>CAXAMN010010990.1:11587-39339 GCA_963970005.1 Durusdinium trenchii | reverse complement strand
GCCTCCAACCTAATTAATAGCGATGGCCTCCACCCTAGTAGCGATGGCCTATACGCCAATAGCCACGCCTCCAACCCAACTAATGCCAACCGATTTGATGTCCGATAGATAGCGCGAAACGCCGCGACTGTCTATCATACATGTTTTTTTCTGTGTCATCGTGTTCCACTGCTTTCATCGGTTTCCAGTCTGTACCCTGGAGACATTCCTTTGAGCAAGGCACAAAACCAGTTTACTATATTAAATATGGCATTTCTTGTCACAAATTTTGGCACCAAAAGAACATGGGTTTTGAACAGAATATCCTTTCGATTGATTTCATCACTGGGGATTCAAATGGCGCCTACTACGTCATCCTTGGTCACACATGTCACCAGCTTTGTGTTCGAAAGATTTTGCCGACAGCCCTGCTTTCAGGGAATGCTCAACAATCCTCCGAATGATCCGTTTGATGATGCAAGACAATTCAAAGCCAAGAGGGAAGAAGAAGCAAGGCAGGTGAAGAAACAAGTGATATATCAAAATGAAAGTTGACAAACATGATCAAACATATCAAACATATTTGTTATTTTTTGGTGTTTTTTTCTATTTATTGTATTTTCCTTTTCTGTGGGTTCCGAAAAGTGTTTCTCAGGCGAAAAGAACAAGCTGAACACACCTCTGCAGCCGCGAATGTTGAGGCATGGTTCCAGAGGACTGGCGCAGCCGATGAGTTGCTAGGAACAAGGAGCTACTAGGAACAAGTGCCTTACTAGTAGTAACAAAAAGCTACTAGGAACAAAGGGCCTTACTAGTAGTAACAAGAACGCTACTAGGGGCTCCTGGCCTTACTACTAGGAACAAGGACGCTACTAGGAACAAAGGGCACCGCTCAGACTTCTTCCTAGACGCGTCCTTGCTCCTAGTAGCGATGCCAGGAGCTTCTTGCCCCTAGTAGCGTCCTTTTTCCTCTTCTTTTCCTTTTTCATGCTCAAAACAGACGTGTTTGCTTTCTATGGTTGTTCCTTTCCTGCTTCCTGCCCGTTTTGCGCGTTCCTGGTTGGAAACAGCAAGGAGGCGTGTAACAACACAAAACATACTGGATGTATACTGAAACTGTGCTTCCAGTTCCATGCATCAAGGTGTGGTTTTGATAAATGGAATGCTGTAGGATCATGGATGTGTTCGAGAATTTGTCCCAGAATCTGCGGGCAAACGCCGTGTCCTTGGGATTTGAGAACTTGATTCAACCTGCTGTGCTTCCACCCTAGTAGCGATGGCCAACCTGCTAGCGATGGCCTCCATTAAACCTGTTGTGCTTCGCATGACTTGAGATCATGATCCACATGAAGAAGTGAAGAGATCGTGTTCTCCTCGGCCGCTGTTTTGACTTTTTTGGCTTCTGAACCCCTGAGCGTTTCCGTTGGATAAGGTGGAGACATTTGTCGCATAGCTTTGCCATACATTCCTGATCATTTATTAATAGGTTGACAAAGTCGACTGAAGAATTCGACGGGTAACGACTTTGTCAAGTCGTTTGCATACCGAGTTCGGCGTTTTGAGATTGAACCTATTTTCCATTGATCTCAAACGACGAAAGATTTTTGGCCGTCCACGTCGGATGGCCAGGGTCCAAGAGAAACAAACAGACTGCAACCATCACAACTGGAGCTACTAGTAGCGTCCGATCGCTCCTAGTAGCGATGCCCTTTGCTCCTAGTAGCGTTCTTGTTCCTAGTTCAGCCGCAATCAGTTTGAGTCTCTTTGGACAATGTTTTTGCGACAGACTTTTATCTTTTTTTCAACATCCAAGTTCTCTGAGTCACAGACTTTGGGTGATTCTCGAGAAATTTGGACCAATAAAGTGTCAATCTCCTGAAACTCTTTTTGGAGAAATTCTCTTCGAGAATTCTCTTCAGGAGGTGCACTGGCTTAAATTTGAGCTCAAATTTGGGCTCAATCGAGAGAGCCTATCCAAGTTTCTCCCGAGGTGGAACACAAACTGGCACTACTCTGTTGTGGTTGGTCAGTTGTTTTGGTTTTATTTGTCCGTTTGGGTTGAGTTGGTGTGGTTCGTTTGGTTCCTTGAGTTGAACACGACCCCAAATGGCAGGTCACTGAATGTGGATGCTCACCTCAAAGTGTAAAGAAGGCATTCTTGTTTGGGTGACGTAGAAGCCCTCGAAGATTTGTACGTTTGGAAACACGTTTGGAAATGGATATGTTTTGCATGCTCGAAATAAATAGTCGAATGGCCGAAGTTATAGTCAACCTCACAAGCCATCAAAGCCGAGATTGTAAGTTTTGGTTGAAGTATATAATGTTAGCGATGGCAGCGATGATATAGTAACAAGAAGCTACTGGTAGCTCTTGGCATTACTACTAGTAGCAAGAAGCTATTAGGATATACATTATATAAGTGCCTTACTAGTAGTAGCAAGAAGCTATTAGTAACAAGTGCATCGCTACTAGTAACAAGTGCCTTACTACTAGTAGCAAGAAGCTCTTAGGATATTATAAAATATACATCCACACTGTTCCGATGTTGCGCAGCCAGCTGGCTGGTACTTGTTGCGCGGCTTGCCCAGTTCTCTTACACGGGCATACACATCTTGCGCGGAGAAGAAAAAGGCTTGCCTAAGGCTGAGTCAGCTGAACTCATTGATTTTGTCCAGTCCTTTTCCGGTCTGAAACTAATCGGAGGCCATGGCTATTAGGAGCTCAAGATGCTATTAGCCGCCATTAGGTTGCAGGCCATCGCTATTTAGGTTGTCGCACTTTGTTTTGAAATCGAAGTCTGTGTCACTGTGCTCAAGTGGTTCGTTGGACCACCAGGTTGGCTGGGTTTAGGGGAGTTCACAACAAACGAACATGGCCCACAGGCACTGCGTCAAGCACTTGATTAAACGGAAGATGCTTAAAGCATGAAAGCCTCCCAAGTTGAAGCTATCAATCCGCCCTTTGGGTCTGGAGTCCTCTGGCAAGATCAGGTAAAGCGTTCAAGCATTGTTGCTACTTTGGCTAATTGAGCTTCTTTGGCTTAAGCAAAACAGGCTGCGCCCTGAGATTCCTCTTTCAATTTCTTTCATGTTCATTCTTCCGCACATCTCCACATCTCGTGTCACGAGGCTTCCTCGTTTCTCACATTTGTTTGAGGCTTTTGAGCTCTTGGGGGCTAAGAGAACAACATAAAATGAAGAAACAACATGAGATGTTTCGGAGGTGTTCGGATGTCTTGTTTTCCACAAAGCAGAGTAACAGATAGCAACAAAATGACACTGACTTTCTTGAAACTGTGCATGGAAGTACACTTCCTTCCTTGATGAAAGCTTGATGATGTGAACATGTTAACCAGCTGAGTTTGAACCTCAGGGCATAACTAGATGCCAAATCGTGTGTGCGTGGCTCAAGAAAAGCTGTGCGATGAGCCCAAGGCGTTGAGGGTTCTCAAGTCCACCCCCTTTTTTGGGGTTGTCCCGATGAGCGGCTTTGCACAGCGCCGGCGTCGTGGATCGAGGGAGAGAGCTGAGAGGATCAGAGATCCTGAGGATCGGCCAGGCAACTTGCGGCTGGGCGCTGCAGATGAACGCCTGGATGCACTACTTGAAGAATCCAAGGCGGCAAGAGCAGCATCAACGCCTCCTGGTGCAGCAGCAGCAGCAGTGCGGCGGCTGGCAGCCAATCCCCGGCAAGGAGTTCAGGCGAGCTCTTTGGCTTCGACGGCAGTGCAAGACCGTGGCCAAGGAGATCGAAACTTGGATCAAGGAGCTGGGGGGGGTCAGCAGCCAAACCAGGGTGCTGACGGGTGGCGAGAATCGGTGCGTCAGTCGATCGAGATTCTTCAGCGAGCTTTTGGTCCGGCATTTCATGGAGCTTACCATCCTCCTCCTCCTGGGCAGGGTCTGTTAGCTCCGCTATTTCAAGGATGGACCCCGTCTTGGTGCTGTTCATGGTTTGGGTGCAGGCCATATCGTCGTGATTTAGGCCCTCAACCACGTGTCCTGGATCCCTATTTGAGTTCAACTCCTCAGACCCAGAGACCTCCGGAGCTGAACCTTTTTTGGTGTGAGAAGGTTCAGATGGTGCACATTATGAAGGCCGACCGGCGACAGATCCTCCTGCTCCAGCTGGTGGTCGACGGAGCCCCACGTACCAGGAGGTAGAGGCCGTGAGAGAAAGGGTGTTGCAGGAAGCAGAAGAGCTTTTTGCAATTCAAAAGATCTCACGTGGTGATTCAGCTTCATTTGCATCGGTTGCTAGCACTGGAAACGACCAGGTTAGGCCGTCCAATGGAGTGCATGGTCATTGACGAGGACCGAAGCCCAAGGTGCCGACTCCGGAGCATCCTGGGGACAATCCTCTTCCTGGCCAGTGAATGAAGTGTTCAGGCAGCTCGAACTGCCAGCTCTTCCCATGCCGGGAAGTGAGGGCGCCAGTCTGGCATTCGGTGATTGGTTGACGGTTGCAATGCCACTGATGAGCGACCAGTGCGAGAGGATGGTGGCATTCGACGGTGACAGAGGCAGAGGCTTTGTATGACACCTGGCTGAAGATGAAGCCACTTGAAAAGTTGAGATTGAAGGTCGACAAGCCCATCGAGCCGTCCTATGAGAGGGTGGAACATCGTGGGGTCACGATCCTTCTTAGCGTCCTTCCAGACCAAATTTGCAAGGACGTGATTGCTTCTAGATTTTATTAACGGTGAGTTGCTTGGGCATCCTCTTCCGCCTCTTCACGATTTTTCAACCAGCAGGCTCTGCAGAAAGGACACTTTTTGTTGAAGAGCATCACTGACCTGAAGCCGGGCCACATCATAAGCAGAATGTGCTGTCAGGGATTCGTCAATGGAGGCGGTGGATTCAGAGTGCGCAGGAGCTCAACCTGGCCACGCCCGATCCACTTGTGTTGGCCCAGGTCTTGAACTCTTGAACACTTGAACAGAGTCAGAGGCCCTTGGACGTCTTGGAGGTTCGCAGGTTTCGTTCCGTCTTCATACATTGCAGAGAAGAAACGTCAGCTCATTCGTAAGAATTACGCCGATAGGAAGGAAAGCTGCTCCAGCATTACGGATGAAGACACGGCCTTCCTATCTTTCTGCCAGTCCAAGGAAGACAAGTTCTCTTATCTTGTCGGCAAGAAACGCAGGGAAGCTACCCAGCAAGAGAAACGACAGTTTGCTAAACAGTTCCTAGCAGCCAAACAAGCCGAGTGCAAGTCGCAGTTCGATAATGATGTCTTCGAGCTTCGCGATATGCGTAAGTTGAAGATCGGGAACTTTGTCGCTGGTCGCTGGGTCCTTACGATCAAGAAAGATAAGGACGGTAACTTGCTCAAATGTAAGGCACGCTGGGTGCTCAAGGGTTTCCAGGATAGGCAGAAGGACACCCAGCAAACCGACAGTCCTGCAGCCAGTCCGAAGGGCACCTCTGAGCCAGGGTCCGATGATGGATTTCAGTTGATCAAAGACTAAGTCTAACTTCTTCTTTTTGTGGAGATGCCGTGAACCACGGCAGGGGGAGTGTGCACGGAAGTACACTTGAAAGCTGGATGATGTGAACATGTCACCCAGCTGAGTTTGAACCTCAGGGCATAACTAGATGCCAAATCGTGTGCGCGTGGCTCAAGAAAAGCTGTGCGATCGCCTACCTGCCAACAGCAGAAACAAATACCCATAGGTCTCAGCACTTTGCGCTGTCTGACACGGATATAAGTTGTGGCGTTCCACGTTCACAGCTGGCACAGCTTGCACCAATGCCTCGATGTCGTCACGTGACTTCACGGACCAAATCCGGGTGAACCCGCCATGTTTGGAAGGCATCGCTGTTAGGTTGGAGGCCATCGCCCATTAAGGAGAGGTCAGCCAAAACAACAGTTTCCAACTGTGAAGTGTCAGGGCATCCTGCAATCAGCAAAGGCTGGACAGTCGTGATCAAGTGCGAGGGGTGTTTTGCATTGGAAATAAGTTCAGCCGGTTATATTAGCAAGCAGGGATGAAGAAAGGAATGGAAAGACCCCCTTGAAAAGGGTCGTCATTGAAGGGGTCCTTGTTTGTAATTACCTTCTCTGTTTCATCTCTGTTGGGTTGTTTTTCATTTTCTTCCTATGATTCGCAGACTTCTGACAAGTCCACCAACGATTCTGAAACTATTCAGCTGTCAAGCCCGCATTTTGACTTAGGATGGAGCTACTCCAACATCCCATCAGGTTTTTTGCTCAGAGTTTGAGTGAGAAGCCTTGGACCTCAGAAATTTGAGGAAACATGGCGTTACAAGGCATTGTTTTTCTTTTAAAGAAGAAAATGGCAATGGTTTTTCCCTTGAAGGGGCCTTACCATGTGTGTGCTCTCATTTTTAAAAAGATACTTTTGACTCTGACGTACATACACGAGGCAAACAATCTTAAACGGAAAGAGATCTGGCAAACCAAGAATGGGGTCGAGGCAGTTTACGCTTACACCACTCCAAAAAGTCTGCTGAAGATGATAGCGATCTATACACTCTTGTAGCTTCTTGCTCCTAGTAGTATGGCCAGGAGCCCCTAGTAGGGTCATCTTGTCCTTTCTAAGTTCTACCGTTCTACCCGATTCATTTGTTCGATGTTCTCCCGCACTCTTGTCCACTTGGGAAGAAGCTTTGTTTTTTTGTCGTTACGACACCGCCCTTGCAACTGTTAGTACTCGCATACCACTGCACTACGTCTTGGGTGAGTAGCATGCACGTTTCATGCACCGTTGGGATGTTACGCCGTCTGTATTACATTGCTGCGCGACATGAGCGTTCCTTCCTTTGAATGTTCTCATTTGGCTTTTGACCAGAGCCTCGTCCCACTTTTGGTTTCGTACAGTGAGCTGCGAGTTTTGGAGAAAGTCTGGTGAGCAACATTCGTTGTGGGTCGCGACAGGTTCGTGTCACTTCTGCTGTTACTACACCGATACTACTGCAAACGACCTTGCATCATACTTGTTTTGGAGAGGCCATCGCTATTGATTTTTTTGAGGTAGACCGTTCGACCTGACTCTGACGCGACTTTACCACGCCAACCCCACATCCCCATTTGGTTCTTGCGTCATGGTCATGGAATTGTTGAAACAATCCGCAGAGTCAATAAAATCAACTCCGGGCCCCTGCAAGCAACAGGTCAAAACAAGCTGAAGCCCACGAACAAATAGACAAAAACCAGCCACATCCAAGGGTTTAAACAACAGATCCTGCGTTCAAGAGAAACAACGCGGTTGCGATCAATCGTGGCCAGAAGCCACGGCCCATGGCGGCTTGTGTTGGATAGCAAGTGCAGCGTTGAGTTCGGGTCTGGTTCAATTGCTTGGTTGTGTTCTTCCTCCCCTTCAGATGCTTAGCATGCTGTTGAAGATGAGACATCTGGATCCTGGTTGTGGTTTCATTTGTAATTAGTTACGGTGTACTTCAATAAGAAACGTTCATTTCATCCAATGCGCGCATGTCACAAGAAGTCGTTGCGTGTCTTTGTAACTTTTGTTGCGACTCTTTACAAAGGCTTGGGTGAAGGGAGTTCTTCAGCTCCTGCAAGCAGCGCAGCGTGGCGAGCAAATCGCTGTTCCGGAGGTGCACTAGGGCCGTGGCCATAGGCAACAAGCTTCGCGAGAATGCCTAAGTGATGCGATGGCCTCCAACCTAGTGTGGAGGCCATCGCTTATTCAAATCCAGCGATGTTGACTTAGAGCGAAGCTGATTCACATTGTGTTTGCATTGTGATTCGGGGACAAAACAGCCTCGAAATGCCAGAATCATGTAGTGATTGCAAGTGTGGAAGGTAAAGGTTTCACTGACTTAATGTCCAACAATTTGCAATTATGGTCTGGTAGGGAAGACGCCACAAGGCGGTTTGATGCTGACAGAATCGCTCATATTATAGTACACATGAAGAGGGAAGACCTTGAAGTTAAGATTTTTTTTGGCCGGTGCCATGCGCAGCATCTTAGGGCCATGAGAGGCATATGCAATTTCAAGAGGCTTGTACAGTTTGCTTACTTGCACGTTGGGGTAAACTGGTGAATATGTGTTCAGGTTGAGGACTACGAGGCCTCTCAAGTTGAGTCTTCGAGGCACTTTGGGGCTGAAATCTGTGGCAGGTCTAAGCACTTGGTGACTCAAACATGCAAGAACCAGGACAGAACAAGAAACTGCCTTGAAATGTCATGAAATGTTTATCAATTACTAGCTTCTTGTTACTACTAGTAAGGCACTTGTTACTAGTAGCGATGCACTTGTTCCTAGTAGCGTGGCACTTGTTACTAGTTGCAATTACTCCAATGTGACGTCAACGGTTCCAAGGTTTGGTTTGGCTCAACGCAGCGCTATTGACAGTCCGCACTGCCTGAAATCGTGTGTTGTTTCGTAGCGATGTCAGGAGCGCCCCGTTCGTAGCGATGCCCTTGCTCCGTTTGTCGCGATTCCCTTTGTTCCTGGTAGCTTCTTATTGTTGTTTTTTCTTGAAAGGACGTGTTTTTCCGTTCTTTCCCAGGCTTGCAATATGAAAGTGTATGGAAGGTGTTTCCCGTCAAAATCCAAATGGGCTCGAATGAAAGCAAGGCTGCAAGACGAGAAACCTGCACAGGGAATGAACACCAATCGTAATAGTAGCTTCTTGTTCCTAGTAGCGGCAGCGTCCTTGTTACTACTAGTAAGGCACTTGTTACTAGAAGCGATGCACTTGTTCCTAGTACAGGCAAGCGCGAAACTCATGCCTAACTCACGCCTGCGTCCTGAAATCTATGTGTTCCAGCATGTAAACGCAGTTTTAGGAAAGTCATGCCTATCTCATGCCTTTCATGCTTCCCCCAAGCAAAACGCAACAGTTTTTGGAGCCGTGCGATCTCTGAATTCTATTTTTTGGCAACTTTTGCAAACCGCTTTCCACGGTTTGCACGCCATGCCGATAGCCAAGCGCTTCGGCCGGAGGTGGATTTCAAAATCCCTTTGTTCAGAACCTGTTTCTGAAACACGGACCACAATGGCTCTTTTCGGCACAGTGGTTTGAGCTGCACACGAAAAACTCAGCCACCGGTTTGATTTCATCCCTTCGGGATTGCATTTACAATGCGTTGAGCAAAAAGGCACGACTTCTGAAAAACCCTTTCCCCAAGCTATTTGCTACGATTTCCTACATACAGGCACGACTTTAGCAGTTCTCTGTAGCTTCTTGCTATTAATATCAAATTATTGACAAGCCTCGAATGACAAAAATGGTGAAAAAGAGACCAATCATCGCCAAGAACCAGGGCTACTACTCGAGGCCAAACTGAATTCAAAGACCATGCACTAGTCAGATTCTCACCACAACGTATGCGCTAGTCAGTCAGAGTGTCATTCTAGCTACTAGTAGCTTCTTGTTACTAGTCAGGCTTGTCCAAGTCTAATTTGGATGTTCCAGTGCTAGGCGCAGGTGCAGTGCTGTGTCATGGTGATTTGTCTCTTGTGACGTGCGAATTTTCCTTGGTCACTTTCAATCGCAAGAGACTCTCTCATTTGGGTTTGAAGTCGACTTTCATGGCAAGGGCAGGATGTCGGGCCAGCACGTCATTCGTCATTTACTTTGTTTTGTTCAAAAGAGAATCTAAATAGAAAAGGAAACGAATTGGGTCTTTTCTACACAAGTTGTGGAGGCTTTTGTTTCTTGCGTGTGGCTTCGAAGAAGTGGACGGCGCACTGAGGCCATGTCTTTCTCATTCGCATTGCTTTTTGTTTCACGTCTTGTTCAGCAAAATGTGTATCCTTTGCTAGTAGGTTGGAGGCCATGGCTACTAGGAGCAAAGGGCATCGCTACTAGGAGCAAGAACGCTACTAGGGGGAGGGGTATTTATTTTTGGATTTCTTTTGTTTTCTTTTTGGATTTTTTTGTTTTGGCTGGTGGCTTTTGGTTTTTGGTGGCTTTTGGCTTTTGTTTCTTTGTTGGCTTTTGGTGGCTTTTCGCTTTTGGCTTTTGTTTCTTTGTTGGCCTTTGGTGGCTTCTCTTGGCTTTTGGCTTTTGGTGGCTTTTGGCTTTTGTTTCTTTGTTGGCCTTTGGTGGCTTCTCTTGGCTTTTGGCTTTTGTGGCTTTTTTGGCTTCCCTTGCTTCAAAGCGGTGCTGCTAGGAAGGAAGGGAAAGGGAAAGGGAAAGGGAAAAGGAAAAGGAAAAGGAAATGAAAAGAGCAAAAGAAAAAAGGAAAAGATTTAAAAAAAAAGTCAAAACAAAAAGGAAAGGGGAAAAAAGAAAAGAACACAGGAAAAGGAAAAAGGGAAAAGGCAAAAGGCAAAAGGAACAGGAAAAACACAAAAGGAAAAGGAAACAGGCAAAGGACAAGGGAAAAGGAAAAAGGAAAAGGAAGAGGAAAAAGGAAAAAGGAAAAGGGAAAAGGAAAAGGGAAAAGAAAACGGGAAAAGGAAAAACAAAATAATCAATGGAAAACAACCGAAAAACAAAAAAAACAAAAAAAAACGGAAAAAAAAACAGAAATAAATTCGCAACCTACTAGGGGCTCCTGGCCGTACTACTAGGAGCAAGTAGCTACTAGGTTGGAGGCCATGGCTACTAGATGCAAATTCCAAAGCTTTCGTCCACGAGATGTATCGGAAAATCTGGAGATGTTGATAGAGTTTGGGAGGCCTGGAGAAGGAGAAGAAGTGCAAGTGGCGACTGCTGTGGTTTCAGAGTACTTGGAGTGCCTGGTGAGAGCCTCGATCATCCTGGCCTACTCTAAAGTGATTATCCAAGCGTCTCATCACTGTGACACATGGATACATGCAAGATCTTGCAAGAGTTTTTGGCTTAGCCAGTCTACATGAAGTATTTAGCTCATTTTCACAGAGGTCCATCTGCATGATAGGTCAGGCAAAACAAAGATTGTTGCCTTCGCTTCTAAGTGAAAAGGCCATCGCCAGTAGGTTGGAGGCCAACCCTATGAGGCTGGAGCCCATCGCTCCGGAGGCTGGAGGCCATCGCTATTAGGTTGGAGGCCATCGCTACTAGAAACAAATAAACAGATACATTCCTTCCATTCCTTGTAGCCTCCCACCCCTTCATGGGCAGCCGTGCAGTTTTGGCCAGGCTCAATACCTCATGAGCAAATGTTCTGGGTTGCATTGCTTGCGTGTTTTGTTTCCATTTCTGTTTGATTTCATGTGTTCTGGGCTGCTATGGGTTGCTTGATGTCATGTGCTGTGCGTGCCGAGTCGCAGGCTCAGCCTTTTGCTGTGCCTTCTTATCGCATCGTGACTGCAGTTAACAGCCTTGGATTGTGGCTATTGTCTCCAAAGAAGCGAAAGAAATGATATAGCATAATTCATATATACTAAGTATGAAAAAAGGTTGTTGGTTTGACGCTATCGCTAGTAGGTTGGAGGCCATTGCTATCAGGGCGGAGGCCATCGCTATTAGAGGGGAGGCCATCGCTAGTAGAAAGGGCCTCAGGAGGGTGGTCAAGTGAGCTCCAGGCCACTTTTGATACGTGCTGGTTATGCGGCGAAGTTCGTCGCCGAGGGCTGTCATTGACTTGGAGTTGAAGACATGAGGAAGAGCAGAAGGAGCTTATTAGAATCAAAGGGTCGAAAAAAAGAAATGAAGGTAAGAGCCTCTTAAGAATGCCCCCTTTAAAGGGGCCTGATCAAAGATGCCCTTACCTTCTTTTTATCATGTTTTTGTTGTTCTTTGTTTGTCTAGATTGTGTTCGGGTTCTTGAGCGCGCTGTCAATGAATCGCAAATGGAGCAACCCAGACCATTTACACCTTTCCTGCTGACGTTCTTTGGCTGGTTCAAGCCGAAACCAAAAGGGCAGTAGATCAATTTCCCTAGAAATCAAGAAGGGTTCTAGAAGGATTCTTCAAGGAAGGGTTCTTCAAGGAAGCTTAGCCCTCAACAAGTTGAAGAACTGGAGCCCTTCTGCATCCTTGCGTCTAGTGGGCTCCTTGCTACTGGCTTCCGATCTGCTTACTTGCAGTCATCTACCTCTCCTAGAGTCCTAGAGTCAACCAGCGGCCACCCTAGTAGCGATGGCCTCCAACCTACTAGCAATGGCCTACCCAAATTCAAAGGGTCGCTTGGATTCATGACTTGATGAATGGGTCGAGGTTGCCGCTGCTTGTGGCAGCCTGGCCTTCTGCAGCAAATGGCGTGGACAAGGCGCCCAGACTGGCAAAAGAACTGTTCAGAACTGTATGTACACCCAGCCGTACCCAAGGTACGCTAGATCATGTTTGTAGACACACATGCTCCGAACGAAACATGCAGATTCTCATGTCGACATCAAGTACCCGGAAGAATTCCCATTGCTTGTGATTGCCGGTTGCACTAGTAGCGTCCTTGTTACTATTAGTAAGGCACTTGTTACTACTAGCGATGCACTTGTTACTAGTAGCTTCTTGCTACACATTCAATGTCCCCACTCGGAGAAACATCAACCAAAGCCTAGAACCGCTATCCCTGGAACAACAAAGGTCAATCGTAGAAACGGGGGGAGGAACTTCCTCAGACTAAAGGTGTCTTGCACACATGCACACTGGCCCCACTGCGGCTAGATCTGAACCTGTGTTGTCAGCGGGCGCAAAGCACATGTGTGTGCAATAGCACCACGCGCAAACCATTCCCAACCTTCATCAAAATCGTTGCGATTAAAATGTCCCGACGTGTTGTGTTGCTTCAAAGTGGTCAGACGGGTGAGCCAGGCGGTGCTCGACAGCTTCATCTATGAAACATTGCTGCCGGGCACCTCCGGCACAGAGCCCCGGGATGGTCCAGCACGGCGCTTATGCTTTGCGCTGTGGCCATGCAAGCAAAGAGCCACTGCTAAAAGAAGCATCAGTTGTACCTCTTGCACACGAAGGTGAAGAAATATGCCAAGATATGGCTGAAGCTGAAGCCTCACTAAGAGCAACTGCACAAAAAAACAACAATGAAATTAGATTGATCAACATGAAACAGTAATTCATTCCAGCCCCGAGTTGCGAGGTTCACTGGACACGTTGGCAATTTCGATGGTCCGGTGTTTGACTCCTCCACCCTCCGCCGCAATGGTCAGAAGGACGCAGGGCCTTGTTACTGGTAGCGTCCTCTTGTTCCTAGTAGTACGGCCAGGAGCTAGTAGCATCCTTGCTCCTAGTAGCGATGCCAGGAGCCCCCAGTGGCCAACCTTGTTACTAGTAGCTTCGAAGACATACTGTAATTTTTCAGAATGCCTGGAAAACGCCGAATGCGTCGCAAATCCGAAAGTTGAATCGTCCTTGTGTCATCAACACCGCAAGTATGTTGCGGTTGACCGAATTGTATAACTCTTGATTTACATTCTTTTCATTTGGGTTTGCTGGTATGGTAGTTCCAGAAAATAGCTCTTATTATTTATATGTGTCTTGGTTCATGAATGAATTCCCTTTAGCTTCAATTCTGTTTCATTGCAGTTGTTCTGCCAAGATATAACTCCACAGTCAGTTCTACCTCAATGCTCCAGTTGCAGTTTTCTGGCTTTGTGCGGAAGAATTAACTCCAGAGTTATTTCCGCCCTGATCCTATCCTTTCTATCTTCCTAATCTCTCAAAGGAGTACCCCAAGCAGCAATTTGTGCAAACAGACATTCAAAAAGGCACACTGTTGAAGAATTCAAGATAATTCTTCCTCAAAACATTGCCTTAATGAGACAGTGTTTACTCGGCCTGGTCCAAAGCTTTCTAGGTTAATCCTTGAATTGTATACCAAGATGTGCAAATAGACATTCAAAAAGTAAAACACGGTAATGATTCCAAAATTGAGTTCTTTTCTCCGCCTGTTTCATACAATGGTCTCAATGAGACAACGTCAACTCTCCCTGGACCAAACCTTTCTAGTTTCCTCCCAGCAAAATAGACAAACAGCAAGTCGCGCAAAGGACATTTAATTCTTTTGGCACCCTAATTATGTTGCACCAAAGGCAAATGGAAACGAAACATAGGTTGGAGGCCATCGCTATTGGGGTCAAGGCCATTCCTATGGAGGCCATCGCTAGTAGGTTGGAGGCCATTGCTAGTAGGTTGGAGGCCAATGGAGGCCATCGCTACTTATGACTTGAAATCAGTCTCCACCTTGCACTAGGAAATTTCATGGACCGGGATCCTATTCAGCGCTCCATCACGGACCAATCAGGATCCATTCTGTTGCCTCAAACCCAAGTAGAGTGGCAACGTATCACCCACCAAGCCCACACAAGCACAGCGGCGCAGCCTCCAAGCGAGAGGGCGTGCCCCCCCATGTTGCAAAAAGCTCAGTGATACAGTGATACGCCCAATTCTCCTTGGGTTGCTGAAGTCCATCTTCCTGTGGAGTGGTGCAATGTTTTCCCGAACATACGGAGACATTGGACAGCTTCGCAAGAAATGAGCAGTTGCGCGAGCGAGGACTACGTGGAAATCACCGCAGATCTAGATGACAGCTTTGCTCCCGCCATGTGGGAGGCGCGTTGTTGGCACAATGGTTATTGTGTTTTCTGGTAGTTTTGAGGCCGTGCATCGCATGAAAGTCGGGGAACAGGCGCGTTCGGATGCTGCGCATTTCTGTACAAGATTCAGCTGCTGTTTTGCCCAACAGGAGATTAATGGAGATGATGTCCATAACCATGTTCGATCACCATTTGGGTGACAAAGTCCCAAGTTGCAACCGGTTTCAGAGATTGATGAATGAGCAGGGTTTGGTGGCACGAGGGTTCTGATTTACAGCTGTAAGTGAGAAGGGCAGCGGTTTTGGGGTGAGTTCCGCGTGGCGCGCAAATCCCAGGCGCTCGGCTCTTTTCACACACTTGGGCGAATGCGGCAGAAGCGTGTTGCGCATTTTGCGAGGTGTAGCAGTCCAGGGTAATAGATGGAAGGTATGAGCAAGAAGCTACTAGGTGGATGCCATCGCTATTGGGTTGGTCAAGCGCGCTTAGGTTGAGGCTGTGTCGGATGCAGCACAGGCATATTCTTGAAGTGCATTGCCATGGCTTCGTGTCAGGGTTGGGGCGCCAAGGGCACGGCTTCATTGAGGAATCAAAGAAGGGTAGGAAGTCAAAGTTTGCAAGGCAATTGCGCAGCGGAAGTAGTAGCGACTTTGAGAGAGGCGGCCAACGGCACAAAGTAACTTGAAGAGACGAGGGGCGTTTCTGTTGTGGGAAACTGGGCGTGAATGAATGCTGCACACTGATAAAAAAGCAGTGGCGTTCTTCGTGAAGGTGTGCTCTTGCTCCTAGTAGCGTCCTTGCTCCTGCAAGTACACATGTTGTCCTTCTTTAAGAAGTGCGGGCGCAAGGTAGTTGGGAGCCATGAGCCCTGCGGTGCTTTTGAATACTCCGCCTTCAAGTTGCAAAAACGTACCCAAAGGCGCAAAGGTATCTTGGACTTTTGCCCTTTTGTTTGTTATTGGTCAAGTTATTGGAAATCTGTGAAAGGATGAATGAAGGTCAAGGCTCATTAGCACAAAGCGTGGAAAGCCAGCATGTCCTCCAACCTAAGAGCGATGACCTCCAACCTACTAGCGATGGCCTCCAACCTAAGTTTTGAAAAGCCACGATCAAGAGAAAGAACAGTAAAAAGTAGAGGTTTGGAGACGGTGTTCGAATCAAGTACAGAAAGGGGGTGACAGGGAGGCAGATGTAGAAAAAACAGAAGTTCCACCAACCAGCAGAGGTTTTGAGGAAAGTTGCAGAAGACTCGACAGAGCGAGGAGAAAGATACAAATCACTGCAGTACCTGCCACATCTCCCTCACCTTCACCTTCGCCTAAAGACATATGATCACATTAGACGTTGCTACTACTTTACACTTCTCAAATCACCACTCCATGGCTACACTTCACCTCAGCACACTTCACATTTCAGATCACCATGCGCCACATCCCCACACTTCTGGGCAGCTCAAACCAGACAGCAAATCTCGTTGACGAAGGTGGATGGAAGGGCGAATCCGGCGCAGGTCCGCTTTTGGTTTGAAAGGGCCACAAGCAAGCTGGCATCATCGTTGTGGGAGCATACACAGAGTTTTAAAAAGTCAACCCAAACTGGGGTCGGCTCAGAAACTCATTCATAGTTCTTAAATGTGGAAAAAACACAAGCCGTTGATTCCAAGAGGCAAGGAGAGCAATTTGCGAAATCAATGTCGGACCAGAAAAACGTTTAACTCGCAGTGGGATGCCAAACCAGGGAGGTATTTGATCTCTTCCAATAGAGTCACGAGTGATAATAGGCAATATCCACATGTATTCACATCATCAGAAGACCGGAAGACCGTAATTGCAACATATGGCCAAAAGGCAGCAAACACATCGCGTGAAAGTGACCAAACATGACCATCTCAACCTTTGTGACCGAAACGTTCTTTTTCATCGCTGCTCTGGCAGTCAGTCGCAGGGGCGCTTCGTGCAACCACCGAGCATGAGCTTCGGTGAAGGGACAATGCCTTTGGAAGGAACTCGACACTGAAAAACGGTGGTTTGGAAGAAACATGTATTTACACAAACCTGTGCTTTGTGGAGGCCATCGCGCTAGTAGGTTGCCTTTAAAATGATACCATGTGCTCCACTCTTGGTGCAGGAGCTGAAAATTCCGACGTCAAGCAAATACCTCCAGGATCGACTCTCTATTACGAGGTGGAGCTGGTGAGAATGTTTCTAATAGCTTCTTGTTACTACTAGTAACAAGTGCCATACTAGTAGTAACAAGTGCCTTACTAGTAGTAACAAAAAGCTATTATAATTAAATTGAATTCTATATATTGTTTCTAATAGCAAACATTGTTACTACTAGTAAGGCACTTGTTACTAGAATCGATGCACTTGTTCCTAGTAGCTTATTGTGAGGTGGAGCTGGTGAGAATCATTCGGCCGTGACAAAAGGCGGTGAACGAGAAAAAGACACGAACAGAGTTTATGCGGGTGGCAGCATGCCAGAAGATGTGGAAGAGTACTTGTTTCAAGAGCACTGAACTATTCCTTCCCGTTTTTGCAACTCTACATCAGATGAAGTTCCATTGTATTCCGCCATCATTCCGCCAAGGCACAAGCAGAAACAGTGCAAGGCAAGGATGAAATCATGCATATAGGACAAAGAAATTGTATATGAAATAGGAAAGATGAATTGGATCAGAAGAAGCTTTCTAGTAACTAGAAGCTACGAGGTGGAGGCCATCGCTATTGGGTTGGAGGTCATCGCTACTATAGCTTTCTAGCTACTCGTGGTGTAAACCTGAGAGTATGACCATTGACCGAGCAAAAAGCACAGCAAGGATTTCTGCGTGAATTGCAGGCAGAAGGGAAGCCGTGCAAGTGGAGGAGCAGCAAACTTTAGAGAAGCAAGGCAAAACGGCAAAACCAAGCAAAGCCAAATTAAAATCTGCACAAAAACAAGCCTCGGCTCAAAATTGCCGTTGTTGCTCTTACTATTTTAGAGTTGCAGCTTCGTCGCAAGCGAAGCAGTTTGTGAACCTCGACGCACGCAGAAATTATGTACTTTCAAGTTCAGAGTTCGTGGCAGCGGCAACACTTCTTGGACATGTAGTCGCTGGGAATTCGGGAGATGTCTCGAGCACTTCAGATTTCGTGGCGCGGGCTCAGCACTTCATCGACCTCGATGTGCAAATTGCGCGGCAGGGGCCATATTTCTGTCAGTGGCGGCAGCGGCATCAGCAGACGACGTAGCAACGGCAGCAGAGGTCGCAGCAGCAGCAGATGACGCAGCAACGGCAGCAGAACGCTAAAGGTGCTCTAGAGCGTTAATGCCAGAAGCGCTCACCAATGCATGCAGAAAGTATGCGTTCCGCTTTCGTGGGAAAACGTTTCCTTGTCCAGAAGAGCTATATAATTTGATCACAGAGGGTGCCGAATGCAAAGCTACGCCAAAGCATAGCAAGCATTTTGGTCCAGGAGCCATTCTCCAGCGATGTTCTCGCAGCAGAGGTGCTCTCGAAGACTTTGGAGGATCCATGTTCTGAGTTTGGGCGTTTGGAAGCATCAAAGACATGTGTGGTCGCTTGCACTTTGTAAATGTTCTTTTGAAAAGAGGCAGTTGGTGCCGAAGCAAAAAGATGTGCTCTTTTTTTGGTGCCGAAATACCTGGAGCCTCTAGGCTTTGTACTTAAGTCCGTGCACTTTGATGTGTTTTTTTAGCGCATATTCTTCATGTGTTGCCCTTCAGGAGGAGGAGTTGCGCAAGGCACAGCCTAGGCCGGGGGAGAGGCTTTCTGAGCGGAAGCTCTGCGAATTGGGGGCAACAGACTCAGGAAGTGTCATCCTCACGCAGCGTGTATGAACCCATACAATGCTTGTCCGGTGGTGTTGTTCTTTAGAAAACGCAATGTGGCACATGTTAGTTTCTAATTGCGATGGCCTCCAACCTACTAGCGATGGACTCCAAGCTAGTAGCAAACTATATTCGGCCTGGCGTGGTTTTGTTTGCGTCGCAGATCCACCTTTGCAGTGTTGATGCAGATTTTTCGACAAGCAATTTGCACATGATCTCACGCAAGCCAAGGCCGCGTTTGAGCGCCAGCCTTTTGGTAGTGATACGTGTGCCATCCACAGTGTCTTGGATCCAAAACAATAACTGGGCACTGGCCAATGCTCCTTCTCAAGCTTCCCCCAGTTCTTAAGCGTTGCCCCAGATCTGCTTTCGGATCACTATACGCAAATGCGAGGCCTGAACAACCTCTTGCAGCCAAAACGAAGCCCAGAAGAAGCAGCTGCAAAATCAGAGGAAGTACGGCAAGCAATACACAAGGACGGACGCCACCAGATTATGAGCCATACATGGACAACTATTGTTTTTTTTTCTGCTCTCGAACCGTCAGCTGGTTTCAGTTGCAGTTATGCAGTTTCTGTCAAGACCCAGTGACCCGCATTTTTTGCGAGCGTCCATGTAGACTTGCTGTTTAGGATGAGCAACATGATGAGAAGGAGAGCCGTTGCGCTGAACATTTTTATACATTTTTGCTATAGGGCTTGAGCCGCTTCCTCGATATTTAGCATTCAAAGTTATGTGTGTTCAGTTTGTACTCTTAGGTTGGAGTCCATCGCTTTTAAGGTGGGAGGCGCTCTTCAGACCTCTTAAGTAGTGGGCCGCGCAAGGAGTCCTGGGCTTCAACTGCTGGTTTGGTGGGGCCCATTTCCATGGCCACACTGCGAGCCGCTGAAGTCGAATCCCGAGACGAGGAGCGCAGTTTCCATGGCCACACGGAGGGCGGGTCGGAGGGTTCGTGGAGCAACTCGGAACAAGAGGACGACGAACGGGGCTCCTGGCCGTGCTACTAGTAACAAGTGCCTTACTAGTAGTAACAAGTGCATCGCTACTAGTAACAAGAAGCTACTTAGGGGCTCCTGGCCTTACTACTAGGAGCAAGGACGCGACTAGGGGCTCAAGAAGCTTTTCCCGGAACCGAAAAGTGTATTATGCTTGCTACTAGTAGCTTCTCGTTACTAGTAGCGATGCATGCCACCCTAGTAGCGAGGAACGTATGCTGGGTGTGGAACTAGCTTCTTGTTCCTAGTAGTAATGCTAGGCTGGGAGCTACTAGTAGCGATGCACCTTGCTACTAGTAGCGTCCTTGCCTTTTGGGCGGTTTGGAGGGGCCACATGGCCACATGGGTCAGCGTCATGGTGACACTTGCACGCGCTAGACGCCTCCACCGTTCATCACTTCCTGCGCTCAAACGCTTCAAGGGCGAAGGTGGGATTTCCTGCCAAGGGCAAACTAATAGCAAAAGGAATCTAATAGCAATGGCCTCCAACCTAAGAGCGAGGGCCTCCAAGATTTACGTGGTTCTTGGGCAATGCGTTTTCTTACAGAATCAACGTCTTCCTCACGAGATGGTAGTTTGAACCACAGGGCTTCGAGCGGGTCTTCTCCCGGACAGTGAGAACAAGATCATAGCAAGCCATGGTAAACTCTTCAGCAAAAATTGCAAGTCGTGATCCCAGGTTTTTCACGATGTAAGGTCATCGTGGGCACACCAACCATCATCATAGTCTTTTGTCCGGTGCTTGATTAAAGAACAATGTCAGAAAAGTGAGTGTTATTTCGGCTGTTTCCTGCTGAGTTCGTCGGGTACCTTTTGGGCACTGCAAACCATGGGTTGGAACGTGTGTTGGTTGGGCAGGCTGCATCCCATGTTAACGTCACAGCACAAGTTGGCTGTAGCTTGAAAGGGCTCCTAGGGTGGAGGCCATCGCTACTGGGTTGGAGGCCATCGCCATTAGGTTGGAGACCATCGCATACTTTCCTGCAAGCGTGAAGGGTCACATACCTCAAAAGTAAAAGCACGCAGATCCATTTGCCTGTGTTTTGGAATGCGTGTTTGTTCACTGTTTTTTGGTCCGGCTTGATCGCGTTTTTGGCATGTCGCGAGCTGGCCGACAGCACTACACAACTGCTCTGTTTTGAGGAGAAGGCGAGCTGCGGTTTCGTGCCACCTAGGCAGCTGTCTCTTCTGCGGGCTGATTCTGGCCTCAGTTGGCCAGAAGAGCAACTCGGCAAACGAAAAGAACCTCATGCCAACTAGGAGCAAGGACGCTACTAGGGGCTCCTGGCATCGCTACTAGGAGCAAAGACGCTCCTGGCCGTACTACTAGGAGCAAGAGGACGCTACTAGGAACAATCGGCACCGGCTAGACACTCGTTGGCACCTTGGCAGGCAGCGCACTGGAATGTTTGATGTTGAAGCAATCAAACTGGCGGCCAGATCCAAAGGGTTTGAGGCGCGAGGGAAACCGATTAGCGTTGTGAGTTGAATGAAACTCAGAGTTGAAGCTTGACACTCACATGAGCGGAGGAAGTTTGCATCTTCAAGTGGATGGGTGCGGTCTGTTGACTGTCGCAAGGTCATTGATGTGGAACCGAAACCCACTTGGCAAGACTCAGAGGTCTCTGCTTTTGCAGACGCGGCAACACAAGTGAAGGAAGTAAGTCAAGAAAGCCGAGCGCACGACAAGGAGCACCAAAAGGCAAGCGAGTTGAAGTGATGCCCTGGTTCCTAGTAGCGATGCCCTAGTAGGAATGCCCTTGACCTAGTAGTAATGAGGAGAAGGAAGAAGAAAGCCCGAAGCAAGAAAAAGTCCAACGACGGCAGCGCTGGTGGTTCCGTGGTTTCCTGGTCTATGAAAGAATACCCGGAAGAGATTTGGCTTGCACCGAGCCACAACACTCAACGATGTGTTCTTGTCAGCAGCGATGGCCTCCAACCTAAGAGCGATGGCCTCCACCCTAGTAGCGTCCTTGTTCCTGGTAGTAATGGCCTCCAATGGCCTCCAACCATGTGTTTGCACTCTTTGGGCCTCATCAAGGAGCAATGCATTACTATTCCATTGTGCGTTGGCCAAACAACACGTGGATGATTTTGGATTCCTTGGATCGAGGCGCAAGTCGATTTACTTTGTCGTTTGACACTTTCATATCCGGTCGTGTTGATTCAGCAAAACGGAGTTTTCGGCGAAAGGAGACGAATCTCCCCGGAATCGCTTGCTGACGCTTCATGATGTTGCAAAGCTCTATGATCAGAAGCTTTGGAGGCAAACTCTAAACATGAGAGCTGGTTGGACAGCTTGAAGAAGTTGAATTAGGTTTCTTCGAAGAGAGCTTAAAGCGATTTGTGGGAAAGACAACACTTGGCAAGACACTTCTCACTTGCCATGCTGGGGGAAGGTCTAGCAAGGTAATGAATACTACTTTGTTTGCGTTGTTGCTCCAAGACATGATTTCTAACGCAGCATTGAAGGCAAGATACAATACGCCCATACGCCCTGTCAGTCCTTCATAATTAACATGCCTCTAAGTAGTTTGCTTCGGCGCAGATATCACCTCCATTGTGCTCATGTTAGAACAGTAATGAACACAAGGTGCCTCAGCTGTACCACCCACTAGTAGTAACAAGAAGCTAGTAGGAACAAGTGCATCGCTTCTAGTAACAAGTGCCTTACTAGTAGTAACAAGTGAACATGACATAGAACGAAAGGAACGGTCTAAGTGACAAGGAACGGTCGTGCCACGATTCAAAGTGTCAAGGAACGGGGAGTTCTTCCGATCGTGGCTATTGCGCTGGTATCCTGTGGTGGACAGGCCCGTGAGAGTGTGCACGTGCGTGTGTGTCTTTGCAAAGCATGCCTACAGAAACTACGAAGCAGATGCCTTGCGGCCAAACGTCTTTGAAGGTTGCTGAAGAATCCAAAGTTTTGTAGGGGCTCCTGGCATCGCTACTAGGAGCGATCGGACGCTACTAGGGGCCAGGTGGCCGTACTACGAACGGAGCAATGTTTGCAATTAGGAACAAGTGGTCTCACTGGGTGACCCGAAAAGGGTCAAAAGCATCTTGCAAGGACTGCTGCCATTGAGGATCTCCAAGATGCAATTCGCCACGAGGAAGCTCATACTGGGCCAGAGCCTCTGGCGCACCAGCTTGCTTTGTGTGTAGTTTGTGTAGATCGTGTGTTTGCATTCCATTCCTATTAGGTTGGAGGCCATCGCTCTTAGGTTTGTGTATAGATTCTTTGTTTGCATTTTCTGGGAGCTCTTCTCAGGCCGGTTCTGCCTCCCAGTCAAGCGCGAGCAGCAAGTCAGCTCGATTTGAGCCGTTGGAATGCACAGCAAGCTACAAGGGCTTTGCTTGCAGCTCCCAGGTGCTACTACAAATTTACGATTTGTTTGTATGTTTTGTTCGACGATCTTCAAGGGTTCTTGAGGTTTCTGTGCGATGTAGCTGATGCTGTGTCTTCATTGATTATTAGTGTGCTGGGCTGTAGCGGCCGCGCGTAGCTCAGATGTGGCTTTGCAGATGTAACCCTTTTTTAACTTCTGCGGCCCCCCCTAGGCGTTCGGGCACTAAGAAAGGAGACACACTTTGATTGCGACTTTTTGGAGGCCATTCAATTCCTCCTAGGTTAGAGGCCATCGCTATTAGGTTGGAGGCCAGACCCTCTGACTCTGGAACTGGCCTCTGGTCGCAACATGTTCTCATCTTGGCACCGTCCCTACGCCTATTCATTGTTGTTTTTTGCAATCTCCTGGCTGACGGTTATATGAGGCCCGGCGACAGCGAAATATGTCTTGTGAGTTTTCGTATCCAAAAAGCATCAAAAAGCTATTTGAGGTATGCCTACTAGGAGCAAGAACGCTACTAGGAGCAAAGGGCATCGCTACTAGGAACAAGGACGCTACTAGGGGCTCCTGGCCATACTGCTAGTAACAAGAAGCCATTAGGAACAACTTTGGCAGACGTATGGAGGGTCAGGACTATCAGATACTACTTCATATCATAATGCGATGGCCTCCAACCTACTAGCAATGGCCTCCAACCGATTGGGGATGGCCTCCAATGGTCCAACCTAATTGACTTCCTTCTGAATAGTGACCCTCATACCAAAAAGCGTTCATACCCATTGGATTCAACCCGCGTGCGTTTGACATAGTAGGATGCGATTGATGAATCCTGTCCAGCTACAGACCGGGAACTGGTCATCTCAAAAGTATGACCAACTCGGCTGCCTTCGTCGTCAGTCTGGTTGCGTTCATAGTGTCTCCTTTGAAAAATGTCATAATTCGGCTCCGTAGATCTCGCGGAGCTCCTTTTCCTCCGGTCTCCGGCGCCAAAGGTCCCAGTTCCGAAAGTTCCGATCGCTTAGTTTCTGAGAAGTAAGGACGCTACTAGTAGCTCCTGGCCTTACTACTAGGAACAAGAAGCTACTAGGGGCTCCTGGCATCGCCACTAGGAGCAAGGACGCTTAGTTTCTGAGAAGTAAGGACGTTGTTTGAAAGCCCGCCCGCCACGTACGGGCCGACACGCGCGTACAAAAGTACACAGGGCAACACACACACACACACACACACGTACGGGGCAAAGGGAGTGCTTAATGTGACTGTGAGACAGTCGCATAAGATACCTATACGCGCACGTGCAAGTAGGTATGCTTACTGACATGCCCCAGCAAAGGCATGCATGGGCATGTGCAAGTGCAAACCGGCACGAAAACCTGCACCTGGGACAGCGACTAAAATATGCATGGACATGCATGTGGCAAGACATGCTTGTGAAAGCCACCAGGTCCACACCTGCCCGGGCTAGCATTATATAGAACGTACAGTATGATGAAATGTTAAATTCAAGTTCTATTCCTTTGATAGAACGTTCAGTTCGTGTGATCTTCAAACCAATCAGATGCTGTTCGTGTGGCGCTAGATGCAAGGCGTTGCGTGTTGGGAAAGAACACGACAAACGAAGCCCTTCGCCCATTTTGGAAAGAAGGTGTGACCCCTCTTCGACAAGTTGCCTGAAAAGTGACTACAGATTGTCATTTCGTGTGTCCCTTCTTTTGTAGGCAAGTGGCTCGAGAACTGCAAGTTCTTCAGCTGACGGTCAGTGAACAAGAGGTGCGAAGAGTCCACCTTTCAACCAGGTTGGAGGCCATCGCTTTTTGTAACAAGAAGCTACTAGGTGCTCCTGGCCTTACTACTAGGAGCAAAGACGCTACTAGGGCCATCGCTCTTAGGTTGGAGGCCATTGCTATTAGGTTGGAGGCCATCGCTCATCCCTTTCAAATCGCTGTGCGTTGAAGGCGCGTGCATCCCTGGAAGCAACTGAATGGAACTTTGTCAGTGCTGTTGGTCATCAATCAGACAAATTGCTCCAACATGCGAAGGCCGACCAAGAAAACATTGTCTCACATGATCGTTAAGCAAAAAGTTGCACCAAAAACCTTGATTTGTCAAAGACCAGTGTTGCACTGCGTTCATAGTCCATATTCAACCTTTGACGTTTTCACCCACCTTCCAACAGCTCATGACTTTGTCAGGCAGATTGTGTTGAGTCAGAAGCCAGGCAAGGATTTAATCTACCCAGACAAACCATCAACAACAGTCGTGCTACTTTCCAGAAAGCATTTCACAAGTCGCCAGCGCATCGGAGGCTCACTTCAGCTTCAGCTTTCTCTGCCTTGTCTGCGCGACTCAGCTGAATTGTCTTGCAGCCCACTGCTCTATGATGATAGGCAAGCTCAGTGTGGCACCAGCACCCACCCTATCATTATCTACCTGGGTAGAAACTGGGTAGTCCCAGTGTTCATAGGAACACTGTTTCAAAGGTGGGTGGGTTGGGGAGTGTGAACAGAGGGGCTTCTGTGCAAGCACATGTGCAGGTGCATCCCCACCTAACTAATGTTCATCATGGTCCCTTCTTCAGCAGGAGCATGCTCTTTTCTTTCATAACAGTGTCCTTAAACTCCTCACAGATTGTCATGGATGTCGGAATATGGTCAGTCCATGACCTGATTTTCACTTCAGTCACTTCAGTCTTGGGTTTCCAGTGCGGTGACGTGTTCACATGGCGGTTGCCGTCCTTTCCCTGCCCTGACATGGTTCAACCTTCTACCGGCAAAAGCCTCTGACCGAGGCCCTCCAGAAATCAAGGTGAGTGTAGAAACTGCCCACTCAAAGATGGGAGCAACCATCTAGTTCTATGTGCAACTCGCTCGAATCCAATCCAGAACAGATGTCTAGCGGCTAGCCTTCAAATCCACGCCTCTCAAGAGATCGATGGCAAACTATTTGACCAAAATCTGGTGCGCGCTTTATCAACAGATGCTCAAACAGAACGAACATTGTGTTTTGTTCCGACGTCAGCAAAAAATCGGTTTGACAAAGAAATCATGGCGTTGAACGGCGGACGAAGGCCCAGCAACACAGCCGTTAATTAGGTGCCTTGCGATCCTTATTGTGTTTCTGTCTTGTTAACAGCCAGGTGTAAGTTGACCTTTGTTCAAGTTGACCAGATTTCCTAACACCCGCCCTCAGGGCGAAGGTTTCGGGTGGGGGGCGTATTTGTTGCGGAACGTCCACACCTCACAGCTCTTACTAGCAGCTGTTAACTTCAACACGTGAGAGTGGCAAAAACCGAAGCACTTCTCTCAAAAGCAGGAAAGACCACCAAGTCCGGTAGACTAGGAACAAGAAGCTACTAGGGGCTCCTGGCATCGCTATTAGGAGCAAGGACGCTACTTAGGGGCTCCTGGTCGTGCTACTAGGAGCAAGTAGCTACTAGTTACATCACTTTGTCAAGTCAATCACTTCTCAAGCACCAAAGGGTCGATATTGGGTGTTGTTTCCGGAGCCTTTACCTGATGAAGTTGCGTTGAATCCGCGCAACGCCGGATATGGTATCAGAGCCTTTCTTGGATGTGTTTTTATGCTTTGAATTTGAAGTATATACATGTGGTTTTTCCCTCTCCTGTTGTGAGTCTGACCCATTCTAGGACTGACTGGGATGTGCGCCGCTCTGCAGAATTGCTGCTGCTGAAGGAGCGCGCAGAAGCAGAGCACATCAGCGTTGATTTGTCCTCGGCAGCAGCTGCCCTGAGAGAGACCAACTCCGTGAATGAGTCCGGGACCCCAACGCGAAGCAAGATGCAGAGCTATGGATTCCAACCTAAGAGCGATGGCCTCCAACCTACTAGCGTCCTCTTGTTCCTAGTAATAAGAATGCTACTAGTAGTCATGCCCTTTGTTACTGGTAGCGATGCCCTTTGCTACTAGGAGCTTCTCGTTGCTAGTGGTAAGGCCAGGAGCTACTAGTTGCTTCTTGCTCCTAGTAGCGATGCCCTTTGTTACTTCTAGCGATGGCCTCCAACCTACGAGCAATTCGAAGCAATCTGAAAGGTCCTTGGTGTCTACCTTTTCTTGGCATCCAAAGTAGAGGGCAACGCCATACAGATGCAGAGGGTAAGCCCATCTTTCAAGATCAAAAGGCATGCCCATGTAAGTGTCATGGTGAGACATCATGGGACTCGCAAGAGAAGCGTGGCAGAACCCAACACAGCCATCCTGAGTCAAATTGATTGCGGCTGCTGTAGGACATTGTTGTTAGTTTCCTGCAATCCAGGGCACTGCTGGTCGTGCAGTTGATCCATGAACTCCACAAAGAGAATAAAGATGTCGACGAGGCCATCGCGGAGTTTGCTCAGACTCACAGGAGCTTCAAGACACATGGACAGGCCATGCTGACATTACACTGAAGCTAATGGGGCACAACTTGGTTTGGATTCCAATGTGCTTGTATGCAAGTTGGCTAGGGGGCGTTTTGCAGTGGTCGTACGACCATAAAGTCTGCCAGATCTCCGATTCTTGCTGTTGTGAGTAGATTCTTGACAGTGCTCTTGGCAATGCTCTGACGCCGTCACGCCACTGAATGCATCTTAGACACGAAGCAAGGTGTATCAGTGCTCGGCGGCCCAACACAACCAAGCTTGCACCCACTGATAAGAATGAAATACTTTTCAGTTAAGTTATGTTAAAATTTGATTTACAAGTTTGTTATCATCTATTATAGGCTCATAAGTTCGACCACTCGCAAGTTGAACTTATGGCGACTTCCGTGGAGTTATGCATATGACCTTGCGAAACATAGTGTAAGTTACGCCTCGGACTTGGGGGAACTTATGTAGACTTATGTTAGCAATGTGTTCCATGTTTGTAGATTCTGCACGCTTCAAAAAAGAAGCTGCATGTCGTGGATGTGCTTGGCCATAGTTTATTTCTGGCTCACAGACACTGTTAAAGTTATGTGTATCCGAAGAACATGGCCGCGACGGGCACTGCTTGGCTACCTGGGCGGTAGACGGCCACTTTCTGTCTACCTGCGTGGTAGACGACGACTTTCTGTGGTAGACGGCCACTTTCTGTCTACCTGCGTGGTAGACGGCCACTTTCTGTCTACCTGCGTGGTAGACGGCCACTTTCTGTCTACCTGCGTGGCGGACCGCGCTTTCTGTCTACCTGCGTGGTAGACGACGACTTTC
>CAXAMN010010979.1:199145-209816 GCA_963970005.1 Durusdinium trenchii | reverse complement strand
GAGTGTGAGTGAGAGTGAGTGTGAATGCGAGTGTGAGTGAGAGTGAGTGGGTGAGAGTGAGAGTGGGAGAGTGGGTGTGAGAGTGAGTGAGAGTGAGCAAGGCGCGCGCTCGCGTGGTATAATATGGACGGCGCGGTTACGCTCGAGAAAGGCACGTTCAGAGCGCGCTGCGCAAAGAGAAAGAGAGAGAAAGAAACACTTAAAGAGAATGAGCGAGAGAAGTGAGAGTGAGCGTGGTTGAGAGTGAGTGTGGGTGAGAGTGAGTGAGTGTGAGTGTGTGAGTGTGAGTGAGTGTGAGTGAGTGTTGAATGTGAGTGTGAGGGAGTGTGAGTGTGAATGTGAGTGAAGAGTGAGTGCGAGTGTGAGCGTGTGTGAGTGAGAGTGAGGGTGAGAGTGATCGTGAGAGAGTGAGAGAGTGAGCATCTGCACTTCGAGGTTCACAAAGTACTGCGCCTGCCGCGAGATCTGCACTTCGAGGTTCACCAAGTGCTGTGGCTGCCACGAAATCTGCACTTTGAGGTTCACCAAGCGCTGTGGCTGCCACGAAATCTCCACTTCGAGGTTGCGGCGACGCAGGAGCACCAGGGCGTACATCCGTGGCAATTGGTTGGTGGCAGTTTGTTGGTGGCAATTGGTTGATGGCAAGCGGGAGGGAGCGGATACCACACTAAAAACAAAAAACCGCGCGTCAATGTGGGGAACAAGCTAATTCCAAAATAAATATACAATCCTTTCTTCCTTCCTTCTTTCCTTCCCACAGCTAGGCCCAAAAAAGAAAATGTATACAACAAAAAAGAATTAACCACTAACATATATCCCCATATCAGTGAATCAAGCCGCGAAAAGCCAACAGAAGCCAACCGAAGCCACGAAAAGCCAACGCACGCCACCAAAAGCCACCACAAGCCAAAAGCCAGCCAACAACAGCAACCGGAAGCCAAAAGCCAACGAAATCCAGCCAAAAGCCACCGAAGCCGAAAGTCAATGCCACCAAAGCCAATAGCCAAAGCCACCAAAAGCCAATCAAAGCCACGAAGAGCCACCAAAAGCCAACAATCCTAAAATAAAGTAAAACAAATCCAAAACAAATATGAACTCCTTGCTTGCTTCCTTCCTTCCTTACCTCCCTCCCTCCCTCCCTCCCTGCCTCCCTCCCTCTCTTCCTCGATTTCCACAGGACACTGGCCATTGCAAGCAGCATAGATGGACAATCCGGCCACTTGGAAAAGGACAGGGTCTAGGAAACGTAAGGAAACTGGTGACTTCAACAACGAGCCAAAAGCCAACAAGCCAAAAGCAAGAAGCCAAGAAGCTATGGAGCCAAAGGGCTTAAAAGCAAAAAGCCTACTGCCAGAACCAACCAATGAATATTAAAACCCATTCCTTAAGAAAAATAACAACAGTTCCTATAGAAGAATATCCATTTATTGGTGGCGTGTCAGGTATATAGGCTATGATGTATTCAGATGACATATCATCTTACTTTATCGTAGAGGGCTACGTTGTAGTGGGTAGGTCTACGATCACCACGGCCTCACGAAAACGGTCACGAACGAACTTCGCTGCTTCCTCACCTCCTCGTGGAGTCCTGCAGCTGCACGGCCTGGCGAAGGGAAAGGGGCCCTGCCGGTCAACCGGAAGGATCGAACAAGCTCCGTGGGGAGTTGGTGTCGTAGAGAAGACGAAAGGGTTTCTCCCTAGCGCTCATCTAAGAATCTTTGGGCATCTCATATCATGTTGACACAAAGTCCCGTGCAACACTTTTCCCAGTTGTTGGTTCCGTTATCTGAGGACCAAAGACCATGCAAATCAAGCAGAAATCTGTAAGTAAATATATATATATAATTATATATGCCTGGCCCTAGACCTCTTGTTCTTTGGAGCCTACAGTCCATGCTTCAGCGGCATCTGAACAGAAACGCCCGACATCGACACTCATCGACACTCATCGACACTCGACATGGAAGTGTCCCCCACCTGTGCCATCATTGAGCAAGGCCATCAAATCAAGAGCCTCAAAGAATGTCAAGACATGGCAAGACAATAATTGCCAGTTTCTTTGTGACTCATTGAGGCAAAGACAAGCAACGCGAAGCTGCAGCTTGGATCAGCTTGGTATATAGCTCCAAAAATAGTGTGCGAACCCTGTCAGTGATGTTGGTTCCGTCCGGGACTTTGAGTAAACCAAACGACCAGTTGAAGAAGAAGGAGGCTCTACATGAGTAAACGACCGGTTGATTCATGTTGATTCACCTGCAGCTTTAAAGAGCAGCTCCTGCATGTTCCCCAGTCCATGATGCAAACGTGATGACGTCTGCAAGTCCTGCGCCATTCATCCAAGTGGTGCACTGAAAAACACTCAGGTTCAGGCAGAAATGATACCATCACATGAAGGCCGGTCCATCATCCTGCAGAAAAAATGATCGAACACCGAAAACGTTACCGTTTTGCCCAACACAGTCAAAGGATGTCACTATCCATCCAAACTCATTGTGCCATTGGTTAATGGAACACATGAAGAACACCCGCAGGTTTCTGAGTCTGTTTCTTGAGTCACACGTCTGTGCGGCAGGCTTGCCCTTCTTGTGGGCACAAATGAATCGACAAATACTGCAGTTTGGTCCTGAAGACCGTCTGAAGTGGTTCTGGCCTGGCAGGGGGTGCTTTGACCATGTACGATAGAGGTATCAAACGACTTCTCTCCCCAAGGGTTGAAAGGTCATGAAAGGTCTATTTTCCTAGTTATGGAGGGACTTGGGGGTTCCAAGCTTTGAGATCAGCAGATCTTTGAGCCCAACAACATGAAAGGTGTGAAGGGCGAGCCTTTAGCATGCTGCTTGGACACTTTCCGAAGGGAGCCACCACCAACTCACTAACCCTCCAAAAGCTGTTCCGCATTTGTCCTGCAACGTCAGCATAAACATGGGATGCCCCGAAGCAGTTTCGATCCCCACCTTCAAAACGTCACCAAAATCTTCAGGAAAACAGCATCGAAAACGTCCGAAGACGTCTCAAATCCCTCCGAATCTCAGCACTGGACCCTGTCTATAGCAAGGTATAAAATAACACTCTATATATATATATACATGTATCTAAATTTTACATTAAATAAATGCATATGCTAATATGCTTCAAAACCATGGGATCTTTAATGATCTTTAGGATCTGGATCCGACCCTTGGCCCGCAAACGCCCCGAAAAAAACACATCGATGACCACAAACACCGAGCGGCTCCGTAGCGAGGTTGGGCACTGCGGTGAGCGCCACGGCAGTCCATTGGACCCAACCCACGAAGCCGTGGTGGCCCTGAACGGTGCGGCGCGCGCTTTCTGCGCGGGCTGGTCCGGGAGTGGCCGAAGGGGAATGGAATATCACTGGTTTATTGGGAGATGCAACCCAGAAATTCCACTTGCTGTGGTCAATGTTTGATGTTGTCATTGCCAACCCACCCAATGAGATGAAACCGAACGAGTAACGAAGATGGGCCATCCTTCCGAATAGGGTGCATTGGGGGGGTTTGGCTCGTCCAAAGGTCCGACGTGTGACGTGTGTGGATCGAGCACCTGGTGGACCTGTCCGCCACCGGATGACCTTCTGTGGACCTTGCGGCCTCAAAGGATTGCTTCGGTGTACTCAGCTTTTCGCTGGCGGACCTTACGACATCTGATGCGAACGGAAAGGTCTGGATTCTAGATCGATTCATGAACCAGTCTGTTTGGCTGGTCTTCTTCATGCTGAGGTTTAAACCAGAACATGATTTTACCACCTGAAACGTCCACTCTGTGTCCTGGAACAAAGTTCTCCGACCACCCCGTGACAGGGCTTCCCCACGGCATCAAGCCGCTCCAAGAGCTCCTTGATGTTGATCTCCTGGACCATCGGCATGAGCTAAGTTTCAGGGGGTACAACATGGGGCAAATTGACAGGTGTGAGTAAATAAACCAGATCTGATCTAAACCATCCTAAACCTCTAGTCTACAAATGTCATCAAATGTCCACAGGATCTGATCCGGAACCCAGCTCCCCGCATGTCCGTGAGTCTGTGGCACAAATGCGGATGTTTATGGATTCTTGAGTTTGCTTTGGAAAGAAACGTTCAGGATCCCTAGGGGACGGGGTACGCCGTGAGAAAAGCAAACGAGCTACTAGCAGAGGGGACGCTTTTCACCCCCCCTCGCATGATTGATTTGGCTCCAAGTGTTCGGGGCCAAAACGCCGTGCTTTCTACCACGTTCTGTCGTCCACGTTCCGTTAAACCACCCTGTTGGAGCTTGCCGCTTGCCAAATCCGCGGGCTCTGGTGTGTGCTCTCACTGAAGGTATTGACCCTTGCTCAATTGAACCATTCTAAATACGGTATCTGACGCCGAAAAAGAACACACCTGTGGCCTTGCAACTTGGGATCACTACACTCTGCTCAAACGAATGTATCAAGGTTACATTAAATTTCTGACTGGACACATGCCGCCCTCTTTCAAATTCAGCAACCTTCCTTACCTTCCTTTGTCTGTCGGGTGAAATCCCAACCCAAGAGCACCGTCCTGCTCTCCCACACCCTGCGACAAACTCCCATCTTCGCCTGTCGGAGGGGCGCCATCTTCGCCAAACGCTCGAGACCTTGTTGCAGCTCCAGGAGGCCTTGTTGCGAGCGCCGACCCGACATTGCAGCTCCGCCCTGTCTTGGGGTCAGAGCGGGGGCTGGGAAGACTGAATCTGAGGTTCGGGTATGTGGACAGAACAATCCATGACATATAAATATCCAATTAGCAAAACCAACGCAAAGGTGCTATCCGAAGCAAAGTGCTCAACCCCTGGCCCCGAAGCACTGAACATCTTCAGGCTTTTCTGGTCTTTCCGTTCCAGTGGCGTGAAAAGCTTCAAGCCAATCGACCATGAAAGCTCAACTGGTGGCAGCGACTTAGTGGGAGAGCGTGAAAGAAGGGACACACACACACACACACGTGCAAACTTTGGCATTGTTCGACTTGGATATCAGCATGCCTTCATGCAACTACCAAAAGCAAAAAAACATCCGAAAACGGTCCATCCAAAAACACCTGGCCTAAACGACCGTCGCAATCTTCATCCAAGGCAAAGAACAAGTCATACCTGCTGAAGCAAACGGTGCCTTTGGAGGTGCCGTTAAAGGTGAGTTGCATCAGGGTGAACGTAGCGAAAACTAGTTCTGTGAAAAGGAGGGTGACATTTTGCTGAAGTTGAAGAACAGAACATGGTTAGCACCGAATCTATATTTAAAAGTATCCATTGCAGCCCTTTATATTCTTAGACTCCGTACTTGGGCGCTAAATTTAATGAAAAAGCAAACTTGAGAGGACACAAAGTGTCAGGAAACTCAACCACCAGTCTTCTTCAGGACATCTTCCCAGCAAGTGAAGCGGCACCAAGGGAGGCGGAGACCAGCAGTGAGCAGCTCCGTGTCTGGTGTGACCTGCTCCGTGTCTGGCGCAAAACGGTGACGGGATGTGACGCTAACAGCGCTGTGGATACAGGACACAGACCACCTCCAAATGCCCGAGGCCTACAGACTTGTAGATGACTTGACCTGGTGATGCTCCCAAGAATACTGTTGTCAACTCGGAACTCCAATCTCAATTAATTCACACCAAAACGTCCCTTTTGAGGATCTCAGTCTGGGACATACGTGAGGATGAAATTCTACTCACCTGTCTGCGCAAACCGTCCACGTAAATGAAGGAACCCACCCGTCAACTGCCTGAGCGCAAACCATCATGAAGAGTTGCTGCAAAGGATCTAACCGCGAGAAGGCAAGCAACAGGTGCAGCCTGAACGAAGACACCCGCTGTGATTTGGGTCAGGAAGCATCGTCATCGTCACTTCTGGAAGAACATCGCGCGTTTCCTTCTCTCTCTCTCTCTTTCTCTCGCTCTTTCTGTTCACTCCCTCTCTTGGTTTGCCACCATGTTCTACCTTTTGGAACCCCCTGAGTGCAGGACAGTGGCTGGCAATGGACAGCAAGCTGCGGCCAAATCATCTCCTATGAGAACAAAAACATGCTGCAGGGCGCAACAGGGTGTTTCACTTTACTTCACATTTTTGGGCAAAATGCAGGACGAATGTGTGACTTCATGGATAGATCGATGACAGGCAAGATCCAGAGAACAACTTGGACATGCCAAATTGCTACAGCAAGTGCGAGAATCAAGTGAATGGAGTCACCTGGCTTCAGCGTTGATGAGCCCGTGTTGCCTGACAGGGATCCCAAAACATGGCACACTTCATCTATCTGTTTGTCTATCTATCGATACCTCTCTATCTCTATATATACAATTATAAAAAATATTTATCCCGCTGGCCTCATCAAAGTGAGCGCGCCTACAGCAACTAATCGGCAATCCTCCGCAATCCTGCTAATCTGAAAGAAGTCTGTAATCCGAACAACCCTTGGTGGGCTTTTCGCCAGGGGCGAAAATTAGGGGCGAAAATTATTTGTGAAAAGGTGTCACTCCCGCCCCAATGCAACGGATCCAGCAGTGCTCTCTCTTTTTTGCACTGCTGGCTTTGGTAACTCGATCAGGCCAGGGCGGGGCATACAGGCACATGATGCAACACTGTGCGAAAGAGCGATTGGGGCCCGACTTATGATGACCACTGCCTCAATCCATCTAGTAGAGTAAACGCCACAGTACACTACAGATCATCACAGAAAAAGGTTTAGTGGGTTTTTGTGATCTGGACGGCGAAACATTTGGCTCATGTAGCTTCACTGCCGGCGTCGAACCTCTATATGAGCACGAGCGTGACCCTGCTTGACTTACCTCACACCTGACTACCTAACTCACACTGTTTCCCTTGGACCTTGAGTTACCCTCACGTGACCAGTTCTTCAGAGTGAGGTCACTCTGGCCCCGAAGTTGTCGAGTAGCAGTTATTAATAGTGTTACTATTGTTACTATTATTGCTAGTACTATTACTAGTACTAGTACTAGTACTAGAAGTAGTGGTACTAGTAGTAGTAGAAGAAGAAGTAGAAGCAGAAGCAGAAGCAGAAGTAGTAGTAGTAGTAGTAGTAGTAGCAGTAGTAGCAGTAGCAGTAGCAGTAGCAGTAGCAGTATAGTAGGTCGTCGTCGTCGTCGAAGTTGGGGCCCGAAGTTGTCCAAAGTCGGGCCCCGAAGTTGTCTCATTTCGGTCCCTGAAGTCCGGAGTCGGGCCCCGAAGTTGTCATTTCGGGCTGAAGTCTGGAGTCGGGCCCCGAAGTTATCGAGTAGGAGTAGGAGTCTGAGTACTAGTAGTAGTAGTAGTAGTAGTCGTGGTGGTGGTGGTGGTGGTGGTAGTAGTGGTAGTAGTCGTCGTCGTAGTAGTAGTAGTAGGAGGCTCGTATCATTGGACTGCGTCGCTCGGATCGTTGGAGGCTGGCGCCCAGCCCATCACCCTCTTCTCCGTGTGCGGCGCTCGGAACGTTCCGAAGTCGGCAGCGTGTCTCCCGTAATCAGGCGAAGGCTGGTGGGACAGGAGATCAGAAATGGGGGCAGGCGGTGGGCAATTCCAATGGCATTGGAAACATTGGAAAGAGAAGATCAAAAGTACTCTGAAGCAGCCAAAGTAGAAGGTTTCCCACCGTTTTGCAATGTTTGGACTGATGCTGACGTCATCCCCACCAGTAGGCATTGCTAAGCAGTACCACATCAGTAGGTTGCAGTTCTTTGACCATTCCTGCATTGGCAGCCCGGAAGCATGAAGGGTTCGTGCTGTGGAGTCTCCAAGGTCTGGTTGCATCCGGATCCCCAAAATGATAGTGGCACGGTTTCTTGTTTGACCCACAGCCATAGTCCTGGCACCTGAGGACATCTCAGTCCAGGTCCAAACCAACCAAAAAAGTAAAAATTGCACCAAAAGCTCTCCCAGAATCCTTAGTCCGCAGTAGTCCGGGATCCTTACCCAGCCTCGTAATCCGTGATCCTTAGAGGCCGTAGGATGGAAAGAGTCCAATCTCCTGAATGTGGGGCTGTTGATTTGGAATTATAATAAGGCCATATTATGTAGGGATCCTCGCAATCCTGACTTCGAAGCAACATGAAGCAACCAACTCAAACCACCGAATTGGGGGTTCTGGATTGTGAAGGGTGTTTGTGGTCATAGGGATCCTTACAACCATCGCGCCAGCGGGGGGTAATGGAGCCGAAGGTCCTCCAGGATCGGAGTTGTTTCACCAATGGGAAGGATCTGCACATGCCAAACAACCCAAAGCTCTAATCCGTAATCCTAATCTCAAAACGGGGGCTCTGAGTTCTAATCCGCAATCCGCCCCGAACCGGACAATCCGATAGTTAGTTTGCAATCCGTCATTCCCCTGAGGATTAAGGATTACGTTTGATGAGGCCAGTATAAATATAACATAATATAACCATATATATTATATATAAAATATGATCCTTGTTAACTCTTGCACTGAAGGAACCTCTAGACCTCAAAGTAGGAAGTAGAGTTGGACAACTTGCCTAAAATGCCAGCCAAGTCGAATCCCACCCGAGCAGGTCCTGGTCCGAGATGGGTGACACGGACGGAATGGACCTGGGCTGAGTCAGTCAGTCGACCTGAGACGATCGGACCTGGGGTCGATTTCTTGAACGAACCGAGCACGAACGCTTTGTAAAACGCTTTGTATGCAAACCAAAAAAGACTCTCCTTGAGTTCAACCCATGATGTGGCTTTTGTAGCGAGATGAAGCGAGGAACATCACACACCACATACATCCACATACTACAAGAATCTACAACCTGTACTTCCGAGTGCTGCCAAACAATGAGTATACTTTTTGTGGGTACGCAAGAAACAAAGAACACCGGCATGCCGCAATCCAATGTTGCTGCACAACGTTTGTTCGCACAGTCGACCGTGGATCGCCATGCGATCGCCACGCGAAGCGAGCCTCTGGTATGGAAGTACCGCCATAGGGGTTGCCACTGAGACGGTTGAAGCTGGCCTCAAACAGCAGCTGTTTGTTCGCGCTTGGTTCACGTGCCCAGTCTCATCCCTGTAGTTTGGGTAAATTTCTGCATCACCAATTAGCGATTCAAACAGATATGTGCTTTTTCTTTTTTCAACCAAACCTAAGTAACATGTTGCTTTCTGAACACCTAATTAACCTAATTTTTGCTTATTTTTGCAATCTCTCTCTCTCTCTCTGATAGGCTGCCCGAGTCGCAACATCCACGGCTGGAGCAAGGTATCCCGCACTGCTATGCGCCTAGACTCCTGCTTCACCGCAACAAGCAGTTTGCTGTCAGGTCTGCAGTACTTCTTTGGCTCAGAGAAACGATGCCATTAGTTGCTTTGGATATCTTATTGGATGGTTTGGCCAAGAGCTAGCAAACTATGCTCCTCCAACCTTAGTCAGTCTCATATTTCCTATGTTCTCATATGTTTATAATATATATTGGCTATTTCTGCGATTCTCAAGTTTGAAAAAAGGGTAACGCACAAATAACAAGCTGCGTGCTCACAAGGTGGATGTCCTCCACAGTCAGCAGCTTGCCAATCAGGTCCTCTCATGCCAAACCGACAAACTGAGTGTTGCTTCTGCATTCTGAGTATTTCACGAGGCTTGTTTGTGACTGACTTTTGAAAGCAAATCATCTCAGATGCGATCCCAGCAAGAACCAAGCATTGCTTTCCAAATCGGCAGTGTGCGCTCGGCGACAATGATGGTATAGTCTCCGTTTTTGGATGGCAAAACAGGTCGGAGCGCCGTGCAAAACGCATGGCGACTCCTTTGCTTGATCGGAGCACTTGATCCACCCGCACCGGGAGGTGTCGTAGCTGCCTGCGCGACCGTGTCACCCAGGGCTTCGTTTGGACATGCGCACCGTTTCACCTGGCCGTCCAAATGCCAGCCTTTAAGGGATCTGGGTTGCAGTCGTGAGGGAAGCGAAAACTACGTCATACAGCCATCCACATTCTCACGAAGACACTGGAAAAGCGAGAAAGCCCTTTCAATCCAGTGCCCCTGGATTGGGATGGGCATTTCCGCGTCGAACGAAAGAAAAAACAACGGAATGGATGCCTGCCAGAATCCTCTTGCTCGTCTCCGCCCGGCTCTCGTTTCCTTGGACGCAAAGTTGAGAAGGACACGAAAAGGAACGAATCTGCCAAACTGGCAATGTTTTGTAGGGAACCAAGGAATTACAGATTTGCTGGCGGCTGTTGGACATCGATATCTTTGGCTCATTTGGCCTTCTTTCAGTTCCAGGATGACGTTGATCCTCCGCAAGCCATCCCAAGGGACGGCCGGCAAGTAGGACCAAATTCGGCCAGCCGGCAAATCTTACTTGAGTCGAACTGCGCACGAACTGAAGCAGATTGAGGACATGTGAGGATCACATCAACCACATCAACCAGTCGCAACCTGAAAAACGGGAAGGCCTAGCATTGGAAGAGGTCTCCTGCACTGGTGCCTTTTCTACGCTTCGCCACAGGTCAAATGGGTCCCGCGCCGGTGATGCGGAAAGGGCTGGCGCCAACCTGCCACGCGAAGACGCCCGGACAGCAACTGAGAGACTGCGGCCCTCCGCTGAGTCATTTCTTCCGCTCATCGCCTCAAGCTCCGTTCGTAGCGTCCTTGTTACATCTTGTTACTAGTAGTACGGCCAGGAGCCCCTAGTAGCATCCTTGCTCCTAGTAGCGATGCCAGGA
>CAXAMN010010979.1:186206-199135 GCA_963970005.1 Durusdinium trenchii | reverse complement strand
GCCAGGAGCCCCTAGTAGCATCCTTGCTCCTAGTAGCGATGCCAGGAGCCCGTAGTAGCTTTTTGTTCCTAGTAGCGTCCTCCAGTGCTGGGGCACAAAGTATGAACCAGATCTTGAACGTGCGAGAGGGGTGCGGGGTTTGATCCACCAGTGGCTTGGCAGATCAGCTACTGCAGGGCCAACATGCACAGGCTTCAAAGCTGAGAGAAGGAACAAAGAAACATACCCCAAACAGCAGAAAAGGGTAGAGGTGGTGCTTCCAAGCCCATATTTCCAGACTCGTCCCCCCTACTCAGATGTGGCTCAGGCTTGAACCAAGACCTTGATCCCCTTCAACACGTGTCACCCTTGTCTCTCTACTTCATCACCTCGAACCAGATCTCTGGAAAACTATGCTGCTCCCAATCTATCCACTTCTGCTCCGGATCTGCTCCGCTTCTCCCGATCTGCTTGGCCCGGACCAGGAGCACGTAGAGCACCACGCCCAAGGACCAAAGGTCGGCACCTCAAAGGGCTCAGCCGGACGACCGGCCGCGGCGCTCAACGAACCAACGACCGACCGGGGTTTCGCGCCGTGACGGTTTCGCCGTTCGACACAGACCTGGGGTGCGCCGACACAGATCCGCCCCCAGCCGTGCGTAGATCTCGGGCGCAGTGTAAGACAAGGTGCCTGGCAGGGACACAGGATTCAGCAGGAATGGCATGACATGATGACATGACGAATGAATACTATAATTAGGTCCGCTTTTTCGATGTCGCCTGCATGGTCAGTAAATCTGAAAGACTCTTCATGCAGTTGATCTGGCCGGACATGCTCGTGCTATTCCCAGGTTGCCCAGTCATGAAGAAAACGACTACAAAGCTGCGGTCACACCATGTCACACCGAACTTTTGGGGTGCTGCTAACCAAATTGAATGTCCAGGCAACCGTCTTCATCTCTTCACGTGTCGGGGACCGGCGCATCTAATCTATTCTCATCCGAGTTCCTACACATAAACACACACACACAAACCATGATAAGTCATGATATTGTGCATAAACTATACATGATCATGTATTCAAAACTGTTTTTGTTATAAATATATATATATATATTAATATATTTGTCATGTGATATTTTGCCAATTGGTCCAACACATCTTCTGTTAGGCTTTCAAGTTCTCAAGCAGCAACTGAGCGCTCATTTGATTGGGTCAACAACTATGGGAAACCTTCAGCTGCAGAAACTTCTCATACTGGTGGATAAAACTCACTTAACAAGAATTAAACATGTTATGCGCGTTATTTGTAATGATTGTATAATACTATATTGTAATTATGTCACATTCTTTCTCTAAACTCGTTCTGTATGACTGCTAAGCAGGCTGTCACCAACAGCTCTAGACTGCACAGTTCGTAGCTCCTTCGGCACTCAATCTGTTCGTAGTCCAACACTGACTCATGTCACCAAAGCACTGTATAAATACTCGCCGATACTTCGCATGCCTGTCACAGTGATGCTGCATCTCTAGTTTTCAATCGAAATCCGTCGCATATGTTATTTTGTTAAATATGTTTTTCTTAGAGGTAGCTTCTCTGCACTTCCTTCACCTGTTTCTAGGGCACCGTGCCAATACGCCCCATGGCCCGAGGCCTGAGCTGCGACCGTACGACGGTACGCCGGCCGTCCCGCGCCCGCCTGGGTCTGTCCGACTCGGTCCGGTACACCGTCCGACCCGGCGAACATGGTGGAAAGCCGTCCGACCATATCCACCGTCCGATCGACCATATCTGAACGGGTTTCTTATCTTAAACTCCTGGCTGCAATTCCTGGAAGGAAGGAACAGCTGCCTGCCACTCTGCCTTCTTAGGTTTCCAACTCTTGCCGTTGGCTTGCTAAGCTCTTAGCAACCGCAAACCTCCAATCCTCCAACACCTGCTTGCTGCCCACAAGAATTTCGTTGTTGGGCTTGCAAGGTTCTGCTGTCACTTTCTTTCCTTTTCCTGTTCATTGTTCATCTCTGCTTTGTACTCTCCAAAAGCCACCAGCTCTGAAGAAGGCCAGCATCGCCTTCCCCTTCAATCGCCTCAGCCTGGAGGCACTCTGCTCATCATTGGAGTGCTGTCACCACATTCGCCATCATCCAACACCTCTTTGATCGCCTTCTGATTCTTCCCGGCTTCCTTTTCTGCGCCCAATATATAATCCTTTCAAAGGGTCCTCCGATGGACTCCGATTGACCAGCAGCTTCTTTCGTTCCTGATAGCCTCCTTTCTGCAAAGATTCTTGCAAGTGTGCGAAGCCATTGTGCCAACTCAGCTCCGTTCACTCATCCATAGACACTTGCGTTTTGGTTGGTGCACTGCACAACCTGGCGGGCAACCTGGCGGAGAACCTGGCGGATCCTGGCAGGCAGCCTTGCGGGCAACCTGGCTAGTGGTCACTGGATCAATCTTCCTCGCCTGTGGCCCCTGGTCTTGACGCTTTCCTCTACTCCTGCAAGAATCCCTGGATGATTGGTGATGCACTACTTAAAACGATTGTCCAGGCCAATGAGCGTTGGTCAAGGCTTTACTCGAGGATATTCGAGGTGGGTATGAGCCAAGATTGGATACATTATACATGCTTGGCTCCTACGCACCTCGAACTTGTCACTCCTGTCACAGTGACCAAACTTGGAGCACACGAGACATTTAAGTTGCCAAGCCAGGCAAAGGGTGAGACTCAAAAATCTCTCAGAGTAGTTTCTCTTCAGTCTCTTCATTTGGGATACTCAATCTTACTCTTCAACTAGCGGCATAGCGCTGCAAGTAGCCAGGATGGCTCTTCTTTTTACCCACGGCGACTTGCCGATCGCTAAAGGAAGCGCATGTCGAAGCTTCCGACCAGGACATGCACAGCTTCCTCAAGATCGTCTGCATTCCCCGCGTCTGCGTCGAGTTGGTGGCAATGGGTGGCATGTTGTAGTGATATAAGATGTGATGAGATGCGGAAGTCGCTTGAGAAAATCACTGGGATTTCCAAGTGGCCACCAAAAGGCATGCTGGGTCTGTTTTCGATCCCCGGTGCGACCTGGGCTTCCCTGACATTTGCGGGCTCAGCTGCACTGCGGTGCCGAAGTCGCACAGCTTAATGATGCTGCCTCTCTTCCGGATTGGCTGGCGCTTTTCGACGCGGGAGATGGTCCACGGACCCCAGCTGGGTAGACTATGGGAGATGGTAGGTGACAGAGTGATAGGTGTATAGACTATGGTAGACTCCCCATTCTGCAAGTCGTGAATGTGCCAAGGCGAAGCTGCATGAAGCTGAGACGTCGCCTTCAGGAGTGCCCACATCACCCATGAGAAGGAAGTTCTCGGTCCTAGGTGCGTCAAACGTGTCAAGCAATTTCTTTTGGAATCCTCTTTCAGTGACAAAGCACTTAAACACAAAAAATGCACATTGGGTCATGCTGGGTCCACTCATTTTGGCTTGTTGCTTGTGGACCTTTGCAATGCACGCTTCTCAACACCTGGTACCTCAATTGTGTCACCGTACAAGACTGATTTCTCACGCTTTACTTCATCTCGCCGATGTTATGTTCACAGTGGAACCGACGCCAGGCCGTCTTCACATTTGGTGAAAACCACCCTCCGGTGGAACCGACACTCTGAAGCTCCGCGCTTGATATCGCGATGCACGATCCTGACCTTGTGCAGGAAACTCACCTGGGCATCGCCCGTGTCTGTTTTTGGGCAAAGAGGGTGAAGGCAAGAATGTTCAGAATGCTCTTCCGATTTCTCTGCAAGTCGAGTACGCCATGGAAAGAGTGAATCCAACACATCCCTTCCACTTGTTGGACCAAACCCCCAAATCGGTGTACCACCCTGGCAGAAAGTTGCCTCTCTCACACATTATCATCCCATGTTAAGAAGCTTAGCCTTTAAAGAACAATCCAAAGCAGGAAAGGCATACACCACGACTCACTGACATGGAAGTGGAACACCCTCCTGTTTCTAGAGGAAAATATGAGTACTTAGTCTTTCCAGAGACCATTTTTAACTTCCACCGTTTAGTGAGTGAGCATCTGTTTTGGGTGCAATCCCGTGAGCTGGACAGCGTGCCGATTCACCAAAACATGCCGCCGATCCGGTGTCCCATTCCCCGGCCGCGTGGATCATCTGCCGGAAGTAGTGCTTTGCCTGTGGCCTTTGCGGGAAAACGTCGCGTGCGGTGGGGTTGGCCAGGTGAGTGTCACTGATTGGAACGGGAGCGGCAAAGACTCGAAGACGGAACCGACTTTCCCAAAGCAACTTGACCCTCGAATTCCCCCAACGGCTCGAAGAAACCATCCGTGAGCGACCAGGCGGGTGAATAATACAGGAAGTGAATCTATTCAGAGTCAAGGACAACCCGGGGAAACCGCAAATACCAAGAGTCCGTGTTCGCTCCGGAAGTATCATGAATCATGTTGTGGCAGAGTCTTGGCACCGCCATGAGCATTCATTCTGTGCATGTTCGAACACCCGCGGGCCCACCCTAGGCCACCCAGCTCTTCAAGAGCGCCCCCTTCAGTTCGACGATTCTGTGCCTTTCAATGGCGCAGACTTCGAACGTCGTTGGACTTCGAACGTCGTTGGATTCGATTCCGATGTGACGATCCTTGGGTTGCCATGTTCTGCCCTTTTTGGGCCACGCCACAAGCTACCTGGTCTAGTGACCTGGTCCAGTCAAAGACTGGGAATCGGAATAACACACCATTAAACAAACCAGGTGCAAAATGGTGCAGACACATGCAGACACACTCCCAAGAATAATCATGGAAGGGAAAAAGCCACCTGCCTGGTAAGGCCTGGTATTCCGAAAATGATCATCCAAGGGGCTCTGACATCCACGTAACCATGATTCTTCCGATGTGACGGGTGTATCTCTCATCATCTCTCCTCATCTCAGGCCCAAACCAAGGCAGCCACGTACTCATAGAGCTCTCCGCCTTTACACAGCTCCAACCTGTGGGACGAGCTCCCACCACTTCGGCCCAACAGGAGCAAGGACGCTACCAGGGGCTCCTGGCCTTACTACTAGGAACAAGAAGCTACTAGGGGCTCCTGGCATCGCTACTAGGAGCAAGAACGCTACTAGGAACAAAGGCCCAACAGATTGGTTTTGACTTGCCACGATGCCACGAGGGTTATTTTCAAAGCCAATCCACATGGAGCTCGTGAGCTCGTGACCCGCCATGTTCGCCCGACCATTTGTATCCATTTGTAGCGAACAACCAAGTATCGTTGGTAGGTCAAGCAAGGTCTCCTGGTTTTCACCCACAGCCACATAAGATTCCATCTCTGTAAGTACTCTTCCTTCTTAGTCTGAAAATGTCTTAGACATCTTCTTGTCAACTCTGCAAGCTGCAAGCTTTTTCACTGTGGTCACACTTGAACCCTCCAGTAGATCTGGGATGATCTGGGTTTCCGACACCACCCACAGGGACTGGCGCTCTTCGAAGCACTCATACATCTTCACGATGTGTGGATGCTCTAGCCTGTCAAAGCAGGAACGGCATTGGCAGGCGCACACACACACACAAGTGTGTGGGTCCCATCACGGACCAGCTCATGCTTGATTGGGTTCACTTCCACATCAAAACAAGCACTAAAGCCCAAACTGCCCAGAATGTTCTCAAAGTTCAATCAACCCCAAACCATAGGGGTGTGAACTCACATGTACCAGTACCCACGAGGGACCTCTTTATCCTCATTCCATAGAGGAAATTCACACCCCCAGGGCCCCGAGGAACAAGAAGCTACTACTAGTAGGGGCTCCTGGCATCGCTACGAACGGAGCAAGGACGCTACTAGGGGCTCCTGGCCTTACTACTAGTAACAAGGACGCTACTAGGAGCTTTTTCACGGTAGGATGGATGGCCGCTCCTGGCCAGGATGGCGCGCTCCTTCTCGAAGCTCTCCCGCATGGCCGTCTGGCCCATGCCTGGACGCGCGGGCCCCGAAGAAAACCCCAGCGCTACCAGGAGCCGCTACCAGCTCCATTCTGATTTCTTGGAAGCTCAACTAGTAGACATATCTGCTAAAGTATATCTTGGATTGTCTTGCCATTTGAAGAGCATGAAGAGCTCCCGGTTCATCCCGCACACCACGAGGCCGGTGTCCCCGGCCTGACGCGTCTCGTCCACCTGCCTGCCGATTTCAGATCACGCCAAATGAATCAAAACGATCTCTTTTGTTGATTCCAAATATCAACACCTCCCAGTTCGACTCCCCTGGAAGAAGGAAAATAGACCAACACCATCCAAAACCAATTGGTTGGGGTCTCCCTAGTGAAATACACAATCAAATGGATGGCTTGCAGGTCAGGGTCATTCCCAAACGGCATCCCAACCCGCGCCCGGGCCCCACTTTTCGAGTGATTCTTTCTTGAGCTCCTGGTGGCTCATTTCCAAAAACGAGCCCCAAACCCAAACCACACCAAAAGGACTCCCCAGGCCTGAGCAACTTCTCTCAATGTCGAGAGCTGTGTTGTGTCCCAACTCACACGGACCATTTGGAATTACGGAATTGATCTGCATTGTTACCTGTTACCCTCCTCTAAACTTCTAAACCAACATATAGCAAGGAATCACCTTCTAAACGCTTTTGTTGGGTGCCACGTTAGTTTGGAGTGTAACCAGTCCCTGCCCCCATGCCCTCCGTCGGTTCCATGCACCGCGGGTGCACCTCAAGGAGCTTAAAGCATTTCACGGCCACGCGCCGGGGGCGCGAGGGCATGGAACTGCTGCCTGGTCAAACATCCTTCTGAAGTGAAGTGCTCAATAGTGCTCGGGTGAATGGATTCACCTGGGTTGAAACATCCGAAGTGAACGCACAACGAGTAACAACGATGCTTGATCTGCAAAACTGAACGTGACACCCCACCTTCGGGGGGACAATTCCTGCTTTGAAACCGCTGGGTAGAAGCACTAACCGCAAGAGGGATGAAGGACTTGCTGGTCTTCGTCGTCAAACCCCAACGTCCCATCTCCGGACCTCGGTCCAGTCGGTGGACGACCAGCCCTTCGGGTTCAAGACGACCAACGGAAGGCCTGTGATGCAGGTCTCAGCTTCGAAGACGTGACCATAGGTCCCTTCTCCCACCTGCCGGCGTCGGCCCAATGTGGACGTCACTGAGAGGGAGGGGAGGGAGAGAGAACGGGTGGGGCTCCAGCCTTTGCAGTGGTGAAACCAAAGCCCAGGTCCCTCCATCTGACTTTGCAATACTGCAATACTTAACCAACTCATGTCATGTCATGGATTTGGAATGATTTAGATGGTTTGACATGAGAGGATTTCCATCGATTTGCAGCTGTTTTGAATAAGAATCGCATAGATACTTGAAGGGAGGCGCAGAGTGTTTTCAAAGTACACTCATGTGTCAGCTTGATTTTCCAGAAAATCGCCTTGAGATGCCTTGAGGCTGTTTGGTGAATCTCCGCTGCATGAGCAGCTTGGTTCCCCACTCACACTGTCCTTCAAACGCTTTGTATAGTACTGGAAACGTACTAGTTGAAATTCTGGTCGCAAATAGCTGACCCGTAAAGCTATAGGATGGTTTCTGTTTCTGTGTCATGTTGCAAACCCATCTCTATGTGAACTGTTTTCGATGCAATGCTTTTGCAATCCTTCCATTTTATCCGCCTGCCGGACGATGCGATGGTGGCTACCAAAGCTCGTCTTCAGGTGAGAAGCAAAGACCTCGGTTTCTCCGCCAACAAAGCTGCCCCAAAAAGACAAAGATTGGTCATCTTAGGGGTTTGTTCTGCTCAAACTATATACAGCACCTAATTTGCTAAACAACTGCATTTACACGATGAGGATCGCTGGTTCATGACATGTAAATGGTGTAGATGGACGGTCCTGGTGTAGTGGAACAACAATCCATTCATGGTCGCAGCAAACTGATTACAAGGCTCATCAGGCTCATCAAGCCGAACTTCTTCAGGCTGGAGGTCTTGGACTCACAATCAGCAACAAACAGCAACATGCGGAGATTCACTCCTGCAACAGACTCATGCAGCGGGTCTAGCAGCCCATCAGGTCTAGCAGCTTGAAGCTGGGGTTGCGGACGCGGACGAGGAACACACACCAGAGTATATGCTTTAGAATAGCTTCTTGCGGTACCAGTACTTCAAGTGACCTGAACATCTCCATATGAGGGGAATCTGATCAGCACTGATCAGCAGTCAACCTTCACTGAAAAAAAACGACATAGTTTGAGAAGTTGAGGTGATCAACTCCACTTTGACCATTTGACCCGGACGGTCACCGGAGCTTCATCGACCCAAGGCGCCCGGACCCGGCGCCGCGCCAGCGCCCAAGCGCTGCCGGAGGGACGCGATCGCCTCGGACGCCGGAGGCGAAGACGTCCGGACGCGATGTGAAGACATTTGGCAATGCTCCTTGGGAGTCCAGGGGAGAAGGTAGTCTCCTCCTCACGAGTCAGCATGCGAAAAACGGAATCCTGCTAGTCAGACCTGGCCATTGTTCTTCTAACCTGTTTAGCACACGTTCAGATTGAAGTGATTCATTTCTGCGCTTTCTTCTCTGGGGGCATGTCATTTTGATGCGGTCACCGCCCTCCTCCTAAATTTCATTTTGGAGCCCCGCCTGTCTGTCATGAAGAATCTAAAACATCGGTATGTGCCAGTCGTTGATCGGAATGATTGGACCTGCCGGTTCCACGGCGGTGCCATGGCATAGCTCCACCGCGGTGATTGCGAAAGAAAGCGTCCGCAGTGCGGAACGGGCGGCGCATGCGGCACAAGCGAATTCCGACGGAGTTTGATCAGGAAGGTCTCCAGTCAGTTGAGCATACTCTACCCCATTCAAACGCATGCCGCTGCGGGCCACACACGGTGGCATTCTTCAAGAAGTAGCTATGGGCCATCATGAATCTGTCCTGCCTTGGGGCCTTAACTGCCATTCGTTGCGCTTTGAGAATACATAGTTACTTTGTCTTTGGCTGACCGAGTGATAGCAGATTATAGAAATGTCTGATGCGCTTGTGCACAAGAGTAAGTGGAATTGGGATGAATTGAATTGGGTGTCCTTTTGCACTACTTGGGCACTAGGCTGCATGCAAAGTCAAGGACTCAGCTGCTTCGCAGGAAAGCTTGCATCGCTTGTTCCAAGCAAGTGCACCAGCCAGATCATAGAGCACTGCACTTCGGCAGCATTTGCAGGAGCGTTTCTGCGCACAAGGGTGTAAAAGGCACCACAAGCTCTGAGTTCAGAGTCTGAATCTACTGAGGAGTGGGCACGAACCCTGAAGACCAAGGTCCCATTGGGCAACGCACCAATGTCACACAGCCAAGGACCCAAACGCTTGCAACCAGTGGCCTACTCGACATGCCGAGACCTCCCAAGGCATGTGCGACTATTGCGTGAGGTGTTTTGGCATGTCTACAACGAAACAATGTGAGGTCAGCTACAAGTAGCAAGATGTGCAAGCAAAATCAAGCAAACCCAAATCAACATGTGTCGTGTTGACCTCAACCAACCTGGACTGAGCTTCCTGCAGCCCCTTCTCAGGGTCCAGGTTGTCAGGCTGCCTGTCGAAGGAGCGATTCTACGGATGGCCGGAGCTGGCCATCAAACAAAGGTAGAAAGACCATGAAAGACCCGGTGTTCGAAGCAGGAGCTGGGTGAAAGGGATAGGCAACCCAGCTAGTGTTCAAAATAGAGGCCACAGTGCGTAGAGGTAGAGGACTGCGCATGGTTGCTTGCAAAGACATGCTATAGATTGCTACAGGCTATAGTCTTCTGTGATTTTCTGACTCACTTTTCTGAGATCGCTTGTTAAAGACACCGTGAGTCTTCTAATTACTCATATTATAAAGTTTACCTTTTCGGTATGTCTTCAGTACATTTAAACAAGTGTAAATCTGCACACCTTTTTTTCAGGAATCCTTTGGCAGCCTTTTTCCCTGTCAGATCAGCAGCTTCTTCCGCTTCCCACCCCGACAGTCCCGACCTCAACGAGCTCACGAGGTCTGGCGGCCACACTTCGTGCTCCAGCGGCGTGAACTGGCGCCCGGAGCAGGCGCGCGCGCGCGCGCCAGTGGAACGCGCGGTGTGTGGGAACCCAGATCCACCGGATTCTGGATCGATACATTTGTTGATCATTATGCGGAATACGGTGTCAAAATCACCAACACCTGCATCTGCTCTCTCCCCTTGATGAGTTCTGATGTCCTTTGTTCTTTCATGTTTGTTTGAGGAGGGAGTGCAGTACCAGCGTCAGCAGCGAAAGAACGAAAGGTCAATTTGGGTTTCATTGGCAATTTGTCTTTTACCTAGTGCTTCCCCAAGAAACGATATTACCAGTGGATCTCTGTCCTGGGCTGACCAACTGCACAGCAGCTTGCGCAGTCAATGTTGCTTGATTGCTTCCTGGTCCATGACAAACGAGATAAGCATAGCAAAAAAGAGAGGGAAAGAATGTCGACCTCATGGACTTTGGTCGGCTTTGCCAACTGCTTCCTCAACGTTCTTGCTGTCTACAGTGTTGGTCCCTCTGCGGCTTCACACATTCTGGTCAACCCGTGCCTTACGAAGTTCATTTCTTTACATCTCCCTACAGTCAGCAGGGGAAGACACCACGATCTCCTCGAGACCTCGATGATCAAACAGGTCGACTGCACAACGACTCCGCCCGCCTCATAGTCGTAGGCCGATTGCCCGTAGCAGCCACAACGGATGAAACTGTGAAGCCTCATGGCGGCTCGATCTGGCCCGTGCCACGCAGAAACACGGTCATCAACCTCGTGCCCCCAAAAGGCATGTCTCAACTCTCAATTAGATACTCAACTGATCTCAACTATCATTTTTTGATAATTTTTGCACCAAAGGAGTGCCCTTCATGTGAATCTGTGACCAATCCCTCATGATCAAGCCTGTTCCCATCCTGGCTGTTCGTGCCATCTTCAAAGAACTGATAGTCCATACTCGACATGCAGGTACTGGTCACATGAAATACATCACAGGGTTCCACAGGTTTCAGTCATGTTTCCTTTACCCATGAGGGGCCAGTAGCTGCTGGGAGTCTACAAATGTTTGACCCAGCATGTAGCAATGGCTTGCAAGATGTCCAGCACACAGGATCCTGGCAAAGCCCATCAGATGCTACATCCTTCGTCGACGTCGCTCTCCGTGCTCTGAGCATGCAGCGAATCTTGATCGCTTGAGACTTGACCCATGGCCTATGAGCAAATCAGGCTGGGACAAAGCGCACAGGACTTCCAAGACATCAAACATGCAACATCTGCAAAACACATGTGATATTACAAGTTTGCTTGATTTTGATTGGGATCCGGGATCTCAATTAACTAATTATGGCCAATGCATACCAATGCAAACAAAATCCAATCATTCCCTCATACGCTCTCTTCGCCGCTCTTCCCGAACCCACCGTGCCTCATCGTGGCCCCTTGACCCAGCGGCCTTTTCCACCGACTGGTAGACCCACACCAACCCTTGAGCCGATCGACGAGGGGAAGAAGCGACGAACCGTGTTTTTTCAGCGCTCGAAGTAGCGTAAACTCATAGGGAGCGCTGAAACATGCTTTCATCCAATGAGTAGTAACAAGAAGCTACTAGGAACAAGTGCATCGCTTCTAGTAACAAGTGCCTTACTACTAGTAACAATGGCGCGGGGCCATGGTCTTGGCCGGAAGAGAACACCTGAAGACTGGAGCGTGAGTGGATGGGCTTTGAGGCTAAAAAGGCATCTGAGTGTTTTTTACTTCTTTTTTCGGGGTCTTTTGATTCCGTGTGTCTCCAACACCAAAACTGAAAAGAGATCCTGATAGAGTTGCAGAACGAGCCACAGATTCCAAGTATGTGTATACTGATAGGATCTGATAAGAACCATTGCGAGGTTTCAACAGGTCTGTCGATGTCTGCGCTCTTTCTCTCTACAAAGCTGCCCAGTGTTTGGGCGTCTTTGGCTGTCTTCGGCGAAACCTACCAGGCATGGCAGGGCTACAAGGAGGTCCTTCAAGGCAATCCTGGCTTCCGAGCAGTGAGCAGCTGCAACATTTAGCAACATCACCTGGAAAGCTAAGCATGTGAAACATGATGTATCAGGGTCAGTCTCTCCAAAACATGTTGAACATGATCTTAGTTTCCCAGTTTCAGGAAAAAGGCTGGGTGGTGTATGGTGGTATATTCTAGTATACAGTATACTGTTCACGAGCATACTCCACACCTTAAACAGCAAAAGATCGAATGAGTCAGTCTATTCTTCGATCGACCACACCGCCACACAGCCCACCACAGCGCTCCGTCGATGCGGCGCTTCGTGGATGCAGCGCTCCTTCGGTTGTTCGGTGCGTCTCAGTGCAGCCTCGGTCGATCGCGACATGTTCGGAGGCTCGGTTTGCTGGGGCGGGCTGGCTCGCAGCCTCATCTCGAGATGAGTTGGTTGGTCCATTTAGAGTAATCATGCTCTAGAGGGGATTCCCTTTTCTATCTATTTTGGGGTCGCTTGCAATCACTTTTCTATCACTGTCATTGCATGCCTGGGTGCTTTGCCGTTTGCCCTGGACCCCCGGGCCGAGCATTCATGTGCTTGAGGGCCCCTCGTCGCTCGCTGTGACTGTTCTTCGATGATGCCATGACGGTGCTCTTCTCCTAGTGTTCGGCGATCTGGACGGCATGTCCTCTGCCTCGGTAGAAACCTTTTGGAGACCTTGAATGAAGCTGTTATGTCATCGAGCTGAACTTGCAAAACAGTTCAATGTGGGGTAGAAACTCTTTCCTCAGAATTCGAGAAGGATGGAACGATCCGGTTGGGTTCCCCAAACAGCAAACAACGAGGGAAACAAACAGCAAACAAAACACACACTTATGGATATGCGTACTGACTTGACAGCGGTGCCACACGCCAACCTAGGTTACCATTTCCTAAGAGTACAGG
>CAXAMN010010979.1:174630-186196 GCA_963970005.1 Durusdinium trenchii | reverse complement strand
CCCAAGGAGGAAGGAAGGTGAAGAGAGGAAAGAAAGAAAGAAAGAAATGGAGAAGAGAGAAAAGAAAAAAGCAGGTGTTCCCAGCTACGAACAATCGTCCACGAACACAACAAAAAAAGAAAGGGGAGATCCTGAGTATTCCATTCAGGAAAACCCCAAAAAGCAAAGAAAGAAAGGGGGAGGGAAGGGGAAGGGGGGGGACTAAGCTCGCGCACCAAGCAGGTACGTTTTCACGACAGCTTGGATGGGTCTTCGTTGGCCCATGCCATCCAAGTGTCCATGGGCCCCCTGCTTGAAACAAAACAAAACAATTCAACGGAATCCCTGTGACTACAAGGGGCACACACACACACACACACGAACAGTTCAGTGGAAGAGTCACGCGCAGATTTGCATAGAACCGATAGAAGGTCATCCTGAATCCTCACCATCATGAATGTGGAGCATGGTGCTCTGCGGGAAGTACACCAAGAAAGGTAGTAACACATCTGCCACACGGCATCCAACAACGTCATGAAGCACCACGAAACACAAGCTATTCATGAATATTGAACATCAACGATCGCCGCAATGAGATTCAATGAAACTGTGCTCCCAATCCGGCGAACGGTCACTGTACACACTGCAAAGCCGTGGGAGTCCTGCCTGTTCCAACTAGATCATCTACAGTAGTGAGTATGGTGCTTATCGTAATGTGCTCTGAGAGTTTCCATCCATCCGGCTTTTCGTAGAAGCAATAATTACCATGACTCTCAAAATGAGGCACCGTAAGCGGCAATCACTTCCCATTTTAGAACGATTTTGTTGGTGTCTACTTTCCAGAGGTCCAACCGCCAGCCAATTGTATCTTGTGCCAGCAATCACATCCTATCCCTGTCTCCTTCACTTGGCACAGGTTCTTCTCCAAAAGCAGTGACCTTGAACAGAAAGGGAGCATGAACAGCCAAGTTGCCATTAGGAAAGAATGGCATTGGCATATGGCATAGACGCCAATACCCCATTCAACTCTGTCTGGAAGGTCTTTTACCTAATGATGTCTTGCAAGCTTTGTGACAGGAAACACAGTCATTCCTTACTCCCTGCTATCATTATCAACACGGACTGAAACGTTGAACACTTCAAGGGTCACCTTCAAACAAATGCAGCACTGGCACATCTTAAGGGCTACAGTACAGTACTTGAACTTGCCAGGATAGATACATATTCTATTCCAACCTCTCAACCACCTCAAGCTGTTCTCCATATGCAAAGGACAGCCATGTAACCGTGTCAGAGAACTCCCTCCCCCCCACTGGTCACGCCGCCCCGAGCGATGACGCTGGCCAAAGGCACATGAGAATGAGGAACTCCGGAAAATCCACAGCCACACCTCCCCGTGTCTCTGAATGGAGGCCGAACGGAGAAGAAATGGATCGCGGAGAGATTGAGAGTGGATGATGCGGAGCGTCTGACTGGGGGTCGAGGGTGGGAGCCTACACTGGGGTTGGTCGGGAGTGGATGAGAGGTCGGTGAGTTGGTCTGACGAACTGTACTTTCACCAGAAGAAGTGGTGATGCGATGATACTTCCCGAAGTGTGGAGACCTCAAGCAACGCTGGTGACGCTTTTGGTGGCACGAACAAGACCCAGCCAAAATAAGATAACAACAAGATAATGTTTCCTAAATCAGAAACGAGACCATGTGGCCGGAACACCTGGAAAACCAAGGATCAGCCTTTTGCAAAGCTTTTGCAACCTTTGGCCAAACATATTGAAACGATTTCAAACGCGTTTTGAGTCACACCCTTGATTTCTACGAACTCCTCACGGCTGGCTGCGCGCACGGGGCTTGTTGAGGTCGATCTCGCCATAGCGAGGCTTGCGCGACTTGGGGCTGGTGGGCTCCACCACCTTCGGTACGGGGGGTCGTCCGCCGGTTGGAAGAGGACGAAGGAACGGATGCTTTCGCCGATGATTACCAACATTTGTATAGTTTTTACATGGTACTTGGTTGGGCTCATGGTTTTGTATGGGTTTATTTCCTCTACAAACTGGGGGTTCTCCGCTTCATGTTTGTTGTGTATGTCTTTGAACCCAAAAATCGGGTGGGGCCGACTTTGGGGGATGAACCACACCTCGCCGCCAATACACAAGATGTGCGTGCATTTATGTACCAAGCATGTTTATGGGTTTTCAACACATTTTCTGCGGGTAAGAAACCACAGGTCACAGAAGACATTACTGCTGCACAAGCAGGGACCCCTGGCCTTCTGAGCAAACTCAGGATGCATGTGCCGGTCAATTTCGAAGAAAAGCTGAGTCCTCAGGGCCACCAGCCAAAACAGAGAAGTTCAGAGGCCGAAACCAATGCAATCTAAAGACCTAAAGTTGAAGCAAAAACCTTTATAAGCTTTCCAGACTCTGCAGAATCTCAAGCATCCAAGACTGAATTGCCCGATCCTTTCTGAAATCAAATCAAACATAGAAGCAACATGCTTCTTCTGGCCAGGTTTGTGGTTTCGAATGACATGCAGATGCAGATTCTCAGGTCACCCCGGATAAGACCCGGAAGATTCATGAAACACATTGGAGTACAGGACCGACCGGACCCCGTTCCAAGTTCGAGCACAGGACAGTAAGCGTAAGCGTGACGCTTCACCAATGCAAGTCAGCTCGTCGGGCACACAGTTTCACGATGTTTGACTTTTTCTACAATCATAAACAATCATATTATGCAACCCCAGCGACAGGACCACACGAGGAGACGATCTTTTTAGGCATGGCCATCTGCATAGGCCAAGCCATCCATCCATCGTTTCAGGCATGGCATCCCTCTGAGCCGCCCCACAAGTCTTCTCCGTTCTTTCGACCCAAGCCCACCACCGGCTCCAGGAGTTCCAGAAACTGGAGACCGAAAACGCCGAGAGACCCACCGTTTCGGGAGACCACGAGAGACCACGGTTGCTTTGCTCGCATGGTTCGGATTCTTGCGAGTCGCACACGGTCAGCTTCTTCATATCCGGAACCACTCATGCTGACCGTGGGATCAGCTGAGCTCTTAAAAAGGAGCCTCCGAAGTGGGGTGCTTCTCCGAAGCCGTGGCTTGGAAGGACCCAAACCCACCCGTCCTCGGACCCGCCACCCGCTGTGCTCGCCTCCTCGAGGCGAAGCTGTCCACGAAAGCAGCCCTTCTTGTTTTCCTCCACAGAGGATCCGTCGCATGGGCGGTACCCGGTGGGTTCAGAACCCATCAGAACCCCCACCATGGGTTTTCCATGGTTTTCCGACGGACGAAGCGATTGGATGGCGATGTCAGCAGTGATTGGTGTGACACACTACGAGAACCACGGGGATCAACCGGGAGAAGTTGATGAGACAAATGTGAGGAATAGACCGCAAAAAGACCACCTGCAAAAAAGGAGTACGATGTGGAATGGAAACCATATGAAACCATCCAAAGGATCGATGAGTTCAGAATGCTCCAAGTGACAAAAAAAGACGTCATTGACACAGCGTCAATGAGCATCATCTCCTTCACGGTTCATTTCTCCTCCTCCTCCCGGTCGCTGGCGGCGCATGATGCTGCGCATCCTGGTCCTGATCCATCAAGCCATGCTGCACACCTTGACGCTTCGAATGCCCATGCCGGGCTTCAAGGGTCATCGGGCCAGACAGATGACCCAAGAGCTCGAGATCCTGGAAGATCAAGAACTGGAATATCTGCAGGAGCAGATTGTCGACCAGCTCAACCAGCGAAGGATGGCCGAGCTGGACAGCTTCACGGTGATCTCCGGTGGATCAGGGCGTCACAACAAAGTGGCACCACAAACACCACCTCGCAACACGAAGAAAGGGATGCCAGTGGTCAGTCCGATGACGTTACGACTGGGGGAAATCCCGCAGTGCCGCTGCCAGTTGCCCAGCACGATCCTACCCGGGCTTTCAAGGAACAGTCTAGTCTTGGACTGAAATGTCTTGTTCCGTTCCCTCACCATTGAGCTTCGTATCTCACGTCTTGACACAAGACACGGGAGTTTGAAGCACTGCTGTTCACTGCTGTTCACGGGCCGTCAAAGAATCCCACGATCCAATGCCTCGCCCAGAAAAAGCTTTCGGAACTCTTCCACCTGCCCAAAGGGGGGTGAGGGGTATGCTTTACTTGTGGCAAGGATCAAATGACGTAGTTGTCTTTGTCTAAGTCTATGATTCCGTTTTCATCCATGCTGTTCTTTCGTCGAATCGCCTCACGGGAGGAGAACTTGGACTTCTCGATGGCGAAGGCCTCCTGCGAGGGAGAGGTGGATGGAGGCGGTGAGGGCGTTTTGGTGAAGGCCACGGAAGTCCCTGGTTTAGGCCGTACCGTGTTTTGATGTGTTTTGGGGATCCCAAAACACCACAGTTGTTCATCCATGATAGTATGTATATAAGTTGTGCTTTTCCGACGAAATCTACATTTGCAGGGGGAGGATCTCAACATCAAAGGAAACGCAGTGCTTGTGGACGAAAACATCAGTACTTGGGGAGGCATCTCGACACGTCCTATTATATCAGATTTCTAATTGTTTGTACGGGGTGGCTCAAACTCTAACCACACAATATGTCTAATATAGTGAAATATAAAATATACAATATATATGCATGCTGAATTATTATGTTATATATACATGTAATGTAAACATACAATTCAATAATCACATAATTATTCTTGTTTATTCTTACATCGTACAACTGTATCTAGATTCCAATCTGTATAATCAACCAAGAAAAACACAACAAGTTCATTCACTGAGTGGCCCAGTGATGTGAAAGAACACACCGATCTCGAAAGTCACGGCACATTCTCCGATCTTTGATCGGGTGTAATGTGGCTGGCTCTTCAAATTGGGTGAGGTGATCATGCCCAAAGTCCCTTCAGTTGGCCCGTTGGTGGATCAGCCCAGTGAGTGTTAGGTGAGGAATGGTTGGAATTTCGACACCAATTTGGATTCTTTCACAATGTAGACTCTTGATTAACCCCCTCATATGGATTGAACAACATCTTCACATGGCATCATGGGACGGTTTATCATTCAAGAGTCTAACATTAGCTTCATGACTCCACTGCTTTTTACTCCTATTCCACACCGTCCAAGTGGCGGACACACTCTGACCATGTCATGGGTATGGACGAACACTTCCCATTGCTGTTTGGGCCGAAGACTCTGGCGGGCGGCCGCCTTTGCCATTCGAAGACGATCTTGCATCTCATCCACTTGCCGCATGAGCCTGCGAAGGGTCGACGTCTACGGTCGAGATGAATGCTGTTTGGGCATCTGTCACCCCTGTGGGATTGGACACCCCCACGGTGGACGGAGTGGCCAACTGGGCCAACCGTCCAAACCCGGACATGAGATGCTGGGCCAACAGGTCTCTTCCTCACCGGGCCACACGTCACTTCTCTTTTATTCTTTTGTGAGAGCCTAGCAAAATTTGAAATTGATTGCTTGACCAGGGCTTGTCCTAGGCTAGTTCATCTACCAGGCCACTCCACCAAAAAGCCACCCTAAAGCTTTAAGTACCATCCAAGGGAGTAACTAGCATAATATCCCAGCCTCCTTGCGGCATTCCCAACTCGACGCCTCAATCCCCACCACAAATAGGCTAAATGGGCACCGCCCAAAGCACCATGTCTTTAAATCTTCTCCATGCCATGGTGAACCTGCACCCAACGTAGTTTGCCATTTACATCGCCAGAAATGACTTCTATACCTCGGCTCCACATCACTTCCACCACATCACTTCCGACTTCGTCACCACATCACTTCCGTCGGCCTCAGGAAATCGGGAAAGTCCACCAAGCCGGTCTTGTCCGGGTCCACCTGTCTCTCTCTCGGTCGTGGAGACCGAACTCGCAAAAATGCCAAGCTCTGCCGGAAGGGCATCGTCTTTTCACCAACCTCTTGCAAAGGGTGAAATGAGAAAAAACATGAGTCAGTGGGTTCAATCATCCAAAGCAAAAGTGAAACATCAACATATCAGAAACATATCTGAAACCATGTACCGGTCAATACAACCGGTCCAGCCGATGCCCGCCTCAGACAGGATCCGAGTGATCTCGGCACGTTTCGCCCGGTTCGTGGCCAAATCTGGACAGAGGTCCTGGCCATGGCCAAGAGCGTTAACGTGGGTCATTGCACAAAACGGCGCTGTTGCCTGTTTGGTGAAGTGCTTCGAAGTGAACATTCAAGAAGAGAAGCTGGTTTGGGCTGGGGATCCTTGTTTAAGCTAACGGTCCCAATAGCAGCGACGCGAGACGCGAGGTGGCTTTATTTACAGCATTTCGTAGTACCCGCAGGGCCACTGGGAGAGCGTTAACTCTGCAAAGTAGGTTGTGCAACATTGTCAACGATGTATAGATGTGGGTGGGGTGCTGCGCTAATGACATTCGATTGGAAGTGCATCTAAGATGAAGCCAGATGCACACCGGTGTTGGAAGCTCTTCAACCATACAAGTTCAATTAAGGGACAAGGATTCCAGCTCTTCGAAAAACGTTGAAACTGTGTATGAAAGCGTTTTGTTTGGAAACACAAATACCGGCGACACTCGTGTTGGAGGTTCACTCTTGGCACTTACAGCCATGCAGCGGGTTGAGAGTGTGTTTGTGCCAAGTCAAACAAAGCCACAGGCATATTGAGTATTGAGTGGACTGTGGCACAAAGAGAGTGTGCAAACTTCCTTTCTTCATGTTTTGGATGATCTTTGTATCTTTGCAGTTGTGACATTTTCGGATTCTGCCAGTGTTCTTCTACATTATATCCTTCGACATTAAACACTCAATCCTCAGCGAGTTGAGGTCTGCAGTACCAGAACCAACGACGACCGAACCTGGTGCGACCGTCGCCGGGTTGGGCGACGCAACGGGTCCCATGGCGACGTCCCATGTTCGGGTGCGACGCAAGAGTTGCCATGTGTAGCTCACAGCCTTGTGGCCACTCAATTAGCCGTTGTCTACCTTTTTTGGATCAATCACTGGTGCTCGTAGCAAATTCATTGGAAGGTGTGTCCGAAAGGTAGCCTTCAATTGGTTGTTTTCGTGACACTCCAATGGGTTCTGATTCATGAATCATTCACAAGAATGAACAGCCTGGTTAGCCATTGATGTGCCCCTACATCGTCCACAGTACCACCTCTCCGTTTGCGGCATCTCCTGCATGAGCTTGGCCATCTCCTGATTGTCGATGTCACCGCTCTTGTTCTTGTCGTACACCGTAAACCTCCGTGAACAGCGTAGCAGGGTGTTCGCCCCCAAACAGAGAATCCAACGCGACCGACTGCTTCGTAACACCACGTGTGGATGGAAAACACCCAGTGTGACACTGGGTGGGGCTGGGTCTCGGCAGCTTGGTGAACAAATGACCTGCGAAACCCGAACAACACAATTGGCGTGCCCCTAATAGGACCTGGTGCGTTTTGAGGTATGTAGGTAGGACATCTGCAGAATGAAATTGGCTATATAAGTAGAAACATGAAACACACAAAGAAATGAACAAAAGTGGTCAGCAGCTTTGCGAGAAAGCCGACAAGCGCAAGCGATCTGATGCCACGTCTGTGCAAAATGACAAAATCAACTTGGCCAAGATTTGAAGAGGCTCTGAGGACACGGCTTCTCTCTCATGTGTTGGACCTCTTCCACAGTGTACCTTAGAACGGCTCCTTTCTATCTGTGAGGGTCACCCAGGTCCGCACCCCTGATTATGTCCACCTTCTTGAGCTGATCTGCTCATCGGCAACCCCAAAGACCGGCTAAATAGAAGAAATCAAAGTACATGAACCCCCACTATTGGTTGCTTCGATGGACATTCCTCTCCTGAACGTGTGTGGTGGACGTCTCATGGCTTAAACGTCGATGAACACCTTTAATCAAAGGATTGTGTTTGGGCTAAAGCCATGACATGCACGTATGAGTGGCTTAACCATCAACGGCTAAAGCCATGACAAGGACACCGTCCTTCACCATTTCACCAGCCGACATGGACGTGCTCCCCCCAGTGTCGCCGCTCGTGGCGGAGCGGATGTGCTCCCCAGCCCAGCATTCTCTCGGATGGACTGCTTGGCCTCCGCCAAGCGAGGGACGATGGCGGCGGAGGGATCACCAGGTGTTCCAAGTCCAGTTTGGGACGGTCATTCATGATGGTAAATGCTTGAGGATTTGAATGGATTTGATTTGAGGCATTCAGGATGTGCACATCCCGACTGTGAAACTCAAAAGAGTCCTCATATCAGGCTTCCATCTCCAGTCGGAACAGCCAGGTAGCTGCTGAGTAGCTGTGTTCCTTCCCCAAAACGGACAGGTCCAGGTGTGGGGAATGCACAACAACATGCACGTCCCCAAAGCAGGGCCCCCGGTATGTTCACCATACTCAGTACTCAGTTCCAGTGTTCCACGGTGAAACGCCGCCAGGGGCGGGCTGGGGTGGTCAAACAATACATCCTCTACTGAGGCTAAGTTGGTTGCCTATGCGCAGAAAGAGTGCCTACAGTGGCCCTATCTTGAAGAGAGCTGCATAAACAGTGTTGAAGAGGGGCAAAACCATCTGCCTTCCCAGGTCAAAGTCCTATGACGCAAGAGCTGCGCCCTCTTCAATGCATTCTGCATGTACTCATGTACTCCAACTCCCTGCTCTGTGGTGAGAAAGTAGGCACCACAAAAATCACTTTCAAAGCTGTAAAGCTGCAAACCGCGTTTTGAGCAACTGACCAAGCCGTATGACTAATGAATCGTACTTTCAGATTGGTCAACCCAGTTTTGGGATCTTGGAACCCCTCGTCGCTGCGCGCATGTTTTCCATCAATTGAAAACTGCGTCTGGACATTCGCTGGCGGGCTCATTCGCTGAAGAAATCCAAGACCAAGCGGTTGAAGTCATCGGCGAACTTCTGGTGGATGTTGTGCTTGCCCTCCTGTGCTTTTCTTTGTTGGAGGTAAAACCACCAACTATCAAAATTAAGTTGTGATATCATTGGTTGATGCCAGTTGTTAAGCAAAGGAGTTTTGCATCTTCACATGCTTGTCTCTAAATCGTCATCTACACCAACAAAGCACTCTCCAAGCACCTAGGCATTGCTCTCTCTCTATATCAAGATAGCATATGAATCTATTTGCCCTGAATCCAAGGAATTTCCAGGGCATGGGTTGCAAAAGCCCCACACTCGGCAGGGACAAACACCATTTTAGACCTCAGGTTGTGCAGGGTGGACACGGCGCAAGCAACTATTACTGGTTGTTCCAAACCAGTGTATGCAAAACTGGAGTACAGCCTTATGCCAAACTTTAGTGGCCTATGTTATAGCACTTACTCATTCACATCTATTCACAAGGCATTCGATCCTTTTCGATCGCTTCAATGACAATTCCATTTCCCCAACGGCTCTCCGACCCATCTCGCGGGAGGAAACCGGCTCTCCGGGAAGATGTGCAGCTTGGAGTTTGGGATGGTCTCATGGAACCACTTGGGATGATGCTCCGGCACCAAAGGATCTTTCGCCCCATGCCTCACGCAGGCCGCACCATCGATTCGAGTCGAAGAGGCGCCGGTTCGGTTGGATTCCGAAAAGGCGCCGTTGGTGATTTGGAGCTTCACAGTGTGGCTATCCTAGACCGATAGCTACTGAGCTACTGTTCTCTATTTAAGATCTCTTTTTGTCTCTACTCTGCCGGATTGATCGGTTTCTTTTTGAGATCCTAACCCACACCCTCCACTTGTCCAACGTTATCCAAATTCTGCCCAACGAAGGGATCTATTCTCCACCCCCACCCAGGCAAGTACAAGCCCCACCAATCTGCCAAGTATCAGAATGAAGGTGGGGCACTTCACCATCTTGGCTTCCTTTTGACACATGTCACCTCCAGCTTCGTACATCATCTTCATCGCCTGGACTAGAATCACTGCTGACAACAGTCTCTGCCCAAGCCCTCAATCCCAATGAGCAAACCATTGTTCTGCCTGGTGAATCAAGCTCCTCACAAACACATGGCAACACATGACAACAGCAGTCTAATCCAAAGCAACAACACAGCCAGCTCCCAACCCAAGAGCAGTTGATCCAAGGGGCATCGCAAAAGGAGTTCCACATGGGTTGCAAGTCGTCGCCATAGACGGGCCGATGGGTGTCCAGCATGCGTTTACTCCAAGCCTTCAACTGAGGAAATGGACAGTGAAGCTAGATGGTTCATGGTGACCGGCAATCCCAGTGTTGCTCCCTTAATGGGCACACAAGCAGACTTTACATGACTTGGAAATTGTTCTCACTTGGTGGACAGTCCTAGCCACCAAAGCAATTTTTGAAGGAATCTCCCCACATGCAAATCATATTTGCATAGACAGACGGCCCAATCCAGCCTTCTCGACGTCGCGCAGGCCCTGGAGGGGGATGTCGGTGGGATGGTCCAGTTGGGGGGGCGTGCGGCCCTGTTCAGGCTGAACTCCGAATCGATTTGATGAGTGGCCGAACTCCTACGATTAAAGGAAGGCCTACAGCCTATAGCTGCTTTGTTCATCTTCTAAAATTGAAACGATAGGCATCGATAGGCCATCGTCCAACTGTCAAAGTGATCTGGTGCAGGTGATCTGTCAAACATGCAACTAGCCTCTGCATTGACGTTTATTTATATAATATATTAACCCCCCAAAAAGACCCAGGGACTGGGACTGCAGCTTTGGGTCTACACTTCCTCTTTAAACCAGTGGGCTTGAACGGTAGCGGATTCTTGAGCCACATGGCATATGATGTTTCACCCTTCATTCAGTATCCTGCACACAACCCTACAAAGAGCTCATGCTGGTCCATGCTGGAACCCTTCCACACCTCATAGGATTCAATATCCTCCTTGGTGATGTAGCCTTCCACCAAACCAAACGAAATTCACATTGGAAGAGAAACGGATGCATATGCTGCTCAACAAGAAGATAGGCCGCAAACAGCATCAACAACTTTCTCGAACACCAGCTCCCAGCCTTGTATCCCAAAGACGGCCAACTTCTTTACAGCCTCTGGCCTGCAACTGAGTAGTAACAAGTGCCACGCTAGTAGTAACAGGTGCCTTACTAGTAGTAACAAGAAGCTAGTAGTAACAGGTGCCTTACTAGTAGTAACAAGAAGCTAGTAGTAACAAGTGCATCGCTTCTAGTAACAGGTGCCTTACTAGTAGTAACAAGAAGCTAGTAGAAACAAGTGCATCGCTTCTAGTAACAGCTACCTTACTAGTAGTAACAAGAAGCTAGTAGTAACAAGTGCATCGCTTCTAGTAACAGGTGCCTTACTAGTAGTAACAAGAAGCTAGTAGTAACAAGTGCATCGCTTCTAGTAACAGCTGCCTTACTAGTAGTAACAAGAAGCTAGTAGTAACAAGTGCATCGCTTCTAGTAACAGGTGCCTTACTAGTAGTAACAAGAAGCTAGTAGTAACAAGTGCATCGCTTCTAGTAACAGGTGCCTTACTAGTAGTAACAAGAAGCAAGTAGTAACAAGTGCATCGCTTCTAGTAACAGGTGCCTTACTAGTGGTAACAAGAAGCTAGTAGTAACAAGTGCATCGCTTCTAGTAACAGGT
>CAXAMN010010979.1:119606-174620 GCA_963970005.1 Durusdinium trenchii | reverse complement strand
GCATCGCTTCTAGTAACAGGTGCCTTACTAGTAGTAACAAGAAGCTATTTATTTAAATTTTGCTGTCCCAGGACCGTGGTCGAAGCCTCGAGGACACACGGGTCTTTTTCAGAGGCATGGCCATCCCACACCACTCGGATGGAGAAAAACAAGAAGGACCCTATACTGATCAATCAAGGAAAACTTGTGCAACATAGTGCAAACAGAACCGATAAACTAAGGAACATGTTGCACTTCATAGTGACATAGTGATCCAATAGGACTTCTGCAATAAGGAAAACATAGTGCAAAGCCTGGACAACAGAACCGATCCCCTTGGGTTTCAAAAGCTGCAGGCCTTGTAGCCGCCAGGATGGTGGCGGAGATCGCGCCGTCGCTCCAGCCCACCACATTGTAGGAAGGGATGCCTCTCACCATAAAACTGAGTAACCCATAAAACTCTTTTGCAAACCATACTCCATACTATTCCATACTGACTCATACTAATAATTGGTCTGTTTCTTTTTACAAACACCACAACGCGATAAACCGGCGTGGATGACGAGAGGGCACGCACAAAACGGGCCCATTCCGACCCATTGCGCAGCGGTTCCTGACTCAAACGCGCACACCCCGATGTTGATGACGGGCAGGGAGGACAGCGTTCGACATTGATGGCATTTGGTCCACTGGTGGACTTGATCAATTGCTGCAGAGATGTGGGGCGGGTGCTGTGATCTGCCAGAAGAAGGACTGCAAGCTCCTTTGCACTCCGCCCAAGATCTATTCTGCTCTATGACCTTCTTAGGTGTCGGATGCTGCTTTCAGGCTCCCACGTGACACTCATCTCAACATTCGGCGTGGTCTAAGACTCGCTTTCGCGGGTCTCTTGTGCACCAACTTTGGCGCTGTGCTGTAAGCAGCAAAAACAACGCACTCTCTGGAAGACGTGCAAAAAGAAAGAGCTATCAATGTTGCAAACTAGTTCTCTGTGGCACATGACTTGTTCAATGACAGAAGCACAACTACAACTACTTGCTCGCCGACAACTGGGCCTTCCAGTGGGAGGCGAGTGCAGCGGTCGACTATAACGTTATCAAACAGCTGCAACATGAATCTGTGCATCACAAGGGAATGTGATGGAATATGTGTGGCTCACAACATATTCTCAGTGTATGTACAAAGGAGTGGAGTAAACTGAGCCAGTTTCAACCTGGACAATAAGGCCCCCAGCCTCCAAAACCACAAACATGGCTGGCATATCAACACAGTAACAGTAACAAACATAGAAGGCCTAAGGAGTCCATGATGGCACCCGCATCTTGAGCATCCTCAGCACGTCAATTCGAGAACTTTCGAAACTAGCAAATACAGGAAGAAACTGCTGGCCGCTTGGGGCTTTCCAAACATGTGTCAACCTTAGGATAAGAAGAAAGGAGGCAAAACTGTGAGCAACACTTTCACCACTAAACCTGAAACCTGGAGCACAACAGCGTAACACCCAGTCTCTGGACTCTGTGTACGCACAACTCCAGGTGAAAACGGAGCGTGGAATTCCCACCAGTGTTGCGGCAGAACCTCCACACCAAACGCCAAACTCACCATCCACGCCCCAGGTCCACTCACCATCTTCTGCCAGGAGTCTAAATGATAGAAATCCGCTGGGTAGCGCCGCCCAGGGGGCCTCGACCTGGAACATCGAGTCAGACTCTTCTCATCGCCGTGTTGAAGTTGGTTCCGCTGGTTGGAAAAGCTTGGCGGTGATCGGTCTGTATGCTTCTTGGAAAACACATACAAAGCCATCCACATGTTTCTTTATTTACATACAAAGCAAAATCGCACTGACCACGACTATATATGCGGAATGCGGAAAAACATAAAGACCATTCATTTTCTCATTTTTCTCCCAAGGCACTTCCCATATCCTCGCGGGTCGAAGGCCACGACGCCCAGATGTGGTGCCCAGCCGTCCAGCTGCGCCGAGAAGTCCGTGAGCGCGGTGCCCATGGCGCCCGGCAAACAGATCACTGGACAGCCTGGTGGAGAAGCGGAAGTGGCTGGATCCGAAGAATTTTGACTGGATTCCGAAGAAACAAACAGAGGTTGAAGAACCCTATACTACAAATAACATATATATATATATATATTATAATGTATTATATAGAGACCATCCCAAAGATGCTCAATGATGCTCAGGTGACGTGTCCTATTTACGGTCACTTGACCTCTCTAGGGTCTCTTGGAATGGCAAGAAATGAACTTGGATGTCTTCTGCCAAAAAAGTGTAGAGGCGCTGCATGGGATGGAGCTGTAAACGCATCTAAACACCCCTGTAAGGACTTCGACGGTCTATGGACAATGGAGATGGAGGTGCTTGGAGCTAAATGATCTGTGGTGAGGTCTCGTATGGTCTTGTGGTACTCTGTCTTAGGAGCCAGTGGTTAGGAAACTCCATGTAGCTCCGTGGCTCCTTGTTTAAGGGGTAATATGGATACCCCCAGCTCCGAATCGCTCCCTCCTGACCACCAACTGGGAGCTGTTAGTAGCGTCTCCTTACTAATTAGTAGCGATGCCCTTGTTACTAGTAGCTTGTTGCTGCTAGTAACACTACTACTAGTAGCTGGAAGCTACTACTAGTCACTAGTCGAAGTATTCGACCAATTCCTCGCCCCTGATTTCACGTGATTTCCGCCTTTGGCCACATCTCCTCGGGTGACGACATACCTCGCTTCCAAGGTTAGAGCGAGCATCGCCCGAATCAACTGACATTCATAGGTCAAGTGTGGCCAAATATCTAGCAGTACAGTAATATCTAGCTTATTTGTTTACACGTGTGGCTTCTTGTGTATGTCAATGTACAAGTAAAGTGACTCCTATTTGTTACTTAGTAACTGCCAACACCACTTCATTTCAACCTCTTGGAGCAAGACATATGAAAGATGACGAAAGCGTCAAAAAACGACCTGCAACATGCAACTTGCAAGCCCTGTCAAAGAGTGACACTCCACTCTTTTTAGGCCTGAACCAGCTTCACAAGCTTAAGGCTTTTTCAACAAAGATTCCACGTGCACAAGAGGTTAAAGTGGATGAAGAAAAACCTTCGAGATTCTTGAACATTTCATGAAGCCTGAACAGGTAACAGGTAACTTTCATTGGCCCATTCGCAAAGAATATGTTCCACTTGCGCGCACGCACACACACGCAAACAAACAAATGAGGCCTTACTCATGGAGCCATATGGAGCCATATGGAACCCGACCCCAGCATGATATGACCGTTTGTCAAGAACGCCCTATCTAACCTATATGTCGTATCCTTGTTGCTTAGGCTTGGAGGAGCCTTTTGAGAGCCATTTGGCGCAGCTTGGTCTGCTTCTCCCTCCGGAGTGGTCAAGACGCAGCTTACGTCCATTCACCTCCACAAACTGCTCGCCAAACGCCACGCCACGTGCGTGCACGGGTGCCAGTTGGCGGGTCAGCAGCCGGAGGCGCTGAAAAGCGCTCATAGGTGCTATGAAAGGCTAGGGAAAAATTAAGTGTTCAAGCCTGTTGCAGCATAATCTTCTAGTATTTGGTCTTCCAATTTGGTTGGAAGGAAAAACAAGAACAGGCCTGCTGAAGACATGAAACAGCTGTCCAAGAAATCGGCATCGAAAGGCCATCTTCGTTTTGAGTGCAATTTGTTGCGAGAATGTCTTTCTTGAGCCAGCGACAAACTAACTAAACATCAAGGTTCAACCAATTCCGTCAAATCGACACCGGCGCTCTGCTCGGGTGTGGCGAAAGCTTAGATTTCCACAAAGAGTATCAATCGTTTGATATGAGTACCCACCCTCAATGAACTCCCCACTGATTCGTTGAAGAATTTCCCGCCCCACCTCGGTGACCAAACGAGAGCAAATCAAGTGAAAGACCGCCAAGTCAATGTTCTCTGAGCAAAGAAGGTCATCCTGCGATGACATATTCGTGGTCAAACTGTGGTGGGAGATATGACCGTGACACGGCAGCTGTACCTTTGTTATTAATAGCTCCCAAATGTTTCTAGATCACTCATGATCATTCCATGATCTTGTCAGATTTGACTATCCGAGAACAGCGTGCATATGCGTGCATTAATCAAGAAGCTTGAGCAAAAACTCAGCCAACGAATCTAATTATGCGCTTGCACTGGCCAAAGCCGCGTTCATTAAACCTCCTGTGTTTCTTCACATCTTATTCAATATCACGATGCCTAAAATCACTCGACCCAAGCCAACACCTCTCTGAGAGGTCTCCTCTGAATTTGCGAAGTCCTTTCAATTTGAAGGACGGAGTAACCCGACAACCCAACAACCATCTGCGTCATTTTGCTCCTCGTCACTGGCCTCCTCGGAGCCTCAATCGATTGCTCAAGGGTCAACACTCATCAAATAGGGTCTCTGGTTACTCTGGTTCTTGTTCAACCGGACCAAATATGAACACCTCAAGAATGAGGGCTCAGGCCGTGTCCCTCGGCCACGTGGACCGTGGACCAGTTACTTGGCTTGCCAGTGTCTGGATCACTACACTCACTGCCCCCTTGCTACTCGCCGTCTGCTGACTTTCAGGGGTTAGCTGTTGAGGGACACACGAAGCACCCTTCGTTTTACAGAAGGCCCATGTAAGTACCATCACCTTGCCGGTTCCACATAGCGCACAGTAAATATTATATATCCTCCTGGTTCATCCTTCTCCTAAATTCCAAGTGTTCCAGAAGTTGCCTCACAACAGATTGCCATCGGATCATTGCTTGAAGCCTTTTCAGCAGGTTCTCGTGCACATTGTGACCAGGGACCGGGTTGGTCTGGACAGATTGGGGATTCGGACAACGGATGACCATGCACCAAGCAGGACGACCGCTGACGGCCCCGACGTCAGTTGACAAAGACCATGGAGCCCGCTGGGCCTCCCACTTGAACCGCTACCATCTGCGAAGCTGGAAGAGCTTGAATTCTCGGGCTCCTCGCTGGGTCGATGATAAAACATCACGAGATCGTGATGTGAAAACACGAGAACATGACACTCTCGCAATGTGGCAACAGTAAGGAAATCATCTTCCGCTCCATTCAGTGAATTGCCGCGTTAGTTTGGTGGAAGGTGACATTGCCCGAGGACGACCACTACTAACCAGCTAGGAAAGGTCTTGAACAAGTGCTCTTCCCACTACTGAAAATGGCTCATTCAGGGATCTCTCATCATGTGATGAGCCTCCAACCTTGAGGCGTACAGGCCCGCAGCTCTCGTACTGCGCGACGACCTTCCCATCCCGCGCTCGCTTCTGCGGCCTTCCCAGGCTTCAAGAGGATGCTCTGGTGCTGCATTCTTGCCTCAAACGCTTGGATGGTGGTTCTTAGGTGGGGAACTTGACCAATCCCTGCAGAGGTGTGGTTCTGGAGTCAAGAAGCTGGATGCGTTCCCCTGGCTCCGTGCCTCCTTCTGGGAAGAATCTCCAGATTCAATACCAACGATAGGCTTCACAACTCAGAAGATAGGCTGGCCGTGTTCGGAAACCATCCCTTCCAAGCACCAGCGTCTCAGGCCCTGAGGCCGTGGCGAACGCTGCCAGATTGGGGACATGAACCACGGTACCTGTCGCTGCAATGCTGGATTGCCTTGGACATCGTATCCGCCATCTCCAATGAGTTTGGCAGCTTCGTTGGCCATTCTGAACGCCTCCTCGTCCCCCAAAAAATAGACACCTTGTGGATCCCGGCGCTTTCCCTCCGCCCCTCGTCCGCCCCTCAGACCTCCCGTCTCGTCTTGTTCGCCCCGGTCTGACTTCGGTCGAACGCGTCGAGGACCCATCGGCACTGAAGCGACGTTGCTTGGCCGGGAAGCTGGTCGCGACGGCTTCGCCTTGGTCAAACGACTGGAGGGTCCCGTCGTGGGGGTTCCACGAGTGGACTCCGTGAGGGAAGAAATGGAAGACTCCATGGTCGAGGGAAGACGAGTCGGCCCAGGTGACATGAAATACACGCTTGAGGTAGATTTATGACATTCTATTGCTATAGAGGATTGAAAGGAAACAAAGAAGTGTTTCAACAACGTTTCGGGATGCTCAAACCTAGCTGGACTGAGGCAAAGGCGGGCCTCTTCCACCTGTTCCGCAGTGGCCTGCTGAAATTCGTGGTGGGGTCCCAGCGAGATAAGATGGGAACGATTCATCGAAAAGACTGGAGACTGCCACTCCGATTGGACAAATACCATATATGATATATCATGATATGTCATGATACTGTATGACCTCATCACTTTCAAGTATCAACATGTGCCTCCACTCCTATCTATACCTATGCCTGCCTTGATGCCCAAACTCCGCAGGGTTTGCACACAGGCCTCTACCTGCCAGAGATTGAACGTTGCGAAGGGCACGGTCGGGGATGGTAGCCCCATTCCACACCAAGGACATTAATTAATTCATCCTATTCTCGACCTGATCTCTCCTTCATCTAAACCAGTGCAAGGTGTAGCATGATGGCCTTCACAGAGATCTACCATGGGCGGACACCGTGTGTTGAAACATTTGGTACGAGTACTGCCAAGCTGCTTCAAGGAACCTTTCACCGGGCTTCAGTGCACGGTGAAAAGCCAAAGTCCAGGCCGTCAGCTCCTGGATGATTCACGGAAGCAGATTGCAGGATTTGATGGGAAGAACATAAGGGAATCAACAGTTGAATCCTTTAATTTCCTTGCTGTTTGAGGCTTATTTGAGAGACCCTGATGAATGGGTCTTTTCGTTGCAAAAGAGAGGGGTCTTCTGAAAAGCAACTGTACTCGCCCACGCTCTTTTTCCACTTGAGGCAAAGTAACGAAGCGCATACCCGATTGACCTGGTTTCTGGTGTCGGGTCTTCGCTTGATGAACCTGTGGATCTGTGAGATACACTGGATGATCCGTCCACTCCTGTGCTGACTGAAAGCTATCAGCCTTGACAAAAATGCATTGAACGCACGGCCAAAATGTAGCTTAAATGCTACAGCTCGGGCTCCCAAATTCTTGCCTTTACACGTGGGATTCCACTGAGGTAAACTCTCACTGTTCAGCATACAAAGAATGCGTACATCATCCAGCACGGATGGAGCTTCACCCCCCATCTCTGCATTCCAATGATCAGCAATGCTTCTTGCAATCAATCGAACTATAGGACCGGAAATTGTGGATCTCAGCAAAAACTTGAAACACCCTGCATCAGCCACTTCCGACTCAAGTGGCTAACGAGCAACGATCTGCCGAGCAAAATTCATCCACGCGCCTCTCTTCGCAGGCGTGCAGTGGGGACAAACGGTAAAATGCTCCATGTAAATTGATTGCTTGTACTGGCGCAAGCTATTGACGTGCGCTAGCCGTGGTGCATCCGATCCTCTTGGAGGCCAATCACCATGGACCATGGAGTTCAAGTCCCTTGATCGCTCTTGAAAAACCAATGCAATCACAACATTGAAATCCAGTCATCACATCCTGCTGGAGCAAATAGTGCAATGCTCAAAATGAACAAACCCGTTCCAATCTCCGATCAACCGAGTCCGCTCTTTCACAGGCGCTGCTGCGTATTGCGACTCGTCTTTCAGCCTTCGAATTGCACTCTCGAAGCATCGGCTTGCTCGGGAACTCTGGGCTTTTCAGAAACACTGTTTTGCCCCAAAGAACTGGATTCTCCAATGGGCACTTCAGCCCTTGACCCTTGGACCTTCTTGCTCTAGCAATGCACCGGCTACTGCGGCATCTTCCATCACCACCCAACTAGGTCAGATCCATCACGACCGTAGCCTTTCTTCTAAAGCTGCTTCTTTAGTTGCTGATATGACGGGATCTTCAATCCCTTCGGGCACATGCGCCTCACCGCGGGCACCAAGTGCTGATCAACCATCTCGGCCTGCGCCGTAGCTTCCTGGGATGATCCATGTGGCGTGGTTGCTCCCACAGTATGACCCTGCCCCGAACTTCAGACTGAATGTCCCGGCGTAGCTCTAGGCATCCAAGGAGATTGGCAGGATTTTGAACCAAAGTCATCTGAAACCTGCCGAACTTTGGTCCCGAGATGCCCAGCATTTTTCAGCGCATGCCAGGTCACTTCCAATGCATCCCGTTCCTCTGCAAGAAACTTTGCCATCTTTCTTTCAAGATGCCACTTCACCTTAGGCGACTCAACATCCCTCGCTTCCGCTGAAGCTCCCCTCTGGGGTCTGGGGTTCTCTGGGTTCTGCTGGGATACGGTTTGCAAAGGCGCTACTTCTTCTCGGCAGCGTCCTCGGCCGCCGTCCTTGCTCTTTCCTTCCCCCTTGCGGCCCTTGGCTCCGAATTCATGCTCCCCTTAGCCCTTCCGATTTCAATGGACTTTTCCTTTCCATTCGGACGGTCCTCGGAGCTTTTCCTCCCGCTCCAATTCTTTCTGAATCATTGCCTCCTCCCCCTGTCCAGGAGGGCTATGTCGTCTGGCTCCACAAGCTCGAGGAAGTGAACCGTTGTTGTCTTGCACGCTTTTCTCCAGAGCCTTGACTCCGGGCAATGATGTCGGCGGCCTGCGCTGACTTGTTCTCCCAGTAGGTCCAGGACTTCAACTCTCTCCCGGATCGTGGAGTCCATTTCGCCTTCAGGTTCGGGACCTAGGCCACGTTGTAGTATAGGCAGGACACTGCGTTCGCCTCGACTCTTCCCGTTTTTGTCGCAAGGCCCCCAACGGGGACGCGCCCCGCTTCGCCCATGGTATGGAGGAGACGGGCCGCGAGCCGGCCGGGGTGCCGCTGAGCGTAACGCTGCAACTTCAGAAACAGCGTCATCCCCGCGGGGGCCTTTTGAAAATCCGATTCGGAATAGGCTTTCGATCTGTCTTTCGGCCTTTTGTTCTTCTTTTTGCTCCTCTTCTTTTTCTTGTGGCCTTGCCTCTTTCGGCTCCGTGACCTGGAGGGATCTGACAGAGAACTCCGTCCTTTGCTCCTCTTCTTCTTCTTCTTCTTCTTTTTTCCCCTGCTTCTTGAAGTTCGCTTTTGGTTGTGCCCTGAACTCTCGTCAGACGATGAGCCCTCATTGGAATCCGGCTTCGAAGACGATCCACCGGGTTCCGGGCTAGTCTTCACCTTCCTCGTGCTTTCTCGCATCTCACCTGAAAAGCGGGGCTTCCCTTTCCACTCTTCTTTCTTTCTCGTCCACTCTTCTCCTTCTTGCCTGCACCTTCCTTCTCTTCCTTGATGCCTTCAGCTGCTTTCACCTCCGCCTTCAGCGATATGAGGTCTCTGGCCAACTCTGTCAGCCTTTCTTTTTCTTCTCCAATTTCTTCCGACCCTTTCTTCTCTGTCAGGCGCCTTCTCCTTCCCGTCATCGCCCGAGTCATCCCAGGGCAAGTCACCAGCTCCTCGAGCGCCTGGCCTTTCCTTTGAGACTCCTTTGAACTATGCCTGCACATGCCCATGCGTATCCTCATCTAGGATCCCTCCGCTGTTGTCACCAAGCTCTTCTTCCTTCCATTGTCGCCACTTGCCCCAGTGGACCATGTTCATGTTCCGCCCTTGCAGTCGGCGGGAGGACCTTTGCATATATGATATGCTCCATCCACCATGGTGACTGCCCGTCTGGAGCAGTCACCACGTCCCCATGCAGAGTCCTCCCGGTCTCCCGGGGCGAACAGGCGCTTCACCCACAAGACCACCGTGCCTTGTGGGTCGCCTCCATCGTCATAGACCTCGCCCTCCATGTAGGTCTCCTTTGTGGGACCCTCGAGGGAATTTCTTCCATGCCGTTTACCAGGCATCTCTTTTCACCGCCTCCCCAGGGGAGGGTGGGCAAGGCTGGATAGCCAAACACTAGAGGCAAACAAGTAACTGACTAACTATGATATAACATCGCACCCATCTTCATTCGCTACACTAGGTGCTGCTAAATCCGATATATATATATATAATATGTATGACATCAAGATACACTTTAAACATTTTTTAAACACATATATCAAAACAGTTGACCCAAAAGTCTGTCTGGTGGTGAGGCGGTCCTGATATGTTCTGATATGGTTGTAACATTTTGTAACATCTTGTCATACATAGATCATCCTCAATTACCCTCCCTGAAACAATCATGAAAGTGGAACATAGGTCCCTGGAAGACCATTTTCGGCTACAAGGGGGATCTGCTCATTGATTGTTGGAGGAAGGGCGTGGATTTGCATAGAATGATATCGGCATCAGTGTTTGTTCAGCATTTGCCTGCAGTTTCAACTCTCACATTGTGTCAGACATCATGCACAACATGGGGCAATTCTCCACAGACTCAAAGGAGATGTGTCCCACGTGTCCCGTCCATCCATCCTCCAGGAAAAGCTTCGCTAAACATCTAGAAACCAAACAAATAGTGCGAGCGCTTCTTCAAGGAAGCTCACCCCCTTCCTTTGAAGAAGCGAAAGCTATCCTGCGTCCTAGGTAGTAGCTACGTAAGCTATCTCTCCCTTACTTAATTAATTAAGTAGGTGCCTAGTCAATTAAGTAGGGAGGGGGGAGAACTAGCGGGCTAAGAACAAAAAGACCTCTCGAGTCGTCCCGTCCTTCTCCTGGAACTTCCGCACCAACTTCCGCAGCTCCACGGAATCCAACGTGCCCGATTCGTCCACGTCCACCTGCCGCAGCTGCGCTGGTCGCCCCAAGGGGGTGGCCCCGGGGGTGGTGGGTGGATGACACTCTTGGATGACACTCTGTCGCGTGTTTCTGGATAGTCACCCCAACAAAACTGTCCACTGAATGCAGGTTGCTGCATCAAAACAACAACACTTCTATACTTCTGTTGGCTTGTGAAGGTTCACGGCATCTTCGATGTCAAAGAGTGAGGTGTTTCAGTGTTCCTGATCTTCCTCGCGTGCCAAAGAAACATCGCTGACTCTTGTAGGAATGTGTTAGTAAATACTAGTAAACAACATCTTCTTCACACCTCCTCCTAGTTCTACTGGACTTGATGCCTTATTGTTCCCAAGAAACCATAGCATCATTAATATATGTATTATTGATTATATATAATTGTACATTGCGGCATATTTCCGTGCACCTCTCGAGTCAACATCAACTGGACGTCAAAGTTGGCGGAGTAGCCCATCCAGCGAAGAACCTATGACGTGGCGGAGCGAGGCACCAGTGATTTCCGGGAGTGAGATGGTTCGTTGGAGTGGAGCTTGGAGGGCAGAACACCCCAGTGAAGTTGACCGGTCTCAATAGTAAGGGCTCCTCTGGTTCCACCACGTTCCGCCATCGGCCTCTATATATCAAGATGGTTGCGCTACTTCAGTAGAATCTTTACAGTTTCGTTCGTTTGTAGATGAATCACCTCGTGAATCCTCGTGATCTTTCACTGGGCCCCTCGTGAATCCTCCCCCCGCGACTCGTCCGACGACTCGTCCGCGGAATCGCCCGATGGAATCCGTCTGGACGGATTCTCCGGCGCCCCGATGGGTACCTTGCCCACGTCCTTGATGTCCATCTCACCATAGCCTCGTCCCGATACCAACGCCCCCTCCCAGCGACCCCGAGCATTGCTCCAGGCATTGAGGCGATGTGGCGTGACAAATGCTTCTAACGAGCTGGCACCGAACAATCTCCCAACAACCCGTGGGATGTTCCGAAGATGTTCAAGTCGGAGGTTCAAGTGAACGTCGCAGGAATCACACATCAACTTCCAGTATGGACTGACGTGGGCCTTTCCGGTCATACTTCCTGAAAACGGATTCCAGCTCCAAGATCTGCGAGAGCCGCTTGACTTGAGGAGACGTCAGGGAACAGGGTCATATAAAGGTTCTTGTGGAGTAGTTGAGGACAAGACCAACAGTCATACAATTTAACATCATTTAAAGGGACAAAATAAGATCAATAATAGTTCTTCCATGTTCTTCCTCCATACGACTTCGAGGAGATGAAAGGAGATCCGCAAAAACTCCTGGGCCATCCATAACATTCCACAACCAACCTTGAAGAAGGGCAAATTGGATTTGACTTGACTGTTCTCATAACCCGTATATAAGATCTTGTGACCTTTGTATGCTTTGGCTGAAACGCCACAAAGCATCTGACTCTCACCATGTTTTACCCTACCTGCAAGAAACAACAGGATCAGATTGTCAAAAATGCAACACGATGTGTAGAGATGTTGGAGCAAACACATATCCTTTATTGAATATGTCACATGTCTCAAACAGGATTCGTGACTCGTGCCTGGAAGACGTTTTCCTCTGCAAACCTGACCTCTCCAAAAAGTCGACTGCTCAACAAATCGATGGAGACCTTCACTGAGACCTTCATCTCAGTTCCACCATGAACCCACAAGACTGGCCTGGGTGCGATCCAAGCCCTCCCGCGAGCGGTAAACCTGCGTGCCACCAGCAATCGAACTTGTCAAGAACTGTACTGACATCATGACATGTCTCCCGAGAAGGGCTGTTTCGGCGGCCTTTCATCTTTCCAGGTTTCTGCAATACATCCCGCGACGGCTCTTTACTGATCATCGCTGGTTTTGGTGGCTCGCATTAGAACCTGTTTGGAGTCTGTGCTGCTGTGCCAGAATAGTAGAGTTTTCATCACATTGGCGAGCTTTGCACAATTCCCATCTGCTCCAATTGGACTCCAACGCTTCCACATGTCTTCCACCGCTTCGGTGCGGCACTCACAGTGACAAACGACCTCCCGGTGAAACGAGGTGTTTCACGTCCACCAAAGCCGTGCAACGGAGGGCACCAGGATCGAAGGTCCGACGAGGCCTTTTGGGTTCGATTCAGGTGGCTTTTCTCGCGTCATCCGAAGAGCGAGGAAACCTTGGTGGGAGACCTTCCCTGGGAGACCTCGAACGAGACCCCTCTTTTTTGGTTGTCATCCAAGTAGGCGCAGCTTTTCGTTGGCCACTTCTTGGGGCCGTGGAGTTGGTAATTTTCGGTGCGAGATGCGATTGCCAGACCAAGGCAAAACGAGTTTAGCCTCCAAGAAGTTGAAGAAACTGGACAGCGTGATCGTCTTCGGAACAGTGAAATCGGCCTCAACGGGAAGCAACGAGGCCATCATTACCAGGTGGATTTCGGTTGAAGTTCACTCAGAGTTTGATGCAACATGATACAACCAACTTCAACATCAAGATGAAATCTGAGATTCTCTTACTCTTCAACATCAAGACTACATCAGGAGAACAGTAAGATTCTTACTCTCCATGGAGTTCTCTCTAGTCCAAATGCTATTAGCCATGGGACATCATGGGGGCACGGTGCCCGCCAACCCTAGCCCTCGAGAAAAGCACTCTCCGTCTGGGCCCTGGGCGTTCGCCCTGGGCGTTCGCGCGTTCGCGTGGTCACACCAGGCAGTCCATATCAATCCAGGTCCCACCAGGTCAAACAAACACGTCATGAGTCATGTGGCTTCGATTTCACATGGCTTTCACTGCTTTGGGGTGACCGCTTTCTGATGTGTTGTTTTTCAAGCGGCGTTTTTTCTCGTGACGGACGCGAAGTCCTCCGTTGCCACATTGGGTGAAGTACTGAGGTCGGGGCGAATGACCTGGGGTGCTTGTCGCACACGGTCCGGCGGGGCGCGCGCGGCGGGCACACGGTCGCGAAGAGAAAACCGGTGGAAGGGTGGTGTTGGTGGAAGGGTGGTGGAAGTCCTTGAACAGCGTCCCAGTTGCGGTGTGATCTCGGGATAGAATGGTCTTGATTCAGGAATGATAGAACTGGCTTTAGCATGCTGAAGAGCGTGCTGGCATAGCGGTTCTGGCCACGGTGAGTTGATGCCATTTCCATCTCACCACTTGGAGATCGACAATTGAACACCTGTAGGCCAGAACTGTTGCCTAGCTGCCCCAATTGAGAACACTCTTCGCCTTCCTTCCAAGGGGCTGTTGGCACTGTCGCGGCGGCTGGACACCGCAGAGACGCGGCCTGGGGCGACTAGAGTCTGAGGCTCCAGTTGCAATGTAGACTTGAGTCTGAGGTTCAGAGGTCTCCTAATTACTCCCCTGCTTTTCATGCTTTGCTGGTGATGAGCCTGACAAGCCATGGTCAAAACCAAATGTGACTGGACCAATCTGCAACTGCACTCAAAAGTCTGCAATTTGTACAAGGGCAGCAGGGGCCTTAAAATGCCTTAAGCACAAACTGTACTGTACTATACACTCTTTGCTATTGGGGTTCCACCTCAGCAACTTGACCTGTTCTCGCCCCCACCATGCGGTGCCAAGCTGCGACTGCTGCCCCCAAGTGTGGCCATAGTACCCACGCTGGTGCGCCTGGAGGGCGGCGGAGGTCACGGGGAGGGTGAAGGCTGTGAAGCCCAAAGCAAGATGTTAAACAGCTTCAAGAGGGTCCCGGGTCACCAATCCCACCCCCTTTTGTTGCAAAACATCCAAACAGCTTGCCTGCTGCCAGAGCTTATGAAGCTTTGCCTCAGATTGCTGGAGCCATGCAAAGCTAGGCCATCAAACAATTGTATATTGTATGCCTCTGGGATCAACCATGCATAAAATTGCATAAGTGCATTGGCTCCCTGGCCGGCGCTGTGCACCAGAGACCACTGGCTTCCAGGGTTGAATGCCTCAGAAGGTTTGCATCATGCACGGTCATCAAAGGAACACCCACCACAAATTGTGTAAAGTCTACATTATCTATCTATTATAATCTATCTATTACGAGTATAACCTATCCAATCAACCAATCGCCAATCGATCGATCAATAAACAAACCAAAACAAACCAACCAGCCAACTAACACACACAATCAATCATAATACAATATATTGCATCTACATCTACAAGTACATCGACGTCTATTACACGGGGACCTGTTGCCACACGAGTCCTTTTGATGTGATGAAATGATGATTGAGGATTCTCGTCCTCGAAGTGGCTTGGAACATCTCCGGTCCGTTCTCGGTGCATTGGAAGTGGTAATTGACTTCTTTACACTGGACTCGTGCCTTTTCAGCCTTCCGCTCGTCGGCACGCCCATGCAAAGCAAGAATCGACGGACGATTCCTGTCCTCACCTTGATCAAGCAGGCACTATTCCCTTCGATCAAGAGTTGCCTATAAGGAACCTGGACAATACAACATCTTCCCCAGGTTTGGGGATTTAACCATACGTAGGCAAAACATGGGAAAATCAACAATCGTCTTAAGCAAAACCAGGTTCTACCGCGCGGGGAAGACCCGTCCTTCGTCCGACCATCCGTGGTCCCGTGGTCCCTGAGGGCCAGCACCATGGCCCTGTTGCTCCACCACCTACAGGAAGCAGGAGCTCAAGGACCACCAAACCCATGAAGAGCACAGGTTAGTGCAGGAGCGACATCTTGCTGGAGTATATCTTCAGATTCTTTGTGTCCTTCTTTGGCCTGCACATGCATAACATGGCAACTGGCGCATGGAATATGCTTCGGTAGAATTTGGATGATTTTTCGGAAAACAGAAGAACCACTCCGTGGGTGTTCAGTTGTGGGTGTTGAGTTTTTTGACTTAGCATCCCTCCGAGCGGCGGCATGCCGCCATGCCTCTGCAGGATTCACTCGGATGATGCCTGCATCCTGGGGCGATTCAACTCAAAAGCACCTCCGAGCTCTATGACTCAGCCTCACCGACTCGCCATGGACCAAAGCCTCACCTGTCAACACCTGTACCACCTACCAAGATGTGCCAAACCTGCCATTCACCGCTGATCCAAGTTGCTTTTAGGCCTGTACAGGTGGTCTATGGTCATGCACCAAAGCGCATCCAGCAAAAAAACCGGATCAGTCATGCACGAAGTCCTGACTGCACGACTGACCTACCTCACGTGCGACCTCTGACGTCCACGGTCCACGTCCTCACGTCCTGGTCTCCCCGATCCTCCCCTGCATCACGGATCGCTCGCGCATTGGGGATGTAGCCCAAGGTCCTTGAGCTGAGCCGTCGAACAGCATTGATGTTGGATGCTGGAGGCCCTTTGAGGCTGTTGAATTTAGACCATCTCCTTCGCATCTTGGACGAATTTGGACGATTCGAGGCTCTCCAACAACTCCTTCATTATATCGATTAATATCGATTATTTATGGCAACTTCTTCACTTGTTCATGTCCAACAAATGAACCAGGGCATCTAGGGCCTCCCACCGTAGAACCCTGTCAAGCTGCTTCTGCATGTACCTTGTCGGGCAAAATAGCTCAGTGACTAGCTCAGTGGGTTATCACAAGTGAAAACAAAACCGGGAACGCCGGAAACAAAACTAGACTCGACACTATCCTTCAGCTATGCCATGCCTGGAGTTCAGTAGGTCCTCCGTGAGCAACATCCCGAAAGAAACAAACGTGTACATTGCATTAAATTCGTGCTGTATCTTTTCATATCTTGTCCTCTTTTCCACTGTCTTCCTCATGATGCGCAAAGCATCATCTGAAGAAACTGGCTCTGTCATCTCAGCTGTCCATCTTTCTCGCGCGCTCTCTCTCTCTCTCTCCCCCTCTCTCTCAGCTTCCCCAGTCTGTTCCCTGCATTCTCCCGTTGGTCATGCTTTTACGCACATTTCTATCAAAAAGGGAGAGAAGCTTGGAAGGAAGAGAAGAACGACTTCTTTTATCATACTGATGATGATGATGATGATGACGACGACGAAGCAACCGGAGAGAGCGGAAAGCATGTGTCATGGTATGTTGTGGTACATAGAGGGCTCTACAGCGGGTTCATTTCTATTGTCAAAGGTAGCGCGTTGTCAAGTGTCAATCGAAGACTCTCCACAGGACGGTTGAAAGACTTGAACATTCGTGTGAATATTGTCAGAGTTGTGGGCACTACGATCCGGAGTCTTTCATCCACCTGGTCAGGCTTCTGTCAACTACGACCACCTGGTCACAGAAATGACCACACCTTCACCTTCTACTTTTCACGGTGCAAGACCAAGCGCACGGTGTCCTTGCGACCGTGAATCAAGGTACCTCACCCTCGAACCACAGAAAAACAGTGAAAGGATGTCAAAGAAACACTTGATGGAACTTGACATATATACAAACTAAACCAAAACCAAGAGAGAAGGGAAAGGATGGGAAACCAGAAGGGAGCCGAAACATGTTTTTGCGATCTTCTCCTTTCTCAGCCACCTCTTACGCTTCATGTTGCTGCAGAGTTGCACTGACCCGGCATCCGGTCGTTGTTTCGAGAGAGCCTTCTTCACCAAGTAGATCTGCACCGTTCAAACGAGTCTGACCACCGGATCAACGACTCGAAGTCCGACCACGGTGCTCACTTCCGAAATAAAAGCTCCTAGGAGCGTGCTTGCTCCTAGTAGTAAGGCCAGGAGAGTCCCTAGTAGCTTCTTGTTCCTAGTAGCGATGCCAGGAGCCCCTAGTAGCGTCGAGATCCGAGGAATGTTGTAACTATACTTGGTAGACCTACGGAAAACATCACAAAGGACATCTTTTGCAGTTGCCAATTACGTCTGACAAGTTGTAGTCTGACAAGTAATTAGAGGCATTTTTTGTTTCAACATGCTTGGACCAAGTTTTTGGAGTAATAGCTGAGAACCTACATGGGCGCGAGGTCTTGGCCTCCAGCATATTGCCCAACACAAGGCCACAACTTCAAACTTGAGGCACAGTGAGTTGGGTGGAAGGACGTGTAACAGTAGCTTTATCAGCATGAGTCTGTAAATGGAACGTAGAAAAGGCCAAAGCATATCAAAGCCATAAGAAAAACACACTTTTTTGCTGTTTCTTGCATTTGCCAGAACGAGCCCCGTTCTCATGTGCCCCGTTCTCTCGTGTCGACCCGAGATCATGTGCCTCGCGTTCCTTGACCTTGCGCATGAATCCAACGAACTCATGCTCCTGAAGAGAGCCCTTGCCTGGGTCTACACACTGGACGACCGCAGTCCGCTCCGCGCGGCGCTGCTTCGCTTCTTGAAGACGAACATCCACATCAAGTGACTAAATGGGTAACATGTCAATCCTTCAACGGACCCACCCAGGATATCTCAACAAAACAAAGGTATCATCATCTGCAGATTGTTTGTGTGTGCAAAGGGGTAAGGGGGCTGATTAAAGCTCAACAAGGTACAGTGGGGTGAATCATAGTATATGAGCGGCGGCATTTATTAGTTATTAAACTAAAATAAACTACAAGTATATAATATCTATATCTATTATGTGGAGGCCCTATCTCAGTAGGAGGTCATGTCACAGTATCCCATTCAGACTACTTGAGTGTCATCAAACAAAAGTGTCTCGTTTACGGGGGGCCCTCTCTCGTTCACCAGCGAATACAAATGTTGGACAAACAGATATGATAGAGCATGCTATGGACTACTTTAGTCAACACCAAACAAAAAGTGGTTGCACATCTATCTGTAGCCAGGGATTCCTTCACAAGGGCTCATTCGTCCCTGCTTTCTATAGGGCTTTCAATCGCTGGACCCACTGATCGCCTTGCGTGAATTGAAGCCTCCACGCTTTGATCTCCAACGGTTTTGCCCCCCTCACCGGCCTCCAACGTCACAGCTGTTGCTGATGTCCTCCACTTCCTGAAGAACGACGAACGCCACCCCCAAACCGGTGGGGTTTCGAAGTCGGTGCCGCTCGATCCCAGCATTCGGCTGTGTCGAAGGAGCACGGTCCAACGATCTCCCCGCCAAGTCCAAGCGGAACAAAGATTGCTTTCTCACTTACAGGAAGCAAGGCACGTTGATGCATGTCATACATTGTCATACAATGTCATACATCCCCGAACTCTTGGTTACAGAATGTTACTGTACAAACTCTGGCATGTTCTCCCCAACGACCGCAGCCCTTTGCGCCCTTCGCACCGTGCGGTCGCGCACTTCGCGCGTGCGTGGTCCCGCCTGTGAGGTGAGGCCAAAGCCCAGCCAGGCCAGGGCTTTGTGCAGTTCCGAGGTGTCCAGAAAGCCACCCCTTCCGAGCACGGTCACGACACCAAGCCGTTCCGAGGATGGCAAGGGTGGCGAGAGATGGCAGGCCAACACACGAATGGAACGGATTTGATGCGATACTCTTTGATTCTTAGAACAAATATGAACACATTCGGTGGTTACAGATTCATGTTAATGTTAGGAGTGCAACACAGTCCGACATAAACTGACAAAATGCATAATTGGGCAAATCATGGCAAATCGAACAATTTTACGCAAACCTAGAGCATCCATCTGCAAACCAGAACCATTCCAGGTATTCGAGTACAATTTGCTGTTCATCAAACTAACGCATCCACTAATATCTGGCTGAGAATCAATTGGCTGAAAGCGAACATGATCTTGATCTCTAAAGATCCTCCTCCTGTTGCACGTCCCTGTATAGTCTTGACATCTGTGGTACAAATGAAAGGTGGTTCCGAGCTGCATGGGCGCACTTGTCCAGGTCAAACCTTCGAAAAATCTCCTTGAGCTTAATGATCTCCCGAGAGGAGAAGCCCTCGCGCGGATTCGATTAGGACACGTGTTGATCATCATCTCATGGAACATGCAACCCCATGTTCCTTCTCTGTTTGTGAGATCAACCGCATCAAGTCTACATGTCATTAGCTTTGAAGCTGCACAAGGATGATCTCAGGATATCGCTGGTGGACTCTGAGCAACTGCACCTCGTTGACGTGGATGATCTCCACTACTTTCCTGGCGAAAACATGTTCCTTGGACATGTTACATGTTCTTTTCTCGTCCCATGAAGGCCATGCATTGGTTTGGGCGCCCAAAACAGGAACCCAAATGTCAAGGAAGGGGGTTGTAAGCGGTTGTAAGCCATTGTAAGCCAGTGAAACACGAGATAACACCTATACGTATATAAGTGAATTCTTGATCTTCAGAGTCGAAGCGTTCGCTGAGGCGCTTCCCACCGAACCACCTCACCCGCCCTGGCCTGAACTCTTCCAAGGTGAGGTGTGAGGAGTCCACAGGTGCGACCTTGGGGACCCGTCGCCAACTGTAGACACGTCCGCTTGTCATAGCGCGACTTGCGGCCTCTGTCTGATACAGCCCATGTTAGGCAATATGCTTGTCATAACAAGATCACTTAGTCACTTGTTGTTCTAGCTTAGCAGGTATGTGCACGCCAGCCTCTTGAAAGCGGATCGTCTCGGAGTCCAAACGTAAGTCTGGTAAGAACGGGAAAGCGCGAGCATCGAACAGGATTTGCTGAAGTGGGTGATCAGCACCCGTCAGTGGCGGGTTGTGACATTTCTCCCAAGCAATCTTTAAAGTGGCTGCAGTCCAAGGTTTACGCTACCAAATCTCCGTCTAAAGGCCTAAAGGTCAGGATTCGCTGAACGGATCGCCTCAGGACTCCACGTCCCCCTCTATGTGAAATATCTCCAATGAACAAGACATCCTTCACAAACAGGGAGTCTTCCACTTCCATGTTTTATTTGTTTAGTGTCATCTCATCGGGGCCATTTCGGTCGAGCTCGAGGTCCAAACTTCAACCAAGATCTCCTTGAGCACCTGCACAGCCGGGTCACTCGCAGGGCACACAACTATGGGTTCTTCGACGTGATTTTGGATGTCGGACTGTGCTGTCCAAGAGCATCCGACACTCGTCATGAACCAAGTCCCGTGCAAACATACACAGAGACACGGCAATTGGTGTTCGATGCCACGGTTTTGAATTCTCGACATCCACCTCAGAAAATGCATGAAAATAACAGACATGAAGTCGACTGAAGTCCTGCCATTGGACCCCTGAAAGACCCTTCAATCTCAAACCCAACACCTTCTCAATAAACACCCGCCCTGGTCAGCCGCCTCCAACCCATCCGCCCAACCGCCGGTTCGACGCACCGGCGGTTCGACGCGCCGTCACCTGGTCCAAGGCGGTAATGCCGCACTGCTCCAGCAAGGCGGCCAGCTCGTCTCTCTGGGTCCGGCCGGACGGGTTCACCGGTGTGGGGGCCGTGTGTCGGTGGGGGCTGGGTGGTTTGTTGGATCCACCGACGGCCCATCATCCGTCTTTGGCTGGGTTTAGACATGTCTTCGGTCTTCGCCCATAATGTTTCTCGGGTTCACCCTTGCGACAAAACACGGACTTTCTTCTGGAAAACAAACTCTTCGAACTTCGAACCACTCCATGCTGGGTTAAGTCACCTGGCTATACTATGTAATAATGGTATATAGTTCACGGGGTGGCTTTCCTGGCACCAAAAAAACTGCTGGGTTCAGAAAAGAAGCACTTGGTGCATTTGATGGGTCCTCGGGGTCAGCCGTCGGCCGTCCTCCACACACGACCCGTTGGTGGCCTCCAGGTGTCCGTTTTGATCGATGTCGAAGTGCTCAAAGACACTGATGAACTCTGCATATTGCTTGGCCTTGATAGGGAAAACAACCAACCCACATCTTACCGCTTGTTGTGAGTGCTGTAGAAATAGCAAGCAGCATGGGTGAACAATGGTACTGTATTAGACTAGGAAGACCCAAACATGCCTGGGAAGAGCACAAGTAGACAAAGTAGTAGTTGGAGGGTCTCACTATTGAAAAACAAACAGACTCACATCCAAACAGAACAGTGTTTTCAGGACTGTTTGAAACCGACAGAAAACACCTTTATCATGACTAGTTGGATGTTCAAAATCGAAACATATATATATATATAGTCTCAAAAACATTATCAATTTCCTGTGCCTCCAGGATCAATCCAAATTAATCCTGGTTATTTTATGTTTGCTGTCGAATTCCTGTCGTATTACTCCATCTGCATCATCCAAAGGCGAGACTTGCCTAACGGAAGAGACCTGTGATAAAGGAGTTTTTGGATAAGGTAGGACACGTGTATGAAGGCGTGTACATGCCAGTATTATTGCATAAAGGGAGAACAGTGGCATCATACCAAAAGTATGTTTAAAGAAGTAATATTCTCAAAATGCGTTGCAGGGATTGTCCCTTACACATGTTTCAGTCAATCGTAGCTTCGCAACATGAAATATGTTCGCAATCTATATAGGTTGAGGACGAAGAAGAGCAACAGAACCCCTGACCCCTATAACAAGGAGGTTTTGTGCTTCCACTGCACTGTTTGAGTTCTTTTTTGCACCTCTTGGCATAGTTTCTTTTTTCGCCTTGTTTATATAAGGTCTCATTTTCACCCTGTGGCCAGGTTCCATGTCCACCCTGTGTTCATCTCCTTTCTGGCTCTTTCTGCGGTGTGGAAATGGTGGACACACAACCCATGGAGGATTGAAACAAGTCCATTGCCTTTGGGCCCCCTGCCAAGGGTTTACAAACAGAGTTGAAAACACGGTAGAAATAGAACCCATGGAGGGTTCCATTTTTCAACACAATGATGGAGGGTCCCCTAGAGGGTTCAGGCCTGCTGTCTGAACCCAGTCACAACGGACCTTACCTGTGGCCACTGCCAGAAAGCGTATATCAATGGAAACGGTAGAGGGTTGATATGGAACGGTAGAGGGTTCAGGCCAATCGCTGCCCATCAACTCTGAAGCTAAGCAGCTTACCTTACACTCCTTGCAGAAAGGACATGAAAACAGGGTCGAACTAGAAACCATTGGAAAGAGAAACCTTTAGGTCGAAAAAGACCCCTGCGAACACCCTTTGGCGAACATGTTGGCGAAACCTGAAACCCTCACCATGGCGCCCCGTTCAGGGATCTTTTGAAGGGGCATGTTCATGTTTCGCTTGAATTGCTCTTTTTGAACTGACACCCGTATATCAACGCAGCTCTGACTTCAGCCTCATAGCCCTGCAGCACTTGCATGAACTCGTCCATGTCCAGTGTGGTGTACCTCCGGTGCGTCTTTTTGAGGACCAACTGAAACTGCAACCACTAAGCATGAACTGAACCCATCGATTAGGGGATCCACTGATAGTGAGACAAACCATTGCAAACCTGAAGACGAGGTGGTAACAGCGGTGGAGTCCACAAATCATCCCCTCGAGCCAGCAAACTGGCGGATTTGATTGAATATCTATGTTCATTTGCACCTTCAAGACAGCCAATACCAAATCAAGCAAATTTTCACACGTCATTTAAAAAAGCATCTCATGACAGCTCTGAACGTCTGTGGGGAACGTGGTGATTTCAGCCACGACCTTGGAAGGGCAAAGGAAAGCGGGTTGACATACGACCGTGGGACTGTCCCTTCCAATCGCTGACAAAAAAGGTGCATATATAATTATGTAAACTTAAACATGTTGCAATGTTCAATCTGAACAGTCTATATATTATAGCAACAAACCGATTGACGACACGTGGGCAAACAAAGACAAATACCTGTGCGGCCGTCAAAATTCTTTGTTCAGTCTTTTGCCATCATGTAGATTGGGGGGCCCATCGCTTCCCTCAGTTTTGGACAACTGAAGTTTTCAGCTTGGAAGGGAGGCATCGTTTTCTTGTAGTTAGTCAAGGCAGGCTTCAACCAAACAAGTGTGTGTATGAGCACGAGTACTCAAAGAAGACAAACAAACAAACAAACGAACTTCACTCGAGTCGAAGGTAACAGCACAGCTCAGCTGACACATTCGAAGAGCTGACAGCTCAGCTAAGAGAATTCACCAAGCTGTTACCGCAACATGATTTACAGGTTGCAAACCAACCTAATTGTTTAAGTGGGCAAGTGATGGACTGGCATGATCGAGGGGGTATGGCGCCAGGGCATCGCTAAGGGTGTTGTTTCAAATCCCTGAGTTTGGGCCCCACAGGAGATGACTGTTGCCTCTTACATGGATCAAGAAGCTCTTGAAACAAAAAACATGCCAAACGAACACGCTTGGACAATGTTCATCCTTCATGCTCTGGTAGGGCATCGTGGCATGGCTTTTGGGGGGCCCATCGCTTCCCTGGGTCTTTGCAAATTCTCAAGGATTGAAGGCGGCTCACATCTTCTGCTCTACATACCGTGTTTTGAAGGTTGCTCATCTGACGTCAAGCGCTTCCTCGCCACAAATTTCATCACACATGGTTCCTTGTGTGTGTCTGTCCCCCCCTGAACTATTGAAGACTCATATACTTCATAATCCTGGTGTTTTGAAGGTATACGAGGGCTTGTCTGGGACAGGGACACGACATGATTTTCACATTCAAAACTGGCCAAACAGAAATTGCATTGAACACCGTGTCTGCCGAGCTGCCTGGTCTAACCACTCTTGTCGGACGATCGTGAAGCCTCTGAGTCGATCGAACATGCGACCGATTTGGACAGAGACTGGTACAGGCCTGGGTACTGGGTTCTGCTACGTGCCCATGAAACCAAGCCTTGCACCACGCATAACAATTAAAATGTCTCCGCTCAAAACAGCGAAGAAGAACTACAAATCGGCTTGACACCGTGTAGCTTTGCGCTGTGCTAATCACCTGGACCGAGATGCGCCGGAAACACATGGCCGAACACACGGTATCAGTGATGGGAAAGCTTCCTTCTGGTGATGTGATCTAACATGATCCTACGTTGAGACACCTGCCCGAAGGGATTTGTCAGTACCTCTAGACATCCGAATGGAAAAGTGCATGTACTGACAACGAGGTGTCCTCACTTTCCCCCCAGTGTTTTCGGTCACTTATACCATCTTATACGATCGCGCACACTCCCGAGTCCAGTGAGACGTGGACTGAGTGGATTACCCAACCACAGATTGAGCAATCTAAAGTAGACCCCAAAGAAATTAAAAGTCACCAATGCAAAGTCGCCACGTGTCGATCTGCCTTCCAGCACCTTTGGCGAAGGCCGTGGCAATGGACACCCGGACCTCGTCAGGGTGATAGGGGATTGCCCCATCTATACAACCCTGCGGGAGCACTCGACCGCACGAGCGCGGTTTGGTAGAACTAAACTGGCCAGGAAAAGCGTCAACATTCGGCATCTTTGAAAGCTGCAAGATGCACTCTCGCATCAACTTGTAGATATCATACAGCGTGCAGACCTCCAAGTCTCCGGACAGGGCAAAGCCTGCCTTATGGTAAAAGACAGCCAACTCGCAAAAAGAAAAACTTTGCGAACTGTCGACTTGCCAGTGTAAACCTGAAAGGAATGCACATAGCGTGTCCCAGTCTTCCTTTTGAGCTTTCCACGAAGGTGGGGGCGGTAACCTATTCGGAATTTTGGGGCGCCACGGAAAGAATTTCCGAGAAAGCCCCCAGTGCCAGTGTGGGAACCGCATCTTGCAAAGCTCAATGTCAGGGGCAGCCTCCTCATTCTCATGAATTCCGTGAGTAAGACCAGCGCATGGATCACCCGTAGGCATCAAGGTGTGGAGGTTGATCAGCCATCGCTGATGTGCTTCAACCGCTTTGGTCATTTCAGAGAACATGTCGAGCTTGATGGGGCACAAACCTTGTGCAAACTCCTTGGCTGCCATATCGCACCTTCGATTGCGAACAATGTGTTCGACGGTTGTGTTGTGCAAAGCAGCCAAATCATCGGAGATAAGACAGTCTGGAATGTGTTCAAGCTTGTGTGCCGGGATCCATTCGATCCAAAAAGGCCGGGTGACATCTCTCGCCCGAAGGTGGACAATCTTCTCCAATGCTTGCCACCACTCCAGACAGCTCCATGAAGGATCGACAGAGCCGCCCTGAAACAGGTGCTGGGCATGATTGACCACGTTCAAACAGTCAGAAAAAATGATGACCTTGGTGGATGCAGTAACACAAGCATACACAACGGGCCACAATTCGGCAGCATACGCAGAAAGAGCCCAATGGTTGATGAGCCCTTTCTTGACAATGTTGATCTGCTCGTCAACAATTGCATATGTGGCTGTGGCGAGCCAAAAAGATTCACCCAACACTAGCGAGCCATCTGTCCAAAGGCGAACCAAGCAAGAAGGATCAAAGGTTCCCGCCACTTCCAGATCGGCCGCCAAAGAAAACTGAAGACGACGGCGAGCGATGAACTGCGGGTGAGCAATGTGGCCCAATAGCAAAAAGTTCTCTCCCAATTCATGGTGTATATTGGAACCCCAGCAAGGGCGTGAAGAGACGCACAATCATGAATCAAGTGGTGCATGTCCTCCTTTTCCTTACCACAAAAACGACAAAGCGGTGAGTCAATCCATCCAGTTCCAGCAAGTCTATCATTTGTAAGTGTGCACCCAACCAAAAGAGATTCCAGTCGAGACCGAAGCAAAACACCATCCGACTCGGCGTGCGGAGGTAACCTCTTGAGGAGAGAGGTAGTTTGCTGATAGTCAAAAATCCTAGTGGAGGGGACCAAGTCTTTGCGTTTTCGTCCAAAAGCTTGCTGATAACAGGCCTGTCTAGCAATGTTTTGAAGGACCTTACTTGCATCCTTAGTCGACAAGGCTTGCAGAGGGACCGGCGTGGACCCACAAAAAGACATATTGAGATCCTGGTCAATCTGAAGACCCAACACTTCGGCAGCGTTTCGGAGTTTGGTGGCAAGTGAATGTGCCCCCGTGTCCTTCTGCCAGGTGCGCAGGAGCATGGGAAAAGTATATATGGCAGGGTATGGCACATGCGAATGCATTCCAACACTGTGCTAAACGCACATGCAATCCGAGGATCGGTACGATGGGGCTGGGAAAGCACAGCCTGGAGGAGTTGACGGGATCTCCATTTAGGCCTGCCAACCCACAACGCGCGAGCAATTGCATTTTGAATGGAATTAAGAGCTTGTTGCGGAATCTTAGAGATATGAGCGCCAAATGAAATCTGTGGCAAGATCTTGGTGCCAATCAGAAAAACTCGAATTTTGTGAGGAACCGGAAGAGCAGCAATGTTTTCCGAGTCATCCAAAACTTTTCTAAGTCTCTTATCATCAAAATGAAAGGCATCTCTCTCGGAGGTGTACATCATGGTGCCCAAGACTTCAACTTCTAAGCGGAGTGGGAGGTGCGGGAAGAACTCCTTGGCAGTCTTACGGCCATTAGAGGTGGTGGCCCACATGGAGGATTTGGCTTCATTAAGCTGTTGACCTACCAACTTGTCCCACACTTTGGTCACTTCGAGAGCCTTGTGCAGGTATTCACAATGCTCAAGTTTGGACCATAAGTAAGCATCGTCGATGAATGCTCGCACAAAGACCTCAGGCAAATGGTCCAAAAGATGACACCAAACCTTATTGTAGGCATTCATTGCCAATAGCGAGAGTGAACATCCTTGCGCCACACCATTGGCTCCATGAGTGGACTGAGGGCAAATCCACCTTCTATAGGACAAGTGCTTATGAAGTCCTTGATATTGCTTAAGAAAGGCGTTTACGAGCCCTTGTGGGAGCCCAAAGGCCAGAAACAAGGCGGCTGCAAAAGATGGAACAATACGATCAAAAGCTTTTGCCTTGTCTAGCTTAATGCCAACCAAAGTCACACGGTCAAGCTTTGCACAATCAATGTGTAAGCGAAGATCATTGTACAGGGAAGCCATATGGCGGCCCTTGATTCCACCCAGCACCGACGAGGGCATCACTTGCATCTGCCATGCATGGAGTTGCGCGAAGCGGCTACCCGTGTAGGCCAAGAGTAATGCAGGCAATATAGTAATAAGCCTCTTATTCATCGGGGTAGCGGGGCCAGGCTTATTCAAAATGACCTGCTTTGCACACACAAGTGCTCGGGGAAGAGGTAACTCAGTTTGTTCAACAAGTTGAAAGAAGGAGGCCACCGGTTCCAACTCAGAGATGCTGAAAGTTTTGAGTTCGCATGTACGCCAACCATCTAAACCCGGAGCCGCATGGGTCTTTCGGTGTTGGAGGACATGGTGCAAATCACACGCATTGACAGGTGGAAGCTCAATCTTCAAGTGCTGATCCTTAATGTAGGGCCAAACAACTTCTAACATCTTCAGAGGATGTTCACATAAGGTGTTAACACCAAACACAGAATCCCAAGAAGAGTTGAGGTGAGCAAGAGCGGCTTCAGGCTGGAAAATAACATTGTTATCAGCATCAACAACAAGATTGGGTGGTTCATCTTGCTGCTTGTTTCGAAGATGGCTGAAAATGTATGTACAGTTGGATTTTGCCGACTCACGAATGCGCTTCTTCCAATTTTGAATTCGCTGGAGCCGAATTGAGGCATCACATGTCAACAACAGTTGCTCAGCCCACCTCTTGGCAAAGTGGACATCAACCAACGTAGGAAAGGCGGGATTGGACCAACCAACAGGTGCATTGAGGTCGCGAAGGGTCCAAAAGGCCTTAATGGCAGTACGTCGAGTAATGGTCTGATCATCAACTGTACCTTCCCACCTGGAAAGCCTCGTGAAGAGCTCTTGGAGACGGCCAACCAGTTTGGCAAGGCGCATGCTCTTAGCAGTGGCCGCGCATCTCGTCAACAACTGTTTGGGGGCAATTGTTTTGTGGGAGAAGATTGGAGGTGCAGCGCGCTGTTTCGGACCATCCCCCCAAGTGGCCCCTTTAGCAAGAATGGTTGATTGGAGGAAGTCATTCACAACAGCCCACTTGGCATCAGCGGTACTGGCACTAATGAACTGGGTTTCAAAATCACGTTTCCAATCAGGTGGTTCAAGACCGGTGGTGTTTTCGGATTGCATGCCTGAAAGATCAAAAGCAGCCGACTTGTAGTGGACAAACCCTCTTTGATCTAAAGACGGCCATTGGAAAACAAGTTGAATAGGTCTATGCTGGCGCCCAAAATGTTCCAGGACGGTGGCACTATGTAAGGCCGCAAAGGCAGTATCATTCACGAGCACGGCATCGATCGACGTGCAACTGTCCCCGGGTCCGGAAAAAAGTCCATCGTTGGAGAAGGTCAAGGGACGACAGACTTCACCATGTTCATCAACATGAGCGACAGGGTCATGCCAAGATTGAAAGTTTATGGCGTTAGAGACGACAGGATACGACGGTGGCGGAGCTTGCATGTCTCCCGCGATGATGACTGGAATCTGGCCAAACTGTGCAACAAAAGTAAGAATGTCATCAAACAAAGAGTTGTTCCACTCATGAACCTTAGTGTCTTGTGAGGCACCTGTCTGTGCGTACACCGAAAGAATCAGAGCTTGACGGTGTGGTGTGACTTGGCACCATGCCACAGCAACCCTTCTAGTCTTGAACAATTTCAAAAAGAGACCTGTTTGGTCCTGCTTGGCACAGAAGGGTTGAATAACAGAATCCGGTGCAGCAACGAGGGTGCCCCCACAAGGTGTTTGGGACGACTTACCCTTATGCCAACAAAAGGGAAGAAGTTCACCAAGACAAGGAGTCCAACCTTTGGTCTGAAAGTTCTTAGTTGTGGATCTGGCATTGTTCTTACCAACGCGGGTTTCTTGCAAACAAACAACATCGGCATCCCAAGTCTTCCACAGGGGATTCGTGGCAATAGAGCCAATGTTAGCAGAAACCAGACTCATTCGATTCTTCTCGTCAGGGCCCTCTCCAGGAAAACCAAGAGAGGCATCAAAGGCAAGGAGAAAAAGAAGCCAAAATGGCCGCTCCCCAATGACCTTGCAACAGCAGCTCACACTTTTTCCGGCGACAAAATGTTCACGCTGGGAGGGCCAGCATGATGGTGACTTTTGAACCATAGCTAATTGAGGGTGCAAGCCATCCCAACACCGAAGATGATGCTCAAACCAACAGAGGAGCAAAGACAAAGAAATCCACAACAAATCATGCGGCGTCAGGCTCACAGGAGGGCACCAAAAATCCATTAACAGCCGAACTTGGGAGTGCACATGGACACATGTCGTTCCAGACAAGAACCAAGTCCAGGCGGAACCCCAAAGGCATTCAGTGTAAAGGAATGCACAGAACTGGAGAAGCTCGGCAGACAGCACCTCAGAAAACACAGAACAACAGAAAAGGAGGAGCCAAAGCACAAAGAAAATCCACACAAACCGAATCGAGGGCAGCTGGAAAGTGATGCCTGCCTTATTCTGTCACGACGATTTAAGTAGCTTTGACGGGGGAGTTTCCCCGGTAGGCTCACGTGGGCGCTGCACAGCGTGTGCAAGCAGCTGGCGAAGGGAGTCCTGGATATCCCCAAACCGTGTATCGACTTTTGCTTCGAAACTTTGTTGCTTGGCCTCAAGCTTTTCAAAGCGTTGCTCAAGACGATCAATGCGTTGATCATCAGATTTGGCAGAGGGCGGCGGCGAGGCAGCCAAAGTCCAAGTGGCTGGTGCTTGCGGCTTGGATTTCTGCTTCCCTTTCTGGGTGCCCTTGCCAGCTCTCGGAGGATGTGGGTTTGCAACTTCTTGGACAAGAATTTCCGAAATCTCCGCATTGATTTGCGCGGAGAAGGAGCTCTGGGATGGCTTCGAATCGGTCGTAACGACCCAGACATGCACGCCCCCTACACGAAAGGTGCGGAGAGGGATGACGGCAAGCTTGAGAGCTTGCAGAGTCGAAGAAACCACATGCTCTGCCGCCGTTGCAGCAGGCCACCCGGCCAACTCAATGGTGTGGCGAGGCACGACATGGATGTTGTCCTTAGTGAGCCGTGAGTCTGCCGAAAGCAAAAGGCTTCGAGCTGCAGAAATGTGGGCAATCCAAATGCGTGGGGCCAAACCCCTTTTGGTCATCACGACCCCAGCGAAGCCCTGAACCCCTTTGACAGCAATCTTCATGTTCTGGTGTTCCGAAGTGGATGGAAGCCAAAAGCGAGGCAGCACTGTGGTGTCGGAACTACCTTTGCCCTTTTCCAGGAAGTCACGTGTGAGCAAGGATCCGCTCCCACTTGCCTCGAGGATCTTGGAGCGCTGAGCGAATGGAATCTTTGCAATCATCTGAAGCATTTGGTCTGGCTGATTTCCCCCAGGATAACGAATCTGGCGGAAGCCATACAAGACGGCCTGTTCCGCTGTCGGCTCATCAACTTCTGCAAGCATAGCTTTGAAAGCACTCACAGGATTGTCCTTAATCCGTTCGAAATCTTGCCGAGATACTAACCTGCAGTCAATCCCGAGTACCAGCTCACAAATTGCAGGCGTGGTGAGCTTCACCACTGGCTCAGGCAATTGGAACGTGATTTTGCCTTTGACAACAATCATGCAAATGAGCCTCTTGTAGGAAAGATTCGCAAGCGGATCGTTGAGAGCAATCTCGAATGGTCCTTCAAGTCGATCAGCTATGTGCTTCAGGTGACTGTTTTCACCAGCTGGAAGGATAGCAACCAGGTCACCTTGCACAGGACTCTTGAGCACCTCGGCAATGTTGCTCTTGGTTGTCAGAACAGCGCCGCCCCTGGTGGCAGAAAGCTGCAGACGGTGAGTTTGCAGCAATGGTTTCTTGTCAGAGCCAATGAAAGGTGAGGGAGATCGGAGCTGGAGATCTTCCCATTTGGATTGCTGCGGCTTGGCAGGCTTGGCCTTCCACGGATCCCATGAAGTCCATGGATCATTGGCATCCTTGCTTGGCCCTTTGGATGCCATCGAGCTCTGGGACCCTTTGGGGCGCTTGTTGTGGTCCTCAGGCATGGGCTCATCAACGTCTTGCATCCCTGCAGCAACATAGTGGTTTGGAAAGCGGTTCTCAAGAACCCTGATGAGGAACCAGTTGCGAGTGGCATTTGCAAAGGAACACAAGGCATCTGAGGCTTGTGTTTGGCCCCACAGCTGGGTAGCTTCATCCTGGATGACTGCAACCTCTTGGGCCCACCGCGATGTTTGCAGCTGTAAGGTCTGAGTTTGATTCAGAGCAATTTGGTCAGCTTCCAGGCGGCGAAAAAGCTGCCGAAGCAAGTGGTACCCACACATATGCGTTGGAGCAGCCTGATCAAGGAAGGTGAACTGTAAAGTCGATCTGTCGACTTCTGTAATGTGCACCAAATGGTCAAACAGGGGCCGCAAAAGCTCCCTCATGTCAACTGGGACTGTGGCTCCAAAGTTTGCCCCTGCGGTCGAGAAAAATGCTTCAACTGCAATCCAATGGTTGTTCACCACAATGTGCCAGATGACATGGCCGAAGGCTGCATACTCAGGGACAAGATTGTTTAAGGAAGCCAAACTGCCTGTTTGTGTGTTCCACACAGCTGGGGCGCAGAAGAGCGTATTTGTACTCAAAGCTCTGGGACCCTCCAATGTATAGTCCATCTCATCAGTGGCAAGCCAGCCTCGGAACTGCTGGAAGTGAGCAAGGCGCTGTTGAATCCTCTGCTCACGTGTAAGCGTCGGCTCAGTGGCGACTTGGACAGTCCTGACAACCGGTGGCGGTGGATGTTCTACATGAAGAGCAACTTGAGTATGCGGTCGTCCCTGTACATGGCTGTGGGCCAAGATCAAGACGAAGTTCTTTCTGAGTCTGAAAGCCAATTCACCAACACCACGATCAATGGATTCTTCAAGCCAATCCTCACGGGAGCTGCGCAGAACATCATCGACAAGGTCAGAGACATTAGGTGGAAGTGGGAGCTGATCAGTGAGGTCCGCAATCGTCTGATGATGGCCGCATCATGAGATGCCAGCCACAAAGGTGTGGGCGGTAATACTCCGGCAACATGTGAATCTGGATGCGATGCGGTGCAATGTCCAGAAATCTTGCAAGGATCATCGTGAGGCGGTCCCGAAAATCCGCATGGATTTGGATGAAGGTGATGGAGGTTTGATCACCTCTTTTCGTGATTTCGACAGCCCCCCAGTGGGACCTGACCAGAATTGGCAGGACGGTGGTCGAGTTGTTGTAGAAGTTGGGTTCCCCGTGACCTGCTTCATCAAAATCTTGCTTGGTAATGTCCCAGAGGACGGGTGGAGAAAACTTCATGTCTGAGCCAGACCACATAAGGGACTGAGTGTAGTAAAACATCTCATCCGAAGCCATCCACCCGTGTGTGTTGACCATAAACTCCATCCGTGCATCAAAGGTGGAGCCTGCGTCCAACGAGGGAGAAGGTCCAATGTTGTTATGGTGGCCACCAGCAAAGATGCGCTGTGAGGAAGCGAAAACAACAACATCTCCATGCTTCAGCAGATTGGGCATACCACTTGAAGCCCCGTTGTGAGTCTGGACAACTGAGACTGTGCCATCAAGAAGAAATTCTTGCTGAGTAGTCGTAGAATCCGGCACAGAAAGAACTCGACACGATCCATGGATATCATCACCATTGTACGCAAGGATTGAAAGAATACCTTCCGAGGGTGCACGATCAATGATTGCAATCAAACAACCCCGTCCGTGAGACACTGAGATCGCTTGTGAGTGAGGCAGCTTTCCCAGTTGCTCAACACACTTGTCACCATCGCTTTTTGTGCAGCAAAGTGAAATAGAGCCAACTTTCGAATTGTCAACAATGGTCACTTGGCGACTTCGCGGGGCAGAGTCATCTTGCAGTGTTTCGATGACTGGCTGAACTGCCCGGAAGAAGGAGCTCCTCGTGACCTCGTCAAAGGAGAGCTGGATGTAATCATCACACACAAAATTGGCTTCCGGCTGGAATGGTTGAGTCTCAGGAATATCGATGACCTCAGTGACACAGGGGGTTGCTGCTTCGATGGTGAGCTGGCAGTGTCCTACTTTGCAGTATCCAATTAGAAAATCCCATTCGACTGCTGCCTCGGCGAGGGCACGAATTGGCCTGCGATCATGTGATTTATCGTCAAAGTTTATCAAAGCAATCTGGCGGAGCAGGTCAGGTGGACCATCAAGGCGCTGCAAGAGTATCTGAAATCCACTGCAAGAAGACGGAAAGCGAACATCAATGCAGACCCCAGAAATAGCTCCATGACATCTGACGGACGCACTCTTTGGGCACAGTGAGATGGCTTTGGGTGAAATCCACAAGTGTAAGGAGTCCCTAGGCACGAAGTGCACGAAATCACCCTGCTCGAAAACAACTGTGTTGTACGAAGTGAGCCTGGAAGCCCATGCTTGCCTGACAAGCTGCAGTGGGTCAATGGCATCACCTGTGAGAGAGAGAAGGGCGATGGCAAGGGTGAGAACACTGTGTGGAACTGTGATCGCATTGCCCAAAACCTGGAACGTAGCTTGGACCTTTGACGGGAAAACCAAAGACTCGGTGGCCCCAAACAAGGACACAAACAGGCTGGGTGGAAAAAATGCAAACCCACTTGCAGTATGTTGGATAACCGCAAAGATGCCCTTGGATCGCAGGTGCTCTTCACTGAGGAGGTGCTGCTTGGAGTAGGATGCACACAGTGTTGGCATCGGTTCAGAGGGGTCAGGAACCCGAGACCAGAGCCCCTGAGCATGCCTCGTTTGACCTTGTTGGGCCTTGCGTCGTTTGGCTGGAGGAAGAAAGCTCTCACTGTCGTAAAAGCAACACTCCGAATCACTAAGCTTGAGTTGGTGTTTCCAAACAGGTGGAACAGGGAATTCGTGTGCTTGCGAATCCCATGACACTTTGGGAACCAGAGTCGGATGGACAGGAAAGTCGAAAGCATTCGCAGGGCAGTCAGAACGAATCCAAATGCCAAGCCACCTCGTCCGCATGTGATTCACCAGAAAATGGTATGGGGTGGCTTGCGACCAAATCAACTTAAATCCCACCAAACTGGCATATGCCTGTACAAGAGGCCAATGTGCATGCTTGATCACATTCGGCCACCAACACAATTGGTTGGCTGCAGGCTGCAACACCTAAGGCTTCCAAAAAAGAAAACCCATTCGGGTCAGCTAGGCCAACTTGACGGCCTCCACGACTCCAGGATTGACACGGCGGTGACATCGTCTGGATGAGATTGAACTGAGCTCTGAGCAAATTGAGGATCGAAGGCTCTTGAACAGGGCTGCACACCCCCACACACTCAGCAGGATTCCACGGCACATTGTGTGCAATAGGAGGAAAGATTGCCGGGATGTTATGCTTCAGTGACCAAAGCTTCATCACTGTTTCGTCCGAGTCAATGGCAATCTCCTGCCCCTTCAACAATAAGGGCTGGGTGGAGCTCAACCAGCGAAGGGCCTGGCTCCACCCTGAAAAGGATCCTGCGAATAAATGCAAGGCGGTCCAGGCCATCTCCGGCACATATTCAGGCCTGAAGGCTAAAGTAGCCTGCTCCAGCCAAAACTCATGGGAACCTTTTTGATGCTTGAGCACGCCCGAGCACATGACTTGAACATCCTTGGCCAAGTGAATGGACCTTCCTGTGGCATCCAGAAGATGCAGGGTGATCTTGCTAGGGTCAGAGCTGCTGTCAACAAAGCCACCTCCAGGAACGAATTGAAGGGCATCAAGCTCCAACCAATGCTCTCCCACATCGACAACATTCCCTGCACAAAAATGCCTGCCAGCAACTGACGGGAGCAGAGTCGGCAAGGAGACTCCCGAAAACAGGCCTTTCACCCTTGACCGCAAAGGGTCCTGCAGAACCTGGTCTGCAAGAGACATCGCTTTCCCCACATCCATGGCGCACGAACCTAAGGAAATCACTTGGAAACAAAAGTCGCACACCTACCAAGGCGGGCGGGCAGGTGAGCCCACCTAATGGACGCATCCTCTGACCGTCGAGGTCAGCGAGATGCCCCCGGGCGCCGTGACCCCGAGCCGTCGGGCCTTTGAGCCCCGTGGCTACTTATACCATCTTATACCATGCCGGCTTTTTGGAGTGCATTTACAGTATTTGGAACGTTATCTTCAATGAACACGAGAGCTCTGCCAGCCTGCGCCAGAGTTCGACAGTCGGCCAAACGATGCTCCTTTTAAAAAGTCTACAGCACCAAGTCTTCACATCTCCATCCAACGAGGTGATGTAGACTTGTTGACTACCATAGTACCCACCATATTTATCCATATTCGGATTCTCAAGCCTCTTCATATGGAGTTGTGAAAATTCCTTAAAGAGTCTACATCAGAATCTCTCCTGATGTCATGATCCTTCTCGGACAAAAGCATCGCCCGGGACTTCCTTTTGTCCGGATCCCCACTCCTTCTCGCCTGCGAGCTCGATGCCCTGCAAGAGCAACTCACGGTCCACCTGTCGAGGCCGAGCTCGGTCCACCGAACATCACGGGTGGACCGTTGATGTGAGCACCAGCCCAATCTGGTGCCAACACAAGAGGAGAGCATTGATTTCATCATGAGCACATTATATATATATAGAGCTCAGATGAGCCACGGTCAAATTTATTACTAAATCAAAGGACATCAGGATTTGGTAAGTGTGTTATCGGGTTTCAGGTTGTGGTGAGTGTATTACAGTATTTTTTCAGCTGGAACCTGCGTTTTGAGATCCCATGTCCCTCTCTTTACTTGCGTAGTCTTCCGGAAATGTTGGCTGTGCCTCATAATGTATCCTCATATTATGAATTAATATGACATGATATCTTTTGTTTCACTGGTTGGTGCATGCCTTGTGGGATTCTCAAACACATCATAACACATCTAGCTCCTCAGGTCCTCGGACCAAGTTCGGTGAAGAAACCTGGCCTCACCCTGGTTCTGCAAGCGTTGGAAAGCCGACTCCCACCTGAGGCGTTCGAGCGTCTGGTGATGAGACGTGTGCGCAAGTTGTACCCCCAAAAGAAGCTACGGACGTCCTACGGATTAATTAGACTACACGCCAAGTTGAAAAACTCCTGCTACTCCTTGCATGAGCTTGCCGACACGGCCAAACAAAAGCAAAAAACAGAGCAACACATAGACTTTAAGGCTTTACGGATTATCACGTCTGAAAAGCCGGTTCAAAGGCCATTGCTCCTTGTCCGCACCTCCCAAATCCGGAACTGGGGGGAAGTCGAGCCGCACTACGTCGCACGTCGATGCCCGACCCGCCTCTTCAACTGCCGCACTTTGGCGGCCTCGCTTCGACGTCGGGGAGTGAATGGAGCAGGCAAACGCCTTCAACGTTGGCCTCGTCCTTTATTTTTCTGCAAGGTCTCCTTTGGAACTTTATCGAAAGCGAAAAAGTGAAGTGCCAAAAGAGCACTCCTTTCAGCCCTTTCAGCACTCCTTTATGAGCTCTTTTTTTGGAAGATTCAACCCGCCATCGCAACCACTGCAACCTCGATACAGGTCCGGTGACCATTGAACGAACCGGACACTTGACAGCGCCATTAGTGACCCTTACCTGGTGGAATGTATGACTGCCTGAAGTTCCACTACCAATCGGCCTCTGCATTGTGGGGGCTGACAGCCGGCCTCCGGAGTCGTCCGAATTGTGGGCATTTGATGGTGACAAAAATATCTAGTACTGTGACCAAGTGTCCGGGTGATCGTTTCATCACCATACTGAGCCACACGGTGTGTAGAAAACCATGAGTGCTCAATCTGCTCAATTCGATACCAAGTCTTTGGGTTTACTAGCACGGATGTCACGTCGTACTAGCACTCAGCATTCTTCAGACTTAGGATCCGACAAAGACGCCTGTCAAACAGTTCCGCATCCAACGCTGCGGAACTGGCAATCTATATATTTCACCCAACGTGTCCACATGCCATTGACTCACTGTCACATTGGACCTGCTACTCAAATCCATTGCTTTCACAGAACGGGCATGCTGATAACATTCAATGTCGCTCATGAGGATTAATTAGACAAGCTCCCTTCAATGAGGGGCATACGATCTACTACGCGTCTTTTCATCTAGGATTCATGAGGCTTTTCTTCTCCGCACTGACTCCGTACGGTCCTTTTCTCTTCAGCGCCCTCAGCCTCTCTTCCTCCGTGCACAATACACAATCAGTCCGATGAGCAAGGCACATGCCACACCCAGTGAGACGAAGACCCAGATGGAGACACCTCAGACTCGGTCGTTCGCAAACGCCTAGGAAAGCGATGATTATACACTCGGGAAGAGACCCACTTGGAACCTGAAAACCACTAGGTTGTAGAGGAAAATCGTCTTCCAACGGTCCATTTTCAGGTTCCATGTTAGTTTTCGGGAGTGTAATTATGATATGATATGATATGATATGATGAGTAAAAGCAACATTATGTTTGATGGTAGGCAGTAGGATAGGGGGCATGGCCCCAGAATGGTCAGTCTTCAGTGGTGAAACCAAAACATGTTCGAGATCAATGGAACTACATTGAAGAGTCTCCCTATCATTCCGCAAATGGAGAGCAAACGAACCTCTTGCTGCTATCTTCCAACAAACCACGCCATGTTCGCTGAAAGTCCTCATCCCATCTCCACGGATGAAAACGGAAGGATCGATCGACCATTGGCAGCCAAGACACGACAGTAGCCAAAAGTTGAGGTGAATGGCCGCATTTCCTCTGGTACTTGCCATATGTAAGCTTTGGTCGCACAGCTCAGGAGCGGAGAATATGGGCAATGGCACAGAGCCTGCAAAGAGCGAAAAGAGTGACTCTGGGACTCTGGAAGGTGGTTCTGGAAGCAAACTGGCTTGCAGAATGCAGACTGATTCCTTTTGTCGCTCCAAACACCAGATCAAAAGCACGCAAAGCCTGGGACAAGTGTATTTCACACGGCCCGTGACTTTCACACGTTGCGCTGTACGACTGCTGTTCTACTGTACAAGCAGCCTGCTCCTAGTCTTGGAGCTGCTAGTGGTTTGACTTTCTATTCCTTTAATCTTATTTGTAATCCATTCAAACTTGCAGAACCAGCAGCAAAGCCACGGAATTGGCGTAGTTCACATCGAAGGTCACAAGTTATGATCCCAGGCACATCCTGCCCCACAGGGTCTGGTTATCTTCAAAGAACTTGCATTCGCGAAAACCTTCGAAGAAAATGCTATCCCCTCGCAATTGAATGCGTTGAACCTTCTGCTTCTTTGGCCTTGAACCTTCCGTCTCACCAACATTGTTGGAAATGTAGCCGAAGGTGTCCCCCAAAAAGCCTTTACCAAAAAGCTGCCGGATTTCTGAAAGCTCCGCATCGCCAAAAGGATCTTGATAAAACTTGTAAATCGCCATCAGTAAGACTTTTACAGTAAAGCCTTCAGGCGGCGCTGTCAACCGCAGATTCCCATAGATTTCAGAGTATCTGGTGAGTGGCAGCTCCAGCACGACAGCTTTTGGGGCGCAACCATCCAAGCAATCAGAGAGCTTGCAACCCCCATAATCGCATTCATCTTTCAACTGGTTGTTGCAAATGCAGCCGAAGCCCTCTTCGGGAGAATTGCTCAGGATCCATCTCACTGACTGTATCAAAGAGCTCTTGAACATCTTGGCTAGAGGGTGTTCCATGGCCTGCTTCAACCTCAGCTCTTCTTGATTCATACAACGGTCCTCCAACTCTGCTGCCTTCTCCGGCTGGTTGCATCTGATGAGAAGTTGGCTGGGTCTTACCCCGTTCGCATCTGCAATGAATGGGTCCGCACCCAAAGACTTGAGAAGCATTGCCAAGTTGAACTGGTAATGCCCACTCAAAGCGCAATGCAAGGCTGTCCGGCCAATCTGATCTGTTTGGTTCAAGTCGGCACGGTGCTCTGCCAAAACCCGGATTCCATCCTCACGGCCCCATTGGCCAACGTAAGCGTGCAAAGGTGGCTCGTGCCCTGCACCGCCGACATCAGCACGAAGATGGAGCAAAGCCCGCAAAACTCCGCAAGGAATGCTGAGACCTCGGCATGCCGTGACCAAAGGCGTTACTTTGAAAGAGCCCAAGCCGTCGATTTCAGCTTTGGCCTCCAGTAGCAAATGCAAGATCTTGAGTGTCTCATTCTCCTTTCGTTGACCGGCCCTTTCCATCAAACTATGCAGGGCATCAGGCCCAGGAACAGCACCGGCATTGAGCAGCTTCTGAACCACCAAGAAGGATCCTGCATAGCAAGCCGCATCCAAATCGGTGTCATCGATTTTCTCCCCCCGAAGCTTCATTGCATCCAGAAGAATGGCAACATCTTCCACTGCAGGTTGTCTGAAGGACAGCTTCAAGAGCGATGTACCTGTGTAGGGTATGGTCTCTTTTGGAGAAATTTCCCCACGGGTCACCAATTCCAGCACAGTCTTGTACTTCTTCTCTTCAAGCAAGTCCATGAGGAGGCTCTTTTCGCCATTCTCTCTGTTCCAGAAGTATGGCAAATACCGGAGGTCAATGCTGGCAAGAAACTTGCACTCTTCAACTGCCATCCTGTGCTTCTGGCGCGCTTTGCTTCGAAAGGCAGTGTCTTGAGCCAGACTGGTTCCTAATTAATTACTAATTATATACAGTATATATAATAATTAGATTCTGTCCCCCAAAAATGATCAAGCAATATCAAGCATGTATTTAGAAGACGGACCAAGTGAGGTGGATCTGCTGATCTCTTGATACATTCTCGCTCTCTCTCTCTCTCTCAAGTCTCGTGGCCTATGTGATCTCTCAAGTCTCTCAGCTGTGGCCTACCTTGATGTTGCAACCAAGGCCAAACTGGAAGCTCTTGGCGTATGAATCCTGCACATCAAGGGACTTCACGTCGGATGGGCACTGACCCCACATCCTCGCGAGGGCGAGGTGCCAAGGGGCCGCAGCGAAAACGACCAGCTCAGCTGTCGAAACAAGGCCAGCTTATGCTTGGAGAGCTTATGCCATATGCTGTGCAAGCAGGCTCAACGTGCAAATCTTACTCTGTCATGAATAACGGTTGGACACTGACTGTACCATAATTATGATGACTGATGACATGACATATCCTTTTGCAAGGCTACTGCGATCAATGTGATGCTTCAAGTGATTCTGCATACATGTTGACACAGGTTGGACAATTGCAACCCAAGCTTCGCTGTGTAGATTTGTATGTCCTCTTTGACCGCTTTGAACTTGCTTTTCCTTAGTTGACCAGCCAACTACACAAAGCCAGTCTTTCAAAAGGTCCGAATCAACATACAGGTTCACTTTACTTCCCCTCCATGCGTCCTTCTACTGAGGATCATTGAACAATATTGAACACACCCACATTTGATGCCTCCTCTGCCTGGAAAAATTAATGCAAATGTGCAACCGATGATGCCTCCTCTGATGGTGTGGATCTCTGTCATTCGACTAGTTGTCACACCCCTCTAATTAGTTGTCATACTCTCCCTTCAACAATGCTGGAAGAGGACATCCCTCGCGAAAACAAACGAAAGCAGTCTTCCACGGAGCCGTGTTTCACTTCCCTTCCATGTTTGTTGAAGATCAATGATCCATTTTTTTTCACTCTTGGTCTTCACCCCCGCGTACGCACGCGTACGTCCATGGCTCAGATCTGTCGGCGCATTGGCCACTGCTTCGCCCAAGGTTGGCCCATCGGGCCGAGCTGCTCGGCCGGATTCGAGAGTCGAAGCCTGGCCCTCGGTCGAGAGTCGGAGAGTCGACGTGACTCTCGCCCACTTATGGGCCAAGTTTTTGCCGCCTCCGGCCCATTTATGTGTTTCTCCGGTAGAACCTTGTTGAAACATGTGTATTCCGAATCCTCAAAGCCTGAAACACCTCGAACTGCCTCAAACATGTCCAAAACAATGTCCAACATCATTTATATAGTAATGTAATTTAATGTCCAAAACAGCTCGCGTCGGTGTCCTTCCTCCAGCGCGAACCTTGCTTTGCAAATATTCACCGCAGCCCAAAGAGTGGGACATTCATCTCCAACGCTCCCGATTTCTTCAAAATGGGTCTGATCCGGTCTGACAAAGGAAGGGGATGAAGTGCCTCTGCAGTTTTTCGTTTGGCGTGGTTTTGTCAGGAGTGAGTCCGCTGCAACTGTTCAGTACTGGCTATCACGGGCAAAGCTGCACTGCGAATGGCGCAGGTGGCGCCAAATTGCAGGGCTGACAAAGCAGCACAGAAGGTGCATTGCGCAAACAACCGCATGGTGCAGTGATAGACGTGCTCGTGCCCTTATTGGATTGAAGTATATTGAAGTCAGAGAGCCCAGTGTGGAACACTGCTGCTTAAGGGTTGTAACATTAGGGCCCAAAAGGCACCTTTAAATGCCCGAGCAATGGAGTTTGCTCATCGTTCATTGCAAGCTAAACGGAATCTGCACAGTTGATGTGTCCGGCTTTGAGCCGAACACTGGCAGAAGGAGTCATCGTGCTTTGCAAACAAACTCACTGATCAAGAATGGACATAAATGTTATTGTCCATGCCTTCTAATTCTATAGCTTCTTGTTTCTAGCAGCTTCTTGTTACTAGCGTCCTAGTAGCTTCTTTGTCGCCCGTTTCCTTCAACTGCATTCATAACCTCCAACATTTGCTCCGGACCGGTGATCCTGACCGCTTCTATTTTTGGGGTTCTTTCACACCCAGCTGTGGGACTCCTTCGTTCCTTGGGTCGTACCAGGTCGTACCAACACTTTGCCACCGGTGCCATGGGTTTGACGCCCAGCCTGCCGCGTGGAGCACTTTACACAGCCTGCCGCGTCTCGGACCGATTGACGCCCAGCCTGCCGCTCCATGTGGTCCAGCTCCAAGCGGACATGGCTGGGGGAGGACCTTCCATGTCCGCAGATTTCTCGACATCTGCGACACATGAGACTTAATGGACTCAATGGACTCTGACTGCTTCGACCCCTCTGCGATCTGCACCTCTAAAGAAAGCCTTCAGTTTCATCTGCTGAAAACGGAGATGTTTCAAAGTATCGGCAGCTCATCAAACCTGAGAGTGTTACTACACCTGTCGAGAGAGCTGGCGGTTCCAACATTAACATGTTACTGTTACTTCGAAAGTACTTGACACAACTTGCACTGGCTGGGGTAAACTTTGAGCTGTAGACCCATTTGTTTGTGAACCTAGATTTCCAAACATGATAAACATATAACAACATAGAAAATCATCAAAAAACACTGGTGGTTTCAAGCTTCTCAGACCTTTGAGTACAGCATCGGCCTGGTGGCAGCTTCAGCAGGGAGCCCCTGAGCCCCTGGACGGTCGATGCCACGGGCGACCGCGGCGACCAAAGGTGAAGCCTTCAGTTTCATCTGCTGCACTGCGTGCCACGGGTGCAAACAACCTGTGAACATGTTCAGCGATAGTTCAATCAGCCCATTCCTCAAAATGGTGCCCCAACCGGGTGGAAGAAATATGGCTCAAAACCCGTACCCGGCCCGTACCCCTGGTTGACCACTGAAAATGAACAAATTCCTCTATAAGTGATGTCAATCCACCAGGATTTGTGGCTCCAGGTGCCATGACCCACAGCCATATCGTCTTTCCAACTGTCCTGTGGGAACCGAAGCTCTTTCTTCGGGCAACCAGATGGAGCGCCAGCAACATGACCATCATGACCTAGCCCAAGAGGGAGTCTTGACCCTTGGCCGCGCCCGTCGAGCGGCCTTCCGCGTCCTCGACCTCTCGTGGGCTCACAGGGTCGAAGGTCGCCGGCTCCTCGACCTCGGTCACAGCGGCCGAAGCGAAGGCGAAGCGGGTTGAGGAGGCCATTCGAATGGCCAAGTTTAACACGTAAATATCGGAATGTCTATATAGCCTGTCTAATCTTGGAAGATCTTGGAAGCTTTCAAGAACTTGGATGGGCTCTACTTTGAGTTCCAAGTACTAGTGGTCAAGTTCTTATGCAACCGATTGTCGTCTCCTTGACACAGGATTCTCACGCACTTTAGGCGGATGGATTGAGCTCCAATGTCGACTAAACTGAGCTCCAACGAATGGCCAAGTCATACCGCCCGTCCCTCAGTGACACTCTGTTCTGCTGGCTCTGCCTGGGTGTCATCAGGCTCCGACCTCGGATTCACTTCCAAATCTGACAGGGCATGCATGGCTCGTGGCCTTTACACCCCAGGTCCCTCTCTTGAGTGTGGCCGTGCTGCTTTGTGGTGCTTCGATGTTCACTGGCCGATGCCTTACCGCTTCGGCGGGTACGGACGCCCTGCCTTACGTCATGGGGCCCAAGGCGGGTTTGATTTTGACATTCATATTCATTGTGAAGATGTGTGTGACCCCACAAGGCAGCAAACTCAGGTTTCATTCACATGAAGCTGCGAACATCCACACCCATGGAGTCTCCCGGTTCTACACGACTTCTCTTTTAAGCAATTGGTGACTCCCAACCTACGACCCAAAGGAGCGAGTGTTCTTGTCTAAGCTCCTCATCCACGTCTGGTGCAGTCAGCTCCCCCCATCCCGCGGAGCGCCCATCGGGCCACCAAGCGGTTCTTCCTCTTTCTGCACCTCCACAGCCTGGTCGAAATCAACGCCAGGGGATGTTCATAAATTGTTTGGTTTTGCGACATGCTGCGACCAAAAGCAAGATCCGCAACAAACTTTCAGCAGTGGTTGTCAATGTAGTTATGCAGTATGCATGGTTTGTCGCCTCAATGTTTCTTTTCAACTTCCAACAACCCCCGCGTAGATCCTAGACGTGTTCGGCTCACTCAAACCCCTCCGGACTAGCTCAAGTCTGACCAGCTCAACTGTCATCCTCTGACCATGGGATGACCCCAGCCTTCTCTACGACCTGCCCACTTTGCATCCAGGCACGAACCTGCGTGAAAACGACAGAATGATTCAGCGATTCCCAGTCGACATGCAACGCCGGTTGGCCCCACTTCAGCCCGGTTGGCCCACACAGATTACTATATATTAATGATGGTCCACTCATCCGGTCTCATACTCAGCTTGAATGGACCCCTATGGACCGAAAGGGAAAACGAGTTGAAAAAGACAACCATCTCTAATAGCGAACATTCTTACTACTAGTAAGATCTAGTAAGGCACTTGTTCCTACTAGTAAGGCACTTGTTACTAGAAGCGATGCACTTGTTCCTAGTAGCGAACCTTGTTTCTACTAAGGGTGATCAATCCCAAATTCAATGACACAAATTTCCTCACAAGCTCTGACCTGCGCTGGAGCTGTGATTCCGTTGGGACACATCACAAAACATCTCACACCAACTGTTTTACGGTCGACCGAGTGGTCCCACGTTGGCAAGGTTCATGCGAAGCTCCCGCAGGGCTGGCGCGCTAAGCCGATCGAGCCTTGGCGAGTTGGGGTCGATCCGGATCACGTGTCAAAGAGGTCGGAGCTTTGGGCCATCTCCATCGATTCAAAACTTTGGCCCCTTCCAAAGCATTGAGTGACTGTTTTAGATTGATTGCGTGACTGTGACTCGTTTGGTGGCCGTGTGGCCTGTGATAATATATAGCATGATACTATATATTTTGATACTATCAACAAAAATGATATTGTAATCGTTGTGATATTATTAAATTTGCTATTGCTGTGGCTATATATTATGTGATATTCTATGATATTCTGAGATTCTTGGATTGGTGGATCATGAATGGGCTCCGCCATCCCCCTCCATCCCTCTCCAGTCCTTCAATGCTGTCTGTTGACATCTGTTTTACCTTCAAAAACATGTATCTGGGCTTCCAGACTTCTCTTTGGCGCCCCATGCCCGTTGCTGCCGTGTGAGCTTCGGCATCCACCTCTGCTGTCTCCACTGCGGACGTCTCCACTTCTGTCCGATCTGTTATGATTGGCCTCCTTCTTCGTTGAGACAAGTCAAAGGTTTGTTGGATCTACGAGAAGCAAGGGCCACGTCATCCTTCCATATACTTGGGGAAGTAGCCCATCACAACAAACCGATAAGCACGTTGGCACTCACGTTGGCCTATCTCTCCGTCGGCCGTCTGGTGTCCAAGCACCTTAGGGCAGAATGGTGGCATACGTTGCTTAAGTTTGTCCAAGCAGCAACATACATCAACTTTGCTGGACATCCTTTAGTTTATTTAAGACTATAGATTATTGTTTCTGTCTATATGCTGGCAACTCAAACCTGGACCTCTTCAGCCGTGCCGAATGTTTGGGGTCAGTCGGCTAGTCTACCTAGCTTTGGGCCAAGAAAAAAGCAGCTGAGCGCACGCAGTGTGCTCCAGGGCACTCTTCCGAGAAGTGCAGCTTGTAGGGCGCACGCCTAGGCTCCACATGTCCTACAGTCACCCCTAGAGCCTACCAGGTTACCAAAGTCAAATTCATGCAGTATTCCGTACCTTACAATTGTTCTTTGTCTTGAACGCCTAAACTTAGCATCTCTTGCCTCTTGCCTCACGGGGCACCCGTTCGCATGCCCATCGCACCCCTTCGCAACAGCAAGCGACCCTCACTTTCTGCGATCATTCCAAGCAACCCAAGTTGCGACGCCATGGAGACAAACTTTGTCTGTGGCGTGGATTGGATGAGACTCAGGCAACACTGCTCTACAACGAGACTTGGACTCTTCAAGAATTGTGTGTTCATGCGCTACAATCTTCCTCAGTTCCTTTGAAAGCCGCATGTCTTCAGTCAACCAATGAGGGGTGAGAGACAGCTAGACTTCGCAAGGTATTGGAACATGACTGCCAAGGAATCAAATTTTCACCACCGCCTATTGCTGAGGCTGGTCAGAATAACAACCGACTCATGTTTAACAATAGATCAAGCTATTAAGACTTAAGATGCAATAATAACCCACGCACCGTACCTAAGAGTCTAAAACATTTCCAGCAACAGATGCAACGACAGTTGACCAAACAGTCTCAATCAGTGATTTATTGGCTGCGTCCAAGCCACGAATGTGTCTTGCGAAGCCCAGTTTTCATTGTGAACTGACAATTAGAACGCAAGACTTCCATGTGCACAAAATTCTGGCACAGTCATTGAACATTGGCGGTTCTCTTTGTCTACATCATACGCTTACATCTTCCTTTGATCATACCAGCAATCCCACAAATCACGCGTCCAGCATTCGCGTCGCCTTCCCGTTCCCTCCAAATGGTCGCCCCCATCAACCGCTGAGCAGTGACCTGAAGTTTTGAGTTGCTGGGCGTGTGGACTCGGGCGGAATCGTTGGAACCCGACAACGAAAAGCCTTCGCATGTTTTTTTTCCTCGAAAAAATGAACAGTGATGAACAGTGCACGATTTGCCCGGTTCTGGAACTGGTCCTTGGGGAGGAGGAGATTCAGCCAAAACGATAGGATCTTCTTGAAAAGGTTGTTTTTCCTACAAACTCATGAAACCGAAGCCCAAGGCCTTACATCATGGGGGAATTGACGGATCTTCAGGCACAAAAACGCACAAAATCTCAGCGATTCAACAGGAGCCGGCGGATCTACAAGGCCCACAAAAGGTATCTAAATTCGAGTATCCAACGAAACATAACTGAACAAATACCCTCATGATATCTCATGATCGCATCCATATAGCTTGGGGCCAGCCCGATCTCCATTCTATACTTGAAGCACTCCATGAAATCATATCTCATATCTTGAGTCCTTCAAGCAATTGACATGAATTGACCATTGCTCGGGTCAAGACGTGTACTCCCCTCGCACGCTGGCGTGACTTCAATGCCGACCTCTCAGCCAGAACCCGATCCACAAAATAATGGCACATGGGCTATCATGGGTACATGGTTCAAAATCATGCACAAACGATCTTGCGTGGGAACCTCATATGCATATATAGCAAACTAACTAACCCCTGCAGCGGTCTTGTACGGGTACTTTGGGCAACTCGTAGGCACCTCACCACCTCCTTCAAGCTTCAGCCTGTAATCCATCCCATACTCCCTTGCGAAATCTCCCTGGGGGATCAACATCTATTGGAGGCTTTAAACATCAGCAACAAGAGTTTTGCAGAGCGCTCACAGGGTGACATGACCCTTCTGCGCCATCGGTGCCTCAGAGCATGGCCTGACAAGGCGCAGTGCATGTGGAGCTCCCCAGATTTTGTTGTTGAATACTCTGCATGTCCTCTGCACCACGATATATCCAACTTGTGTTCGTTCTTTAAAGCCGGATCCGACGGATTCGCTGAACAGTTGAAAGCTGGTGCAACTGAGTGTACTCATGTAACCTACAAATCATGTGCTGATCATGCATGTACGAAGCGTATCGAAGATCGCCAAAATGTATCCTGAATGGAGTACAGTGTAGTGCAACTCCTTTTTCTCCTCTCTCTCTCTCTCTTTCCTGCATGCTCCCTGCCTGCCGTCCGTCCGTCCGTCCCTCGTCAAATCCAGCACTGCTTTTCAACCCCACCAGGGAATCCAGCTCCACTTACTCACCTGTTTGCTGTAGCATTCCTTGGTGGAGAGTCGGACCGTGACCATTCGTGGCTTGTTTACCTCAGTGCATGCAAATGCCATGGTTGAAGTGGTTGAATATCATAGCCAGCGGACAGGATGTGCCTCAGCCGCGCAGCGCTGCTTGCCCTGCTTGTCCCTGCACATTGCGGCTTGCATGAACGACTCTGTAGCTCTGAACGTTTCGTTGCCAGGTTTGTTTCGTTGCTCAGGCTGTGAAGAAACGCCTCTCTAGTGAAACGGCTCAAGCAAAACTCAAAGGTTCCATTTGGTTCCATTCACCTTTGATGCTGCCCTATCATCTCGTTCTCTGCTTGGTGGCTGCCTATGACTCAATGATGCCGTACTGGCGTCTGAGTCCTGGTGTGCCCAATCCACACCCCAAATCCTGCGTGCCTCTGGCGGAAGGAGCTGAAGATGGTCGGGGAAAGGGGGCGATGTAACTCCCTCAGTGAGGCTCTTGGCCGTTCGCGGCCGACGGGGGAAGAGTCTTCTCTCTCGCTCGCTCTAAGCGGCCAGGATTCGGGGGCCGAATCGGCGGACGGAGCTCGAAGGCACCGAGTACGGCTCTCCAAGAATTCTTTCTCTCAATATGCCATCTGAGCAATGCACTATCATGCATTATCCATCATGAGTTGCCAATGACTTGTGCAGGAGCAAACTGACGGTTTTGGCAGAACACGCTGCGGTTTTTGGGCTCTGGCGGCTAGGAGCCATGAATCAAGTGGTCACACCAAAACATTTCAGATCTGAAGTATGTTTCTTTGACAATAGTTTCCATCATCTCCTCCTACAGCATCTTTTGAATTTGTGGAATCTGAAACTGACATGGGTCCACATGGACTTTTCATTAGAGAACATGCAAGCTGATTCAGCTACAAGTATGATCAAGTATGCACATCCGTCATGTACCGGTCTGACCACACTTCCGTGGCAAGAGTGGGAGATCTTGTAGTTTTATGCGCTAGGAGCTCTGCACTGCTGTTTGGACAGGAACCTTAAATTGCTGCGCGTCTCGGAGAGAACATCTTCTTCATTCTTGACTAGGTGTTCCTAAGCTTTTTGGTACTAAGAGACTTGAAGAGCGTTCAAGTCCGGTTCTGAAAGCCAACTTGAATAGCTTGTCAGGTCCTGGAGACTCTGAAGAGTGCCACAAATGATCTCGGCGGATTTTGGCTCATTGGCATGGGCTCCGTCTTGGAGCCCGACCCGCAAATGGATCCGAAAAAGGGGTCACATTGGAGCCCGAAAAAAAAAAAAAAACACCCGGGCCTGTGATGGTGTGGACGAAGTCAATTGGGCTCTGCGCCCGAGTACAGCAAATTGGTGGACATCCACAGGTCGTACTATGCTAGAAAACATGCGCCATCACATGCTCAGGCTGTTGTGCCGATTCAAAAGTCGCTCATGTCAAAGTCCTTTGAGTCTCCTGGCAGCTCAGCTCTTCCAACAAAAACTCCACACGCCGATAGGGTCCATCCTCACGCCTTCAATGTCACAATGATACACAATGTCTATCGCCCACCCAGAAAAATCCGACTGGCTAAACTTAGAAACAAATCACTGCAACAAACAACCAACAAACCAACAGATTGCAAACGATGCTTCTCAAGTGACCTGCTTTTCCAACTGATCTGTTTCTCCCAGCCTTCCACTGAGAGCGCTTTTCGGCCGGATCTCCATCCTTTGCGATGCGACAACCACCACCGACGAGTTTACCAGGCGATCCAGCGACGACAACGATGCGAAGTGGACATCAACCAGGCGATCCACACAAAGGGCAAGGAGCAAGGACGCTACTAGGGGCTCCTGGCATCGCTACTAGTAACAAGGTCATTACTACTAGTAGCTAGGAACTACTAGTAGCAGTAGTAGTAACTACCCGAGAATAGGGCAATGACATGCAACGAACATGGCATGGAGCATTGGTCACAGAAGTTTGGCTGAATGGTTTGGCAGTTGCTTACGTTCAGGACTCCTCACTTTCAAATTGAAAACGCCTCCCTTTCCATGGACAAAGGGCGAGGCAATCGTAACATGGCAATTTCATGCAACTTATTGTAAAAATCGTTGTCTTCTCTCGATTCTGTTCAGAGAACTGATTATACAACATTACAAACCGAGGTTCTGGAAGGTGATCTGGTTCATCGGGAGGGGATATGTTCATCCATTCGCCGCTTCAGCAACCCGTCCAAGTGTCCCAGGAACCACAGGAACTCCGTTGCACAAGCCCTGCACTTGGAACTGAGGCCAGCACAGTGGGCCCCTCAGTTCCGCACCTGAGATTGCGAACAGAAGCATAAAAGCCATCCCCAAGAGCTACATGCTTTTAAGATTGTCAAATAGATTTCTGTCCGGAAGTCATGCGGAAATTTCATGTGGAGATGTCCTATCTTATCTCAGAGTCCGTCTCGTTTTATCGCAACAAAACAGTTTTGATTCATCGCCGGTCAGAAACTCTGTGCTTCGTCAGCGGTGTGTCTTGCTCGGAAGCATTGGAAACCTCTTCAGAGCCAGTTTTTGACATTTATTTGCCAGCCCTGCCATCTGTTACATCTTTGCAATGCGCCGACCAGTCTTTGACAGCAGATCTGTTTGACCTTGTTCCCAACATCATTGCCAGCAACCAAGCCATGATCTCTTTGTTCCTACCTTTCTTGTGTGGGATCTCTTGTTTGGGTACCAGCATGCAGGCATGCACTTAGGTCTGCAGTGCATGCTGCTTCACCAACATTCCTGTTGAGTGGTCGCACGAGCAATGATTCCTTCTGCGAGTTCTGCTTGGCCCATGGAGCCTAATGTCCAAAGAGGGTTTGAGAGTGTTGACAAGTGTGTCAGCGCTCTCTTCTAACCTACAGTGTTAAAAGTACATCATAATGCAATATAACATTGTAATCATTATATTTCATTTACAGTATATAGCCCTTGCACAATTTGTGTCAGGAAAGTCAGTGGCGTGTTATATTGTGGGCCCAGCTTTTTCTTGGCCTTACCATGCCTTACCATAAACTTCTCACAATCTCAGTCTATCCTGGTCGCGTGATATGCTGGACAAGTGTCAGAACTGTTCCAAAAGCTTCTTCGCTATATTATGACTGTATTGTGTGAATGGGGCCTCCACACCGAGAACCAAATGCGTCCGCAAGGCATGCACACCCTCCACCCTCCACCTCAACTCCCCCGCAATGGAAAACAACAAAGGCATGTGCCAAACGTTCTCGTCCTGACCAGTGGCGTTGGGGCGCGCGCGTTGGGGGGCGTAGCCCACAGTGTACTAACCCTCCATTCAATACGAAACAAAACGAAACAAAAACACAACAAAAAACATACCGTTTTTATTTTTTTACACCCCACCGAACATGGGCAAGTGTCAAAACGTGAACACGTGCAAGTGTCGACATGTGCATGCATGTGAACCTGTCAACAGCACAAGAAACCACAAACATCCACAAACAACGCATCGCAAAAGCTAAACACACACACACACACACACGCATATAAACATGATGTTCCCTCAGCATGTGGGCTGCTATACTCGTTTGAAATAGTTTGATCAAAGAATGATCAATTCAATTCATCCCAGCTTCAGCTTCCATCGTGTTTGACTGAGCATGTGGCTGTCAAGAGCGGAGTCAATCGCCTGAGCGGTCAATGGGGATCGATAAGCCCCTTACATAGGTATGCTTCTACCATGGAGATGGGTTCAAGCCTGCCGGATACAAGGCTTTCCAACAGGTCGACGGTTCTAACAGCTCTGGCGCCTTCATCGGAAACCATGTTTGTCAATTGATATCGCGGTTCCTGCGATTGATTGCACCCTGCAAAGAATGCTTGAAAAAGCACCAAAGACAAGACGAGCCGCCTATCCTCAAACCGTTTGCAAGACAAGACTTCGGCATCGAGACCAAGTCGATCATTTTGGTTTTGCAGACCAGACGTGTGTGGTGTGGAGGGAGGAAGTATCTTGTACATCCCCAGACCTGAGACAGAACAAACCACGGAAGAGACATACAGTGCTTTCAGAGTAGATGGCACAATCCCCAAAAGGTGGTTTGTATGGACCCCCATCTAAAAGACATGTAGGGGTTTGTGCCATCTACTCTGAAACCACCGTATATAATAGTCCAGGATGTCAAGAATATCTAAAAAAGCACACTCGCTTAGTCCCTAGAGCAAGGGCCAGGAGCAAGGCCAAAGTTGGCCTCATGCACAAGTTCTCGAGGTGTTGCCCTGTTAATCCCTCTTCCTTGAGGCCATAAAGTAGCTTCAATATGCTTCAATGCCAATGGCCTTCTCCCCAGCCACACTTCTCCCGTGGCCTCCAAGCCAGGCTGTGACCTCAAGAAACGAATCAAACAAATCTCTACAAACTCAAAAGATCTCAAAAGTATTGGAGAGGATCTCAAGACCATTCAAAGCGTGAGTCCAAACATTGAACGTGTTTCGCCAAAGTATCAAATGTGCCTGCCACGTTCAATACTTCCAGTATCAAATGGGATCGAAGTATCCCTTCCTTATGTTTTGGATGTTGTAAATGTTACATGAGTTAAATGGATCCTTAGCACAAGGAAGCACTTCCAGCTTTGACCACGAAAAACGCTTCAGCACTCAGGCCGTTACTCACAACGTCTTGACAGCCGGCCTGGCACGGTCTGCTCGCAGGATTGGATATATATATATATATATATGAATTGTCATTACCCCGAAGCCTCAGCTGAAACAGGCAGCAGAAGGTCCCCCCAAACCGGAAGAAACCTCGACTATTTGGGAGGCAGACTTCGACTTCGGCGAAGTCAACATCCACACATGGAGAATGCAACGCATTAGCAGTCACATCCAAACGTCAAAACCCTCCACCGGGCTGTGACCTGCAGTGCGAGGACGCCTCAGGTGCGAGGGGACCGAGCCCAGGCCGGGAGACTCCACTGGGAGACGGCACGGCGCTACTTCGTGGCCGGGCTACTCACTCCGACTCGCTGACCATCAAAACCAGTGACTTACAGGGTTTTGAGTCCGAACTCCATAGGGTTTAGCCGGGCGCTCTGAAACTCCGATCATGGCACTGGGGCACTGGGACGCCATGACCCACGCGACGGGAAGAACCGAATAGACGACTGGGGGGCCCAGTCGTACACCTACCAGGGTGAGTGAGTTCGGAGCTCCAGGTGCCATGACCCTCATTTCACATGAACGCTTGAAGCTTTGCAGGAACCTGACTTCGACCATCTAAGATGCCCTTGGTTGACTGGAGACCTAGATGCCCCATCTTTCGACATCTTTCGACCATGGTTTCATCTGCCCTTCTTGAGAGATCTTGAAGAACCATCTGTTCGAATGCTACCCAGACTGGGGCACCCTGACGCGTCAAGTCTGTCCGTGCGCTTGCCCCGCACCTTGGCTATAACTCAGGATTTCATCACACTTTAAAGAGCCGTTGAGCACGACTGTTCTCAGTGAAGGAAAAGCAGCTTTATCAAAGTGAGCAACGTGCTAACTGATAAATATAATCCATTAGCCTGTGCTGTGCAAAAACCATCACAGAATCGTAGGCTGGTGGACAAGTTAAAGTTGACCATTCAAATCATGTTAGGGTTTTGATTTCTGCCCATCGTTTGACTGCTTGACCCTGCACTTATGCATGTATTGCCGGAACCATGTTGCACAATGCTGGGGTCACTACCAAAGCCCCTGTTCGAGGCAAAGCTGCACCAGGTGAGCCTTGGAAGGATGATTTGATCTAAAGCAAAGACCCATGCAGTATGTTAATTGTTTGTGTATATAACTACTTACATATGCATATATGCACAAACCCCACTCAATTTCTCAAGTCAGTATACATTCAAATGGCGGTAGAAACGACAAATGGGTTGTGATCCACTCTTCGGTGCAAGGCACCGGGAGAAACTGCGTTGCTGTGCAAAAAACTCTGGACGCCCAGACTCGAGTTTCTGGGATCTCAAAATGTCAAATCGTCTAAATCTACATCTCTGAACTCAACCAGCAAGGACGCTACTAGGGGCTCCTGGCCGTACTACTAGGAGCAAGGACGCTAGTAGGGGCTCCTGGCCGTACTACTAAGAGCAAGGACGCTACTAGGGTCTGTCCAAACAAACTCGGCACTCGCACCCACTGGCAGCACAGCGGCCTATCTGCGACGACGAGCACTGAGCACGAAAGGCAGCAGGATGTGTTTTTTGCTTTTGATGCAACGCATATTTTTAGAGTCCAAGTTGGTTCACATTGGTCCAGGTTCTGTCACTTTGGGCAGTGCACCGGCAAGATTAAACAAGGGATCGTGGATGAGGACTGAAACCGTAAAGGTTGCATGCTGCATGAGTCTCTGTTCGTTTGGACAACCTTGGCATGGTTTTGATTGAAACACCCAACTGAAACTTGCCCAACTGCAAAAGTAATTGGACCGTGGGCAAACCGAAAACAAACCATCAAACTTAAACTTGATAACCTGGTATTGGTCCGCTCGCATCATGCTTTATATCATATCCCTTAATTGGCCCTTAATTGTCCGGTGATCTTCGCCTTTCATCGCGTTTGGGGGGCCCTTCGAGAACGTTAAAACCTTCGTTGTTGGTGACCTTCCAAACATGTGGCCCGACCATCTTCGTCGGCTTCAGCCTGAGCAACTCGGTCCTGAAATTCATTGAAGTCATGGTATCCTTGTGGCCTGCCACAGGTGACTGCGACATGTTGTACCAATGAATCGTGAGGAGTTGTGCAAGCCTTCGTGATGCTATACTATGCCTTTATCCATCTTAAAACTTCACATAGTACAAACGGTTTTTGGGGAAGGTCGGTGGTCAGTCAAACTGAGGAAGGTGGAGAATCAACCCACGCCACAGGTTGGTTTTACGCTTATGACCCCCCAGAAGTGTGGGGTGACGGTAGCATGGTCATTGGCATGCTGGGATAGTGTCTGTGCATGTCGAGACATGAGCTACCCAAATGTTCACACACCAAAGATGGGGCCACCTGGCGAGGGGATCATCTGCATTCTTCGCGGTCCACAAAGAGGGCAACACTTTGATGTCCTGCCCATCGTTGAAAAAGCAGCCATGAAACAAGTCTTGAAAACTAAACAGCAATGGCGCGGTTCATGTATGTATCTTTGCAAGTTTCTTGTGGCGGAAAAACATGCCCAAAGCTAAGAAAAACCATGAAGTAGTAGTAGTAGTAGTAGTAGGTAGTAGTAGTAGGTAGTAGTAGGTAGTAGTAGTTAGTAGTAGTTAGTAGTAGTTAGTAGTAGTTAGTAGT
>CAXAMN010010979.1:65737-114606 GCA_963970005.1 Durusdinium trenchii | reverse complement strand
GCCAGGAGGTCCTCCGCCGTCCTCGTACGACGGCTCATAGAGCACAAGCCTGCCACGGGCCTTTGGCCTCGGGCGTGGCTTTGGCCTCCTCCGAGGCTCCTCGAGTTGCCGCCGGCCGCAGCCGCCGGAGAGCCCTCAGGAAGCGACGTGCTGTCGCGTCCGCTGCAGCCTGGCCGGGTTTCTCATCACGTCGCGCTTATTGCGATTTTCCTTTGGGCCGCCATCGCCTCCTCCACGCGGCTGGCCGTGAGGAGGTCGCTGCAGCCGTCCGGCCTTCGGACCCGTCGCGTTATTTCGGGTGGCTTGTTTTGTCAACAGTTTGTTTCAACAACGCAATGAGCTCACGAGCGTTTTCTTTGTCAGGCCTTGGCCTTGCGACGCACTGGCGCGACCTCCCTCCTTTGCTCTCGTGCCAACACCTGCATCCACAGGCGGCCTGGAATTTTGATTGAATTTGTTCACACAATGTGCCTCCGGGGCGTTTGGGGCGGGGAGCGCACGCCCCCCTTTCCACTCTCGCAGCGCTCACCTGGCGTGCGTTATCAGCAGAGATTAATGGCAAATGTCGGTGATTATCAGGCCTTGGCCGCTCGCTCCTTGGCCCGCGGCCTCGCCTCGGGCGGTGCGGCCCTCAGCTTGGCCCGCGAGCAACAGCAGAACAATAGAAAACTACATCAACAAACAAACCTTACTTAGAACATTGAAAAGGCTTTCTGCTATTCCGACACCGACACACCTATGCAAAAAACTATTCAGGGCGTGGCGTGGACAATTCTTTTTGAAAGCCATGGATACCCGTAGTCATTTTCACATATTTCCACCCACTTCACTATATCAGATTGAACATTACACTTCTAAAATCTAACAAGTTACAAAAACGGGTTCCATGTTAGTCCCTTGGCTGAATGTGCTTGTGGAAGCTTGGCAAGGTCTAAGTTAGCAACGATTCACCCTACTTCCAGCCCTGTTTGTTACGTCCTTTTCTTAACGTGGAAGTGCATCGGGCATGAAATATAGCCAGTTTGGCTCACAAGGAGGTTCTAGGTTAGCTGTGCTTCAGTGATGGGTTCGCTGGACATGGCTAAGCAGATCCTCAAAGAGGTCAAAGGCTCTGTGGCAGAGCATACGTTTGACGCGGAGGAGCATGGGTAGGAAAAGGATGTTTGGTATAACACAAACTGTATATACACTGCGCCGTTCCCATGTATCCCCAAACGAATAAAACGTTCAATCGGAAACATGGACGCAACAAAACCACAAACCATATCTTGATATTTGCGGCGTCCTGAACTTCCATGTTAAGCCTTCCTGCCATCCTGGGTCCAGTCCTGTGGCAGAAATCCACTAGAGTTCTATGTTAGTGTCCTTTCTACAATAGCGGCCTATTCCAACTTCCCCAGGGTACCCGGAACGACGCAGGAGGTTAGCTTTCTGTCGTTTGGGCATTAGGTTCTGCGTTAGATTTCACCCGAGTAATATTCGTTGACCATCATCTGAATAAACAATACCATGAATTCACGGTTTATCATCAAATGTGCCTGAAGCTTTTTCATGTCTGTCCAGGTGCAATGTGAAGAGCATCTCATTAACGTTAGATCTTCACATCTTCACGAATGAAAGCAATTGTATTTTAGCTTGTTCACTTTGGTCCATGTGAAAACCATATGTAATATGTAAACAAATACTCAACGAACCACACAACAAATGTACACAATGAAGACACTCAGGGTTTCCAAACATGCGCGAAAAGTGGCTGTACATTAGCTTCCCCCCCCGCTCTGGCCCCTTCGCCAACGAGGAAGGGATCCTTGTGGACTGCCTGCGTCCGCTCGGCCTCCGCTCAGTTGCCGTCCTCCAGTGTGCTGTGCTGCCGCCGCAACTTCACGGCACTCTGCACCGGGCTGGACACCACGCCCTGACGGCGATCACCACGGGCGAATCGCCACAGGGAAACAGGGATGATTGACGCGTGTCCAGCACCAATGGCGAAATGTCTAAGTTGTGGACATGTAGATTCTGGATATATGATTTCTACAATTCGCAAACAGGAATTCATGACCTGACCTGGATTTTGTTGGCGCTTCCTGATGTTTCTCAGGGACATGATGTGGCCTTCGTCGGGCTACATGTTTCTTTGAAAAATCCACAAAAGAAGTGAAGGCTTCTAAGGCAGCTGGCAGCAACTGCTTCAAACGTCGGTCCATCAGTCAGTGTCTTCCAGAAGGTGCATTTTCTGATCCTATATTCATGATTCTTCATGACACGTGCATGTATGTTCCTCGTTGTTCTAGAAGATTCTAACCCCAACCAGTTCTTTTTGCTTCACATCTACTTCCCCTGGAAACGCCCACCTCCTCCATTCTCCCCCTTCGCGACGGCCTCGAGCTGGGACAAGGTCCGCAGCTCTCCCGGCTTTGGAGGGGCTGAGGCGACTTTGGCCACCACGTCTTGGTGCGCCTCCTGGGCGGAACCACGGAACCACACCGGGTCGGCCACATCAGGCGGTCAAATGCGACCATCTGATGCGATCCAATACAGAATATATCACCAGCATCAGAACTATCATCCTATCATATAGTATTCTGAACATTTTTTAGAGCCGACCCTTTCATGACAGTTTGAGATGAAAAGTCTTTTCTGCCCTGAGCTTCCAGGCCGTGATATCCAAACGTATTAAGATACTGTCATCCTCCACGCACGTCTCAAACCTGGGCGGCCACGACCACGAACGACGGCCACGCCGATGTCAGGGGATCGGTCAGGGCCGATGAGTTCAACGACAAGCTCAGCAGAACTGACTCTGTGAAACCAGAACCACGGGGTGTCTGTTGCAACACTTCTGCAACACATGACATGGAAAAGCACGTCTGCAAGTCTTCCTAGTACGTGTTTTCGAGCGGACTTGCTTTCCTCACATTAAACTAAACCTTGGGTTAGTTAAGAAAGTTCAGATGCTTGATCACTTCCTGGTCTCACATTCTTGTTGCAGGTACCCTACAGTAACCCATTCTAATGGACTTTTATGGACTTTTGATGACTTTTGTAGATGCAGCTGGGCTGGGAACACATCTCAAGAAAAAGAGAAGTACGTCCGAGAACGACTTCTTTGTGGCTCCGCATCCGCCACCCCCTTGGCTCGTCCTTGCCCACCCCTTCCGCGTCGGGCTCCCTGACTGGCAGAAGTTGGTCCGCCCGAAGGCTCCAGGTCGCTCGAAGGTGTGATCTGGCCGTCGACCGTGGAGGCTGTGAGAAGGTCCGAGTTCCCGTGTCATTTCTTCCGAGTTCCCGGGGGGGCAAGGAATATGCAAAGCATTGAAAAGCAATAAGAGTTTGACCGAGAAGGAGCAGGTTACAGCAGGTTAGCTTGTGGCTCACTTCTTCCAACATATCTAACAAATGCATACATGGCATTCGATGCCACAATGTTTGCTGCGGTGTATAATATAACAGGCCAGGCAATCTAGCATCCCTTCGCTCTTTTCCAGCATAGAGCCTCGTCAATGGCAAGATGGCAAGGGTATCATTTGCGACACCAAATCTGACTGACTCATTGGCGACACAACATGGGTTTAGGGTGTTGAAGTCATTGCTGCAGCTACTGCACTCTATGGGAACGTCGTGATGGAGAGATACAACCGTTACAACCGAGCAAACCGTGTCCTAATCCGAGAACAAGCGGGAAAAGCGTTTTAACATCTGAGTCCGATTTCCGCGTCACAACCGAGACGCTTTCCCTCATCACTTACAAGCCGGCACATGGGTGGTGCCCAAGCAAATGAATCTCTGTTGCTCCCCGCATGTTGTGGCCAGCTGTACTCTACTCAACTGCTTATGCTCTGGCAAGGGCTAAATTGCAAACGCATCTCTCCCTCCATGTCGACTCCTATCAACGTTTCTCAAGTAAGTCAAGGTCTAGCAACATCCAAGAGGGGGAACTGCTCCAGGGCACCCGTGCACACATTTCATCATGGCCCCGGCAGGAGCAGAAACGAAGAGCGAGCAATAGCCTCAAGCGCGCATACGTGCGGGTCCTCTAAATCAGCAAGCGTTCAGACCATTTAAGACATAAACACTTTTGAGCTGGAGTTTTCAGAAGTCACGTGGTCAGGTGGTCATAGGTGGTCAGGTGAAAAACAACTTCCGTGTTTGTTGTCTGCAGCTTCGACTGTTGCTAATATGGCTTGCCTTGTTGGCATTTGTTGGCCGTGCCAAGCTGCCAAGCTGCCAGTGCCCCAATCTCCCGGTCGCCAGGTAACACGTGAACGCTCCATCGCTCGGTGTCCGGGCCGTCGGTGGCACCGGTGTATCCGCAGGGATAGAAGAGCAAATGCAACCCTTCGATCCCGGCAGCACCGAAATCCTGAAGGAAAGGCCGCCGGCGCGATCGGATCTGCCCCCCCCGTGGCCGCGACCCGAACAAAACACGTGCGGCACGAAGGGCGTCCAAGAATCCAAGGGCGGCGGTGATTGGATTTTGGGGGGCGGCGGTGTGAAGACTTCAGGGCGAGAACTGGAGGGAAGGACCGTTTAGAGTTAAGCAAACTGAGATTCGAGGCTTGCGGCGTAATTTGCAACATCGATGTCCTTACAAATTTGTCAAATTTGCACGTCACGCACTTCTTGGACATCAAACTCCAATATCCGGTTTGTCGGTCCATTAAACACCAGACAGCTACACAACCCCCTCTGTTGTTGTGGAGTCCAAACAACCGCCGTTGTGATCTGCACATGACACATACCCACCGCATACCCACCTGGGTCCAAAACCGTTTGAACTGGCTGCTCTGTCCCCCGGCAGTGCTGCACAGCGCTTCTCCAGGTGGAAAGCAGGGCCGAAGCATGGAGGCCTCAAGGAGGACTTCTGCTTGGTGACAACCAAAAAGAATTTAAAGATACTTCAAAGAGATGTGCGTTCACATGATGTTATATGATATGATTTGATATTACATATATATATATATATTGCACGTCAGCTCTCCTGCTGTCAGGGCTGACATGTACCTCACGCCTACCTGAGTCATCTTTAGCGCTGCTCACTGAATCATGGAGCCGTTGTCCTTTGGGGCACAACTCTGCTTCACATATCTTAGTATATCTTCATACACCTCCAACGTCTACCCATGGAATTGCAACAGCGTTACAAATCGAAACGACAAAATGCCTTGATCGTACAGCACTTGCTAAAATGACCCAGGCTGGCCTTGTCTATCTTCCACTCCACCGTCTTCACCTAAGACGTCATCACATGATGCAATCTTCTAGTACACATACAATCCTAGAGACAAGATCTTCATGACACAAAAACATGATGTTCCACTGATATATTTATTATGTTCTTGAACCTGCACCTCAGCAGCTTTCATTTGAACAAAGACTGTGACTATCCAGCACCTCACGCGACATCCTGACATCTTGGACACTGGCATGGACATTTTTCAACGTTGCAGCTCGAGAAGGACTCGGTCCGGGGGGTCCCGGCCAAGCGACATCTCATGGAATCCACTTGCTCTTTGACCTGGTCGTAGAGCCGATTGTTGATGTGCATCGAGTAGAAGAGTTGACCTCACGGGACTCCGAGGGCGCGCTCGAGGCCCTTCAACCGTCTGAGCGCTTGCCGAAGAAAGCACCGCAAGCAACGGTCATAGAATGGTCAAATGGTAGACCAAATAGACTAGGATCATCTTATGCATGACCTCAGAGTGATTGGTCCAAATTGGTCCGCCATCCTTGCAGGCTTCCTTGGTCCAAAGCTCAGAGTTCCGCACCTTCCAAGGACAGTGGAGGGTCTTCGCGAACACCTTGGAGGGTGGAGGGTGTTCCAGGTCGAGGGTCGCTGTTCAGCCTTCGTCTGTGGACCTTCTGCTTTCTATTCCTGGAAGACACGGTCTGATTTGAACCAATGCTACAACTTTGAGGACGGCTAGAATGCTTTCTTGTTGATAGATGTTGGCACACATGCTAGATGACAGTAGCCTAAGGCCTAGCAGCCATCACCTTCATTCTAGGAATCTCTTGGATCGACACGCGGAGTCGCCTGGGACACCCGGACGCGCAATGGCAGGATCGACCTGCGTCGCGTAGCTAGACGCGAAACGCGACGCAGGATTGGACGCTCCAACCCCGGTGATCTGCATGGTCTGACCTTGAAAGCTCAACCTAATAGTAATGGCCTCCTACAGTAATAGGAATGGCCTCCAACCTAATAGCAATGGCCTCAACATGGGAATTTTCTTGGATGTTCCCCTCCTCGCATGGCCGCCTGGGGTGCAATGACATGGTAGTTTGGCGGTTGCGGGTGCTTCGAACGGCTCTCCGACCACGGCTGCGGCTTTGGAAACACCTCCAACAAAGGGGACGAAATCGGGGTTCCGCAGCATCTCTTGCAAAAGGAAGAGATCAACAAATGGCTGCAAACAATGCTACTTGTAGTGCAAGGTTTTCCAACACCCCCAAGTCAGTCCATCGATGGTTTCCTTCCTTTGGTCTGCCCATCATGGCGAAGAGCCCCACCTCGGGAACCTCCTTCCCTTGCTCCTCCAGCGCCTTCCTGGAAAAAGAACACTCTAAATAGCCGCAGCGAGGACTCTAGGATTTGACAGCATGTTTCAACCCAAAACACGGTTGGTGGAGAAATGCACACGTTCTCGCTGGGGGTTCTTTATTTTACTCTTTTGTTGCTGTGATCTCATGCCTGTATTCGGCCAGCTGTTCTCCATGCTGCTACGGCCCACTCTGAGCTTCAACAAATAGATCTTCTGCAAAGGATTTGGGTTTTCTTGGTAGTACATGAAGATCGTCGATGTTCTGCGCCAAACCAAGCGCTGTCCACATGTTTCCTTGGTGCGGTCATGGTCCTCCAGTCTGGTGGCTGTGGTGCCGCCGGCTGCAAGGGTGCTTCTAACTCCCGCAAGACCTCTGAAGCATTTGGGAGTGACATTGACACCACCTATGCAAGAAATGAGTCACTTCGGAAATATTCAGGCAACTGGACAGAACCAACGAAGAATAAATGGGAGATGGTCAAAGGTAAACATGCTGAATATCCAACACCGGTGGAGTCCGGTGGAGGAGGAACTCCTAAGCTGATCTAAGGTGAACAAGCCACCTTGAGTGCCTGGTTATGAATTAGTCGTGATTTCCAGGGCGTCTGGAAACAATCTTACTTTCATGAAAGACCGATGCACCATCCAACAGTTTTTTCTCCCCCTTTCCAGCCCCAGCAGCTATGTACAGCATACAGTATATACACAGTAAAGCTGGCAATTAGATGATTATACTAATTTCATGATTATACATGAGCATATCATAGAAAGCTACCAACAGCTTCATTGAATTAGCCTCAAGGATCTCGCAGGACACGCTCAAGGTGTCGTCCTGCCCACAAGCATCAATTTGAGGAAGGAAGTATGACTATTGATCAAGAACACATATGACATAAACAATTATCATCATCCATGCCATACATCTAGTTTGCCCACTACTCAACAGTCGCTTTAGCAAACACACCTTGTCAAGTTTGAGTGGTTAGCGCCCAAAGCAAATCTGCAGTCAGTCTGCAAGGCTTGAACATTGAATCCATTTAAAATAACAGATTCTATTGCAAGGATTCCCAAGGATTCCCAAGCACTGATGAGCACTGTTTGGTATCTGATGAGCAAGATTCCCATGGCCCAAGCATCGGTGGTCTTGGCAAACCATGGGATCGGTTGACATCCCAAAGGAATCTGTTCATGTAAGGCAAAAGGGTCAACCACCACAGTTCCCGGGTTTTGACCCACACCACGGTCACCACACCCATATCTCATCTTGGCGCATGTTTGCTTTCTTTGTTGAAACTGCTTGATCCTCGAAAGCGGCTGTCTCCCGTCAGTCTCCAGTACCGCGCTGAGACCTCTCGATTGATCTGGTCAACGAAGAAGCACAAACGAGTTGTGCCTGCATTCAAACACCATTCTCTTCAGTCTCTTCACTTCTGTGATTCTGTGATCCTCTGGCATTCTATGAAGTTTGGGCAACCCGGTAGATTCAACTAACTTCCTAATGACAGCTTTCTCTCCACCAGCGTTTTGGGTGTGTGAGAAATCTATATACTGTAGGTACAAACAGCGGCATACAGCGACCAAACCTCGTGTCCAACTGCGACCACATGCTCAGCAAAGACTGGGACACAAGGAGCAGATTCTACACAGTTACTCCAAAAGACCCTATCTCTCTCTCTCTCTCTATACGATTTCCTCCATTTGATTCAAAGATTGCATGCTATGAGCTATACTATTGTGCTATACTACATATAGAAGGAGCTGCAAAATGCAGTGAACTCTTTCCAACGATTGCAGTAGAAGCCACCTGTACCACGATCTGGTGTTTGATCTGTTTAGACATCTGACGATCAAGCAGTGAAATACTGAAACAAGTTCACCAAAAACAATCAACTGCCACCCGTCAAGAAATTTGTGAACTAGCCTTCCTACGAAGGTAATTATGGGATCCCAGTGGCAAAATGGTCAAGTCAATGCTGAACATATTTACCGATGGGCCCCTGACATGTCATACCGATGGGCCTCTGAGTGCCCCCGACCGTAAGGCACACGGCCATTGAACCTCTTCTCCAGCAACTGCCACCTGATGCTGAGAAATTCTCTTCCATCTCGTCTTAACTTCTTCCCCCTGGGCACTCTTTTAAGCTGCTACGTACCAGTACCGCACTCCACACCAAATCCAGCTACACCAACGGTGCCACGCCTGCTCCCCACACCCAATTTGAAGACCAAATTGGATCCCTTCGTCGCCCAAAGGCAGGCGGCGCAATCCCCGGCCTTGGAGCGAGAGTTCCGGCGGGTCATAAAACCAATCCACGGGGAGACGGGGAGACGGGTAGAGTTCCTGTGACTTCGTGTTGGGTGGAGCGGAGCTGGGTGTCCGATTCCCCTTCTTTTGTGAGCAAATGGAACTGCCAGTTGGGTTAGTCATCTAGGCTCCTAGCAAGGGCTTGGTAAGTTAGGCTGATTTGGACTCTTGGACCAATAGACCAATCTGGAACACCACATGCTGGACAATTAGATGATATTAGATGGTTCCCGTAGAAATCCGTGCTGTGCTTCCTTCTGGCCAAGCCACCTCCTGGCCTTCAACTGGGGGGTCCATGCTCCGGAAGACCTGGCAACAGCATGTGGCTGTGACGCGGATCGGCAACATGCACCACCTCAAGCGCTTGTCTGGATTCTTGTTTTGCAGGCATCCGTGTGCAACCAATGTCCAACTTTATTGATGGGCGAGTGGTGGTACGACAGTCACATTGGCTAACGCAGCATGCCTGGACAAAGGTGTTGTAGCAGTCCCGAGTTCCCAGCATTTTCGATCGTTTATCGCCACAAACATCAGGGGCAATCCACTTTTGACATCTTTTGAAGGTAAACAGGAGAGTTATGTATTCCAATCGGGTTTCAGTGAAGGCGCCATCACGCATGTTAGATCATTTTGGAAAACCCTTGAAGACATGAACCACTGCGAACTTTGCCAGTTGTTTCTCTTTTCAATCTGACTTTAAACCTTGTCAGGTCAATTCGCCCAGGTATTTGAACATGACCTGATGTCCAGTTGACCCCGCTTGGTACCGTGAAATCCCCGCGCAGTTTCCGTCCTTCCACCCGCGTTTCCATCCTTCCCACCTGCAGTTCCAGTTGTAGTCCATGACATCCACCCGCATCGAAGAGGGGTGAAAACCTCGCGGTCGAAGTCTCGTCGAAAGGTCTCATCGGTCGTCACAGCCTGGAGGTCCTCATAGGTCTCTGGGTGACTGGCCAACTCACATGCGGCTGGATCTTCACGTCATCCTCGGGCGAAGTGAGCGCTGACAGTCAATCCTATATATATATATATTGATATATAGACCTATGAAGAATGGAGCCGCGCCTTCTACATGTGAGCCGCGCTTCTTGGGGGTGCTCAAAGTGTGGATTGAGTCAAACTTGCCATACAAACAAATGAGCCATGAAGGAACAACATGCCGCTAGTCGGAGGAACATGCAAGTCAGCCTGAAGAAACAAGTCTTGACTCAATTCCTGAGAGGACCTGAGGGAGCTAATCCAAACAGTCCAAACTTTGAAACATGACCGAACAGTCTAAAGTCTAAACATAGCCAAACAGAAGTATATACCCAATTAAACAACCAGTTTCTTTCAATGCTGGCTTGGTGACAGGTGAAAATTAAAGAAAACTCTTTTAGGTGCTTTCGAACAGCTCGACTCAGTTTGGTCAGTGCCACCAAACCACCAGCAGAGGCTTCCGAATCTTCTTGGAAGCTTCGCGGATGACCCAGGTCACCTGCCCCCACGGAGGGAGTCCGCTTGTGCGGACCACAATGGTCTACAAGGGTTAAAAATCCATTGACAAATACAACACACATATATACACATATCATATATAATCATAAAAATATATATATATATGGTGGTTGATCAATAATCTTTCATCCTGGAGTTCTTCGCGGAAAACAGATAGCTTTCGCGGATCTTTCGCGGCCTCATCGCGAAGCATGGTCCTACAACCATGTCTAGCTAACATGAGCCGGAACATGTCATAGGGACAGACATCTTGCAGCATGACCAGTTGAATGTTTCCACAGCTACTCAGGGTCACTTGCAGCATCTGTGGCGCAACTCAACCCAATCCTCGTCCCAGCTACCAACACAGGGTGATGCAGCTTGGGGAATGTTGGGGGGCCTCAAGCTGGGGACCTGGACTTTAGCGGCACATTCGCGAAGCTTTCGCGGATCTTTCGCAAAATTTCACTGGCGCTTTCCCGGGGAAGCCGTACGCAAACATCTGCACAGCCCGCCAGAGCAGCTGTAGGTCGTTGCCTCACTGTCAGGGCTGCGCCTACTCAGGTTGCTTGTCTATGACAGTGGGGACAGGAATCGGAGAATCCTTTACGCACTGCCAGGGCTGGGCACGGAAATATTGAGGCTTCAATTCATTAGTCTGTGACATATGGGGACACTTCCGCCCACCAGCTCTGCCGGAAGATTGCCTCCTATTTCTATTCTTTGTCAGTCCCTTAGAAAGGAAAACGTATGAAAGCGATGACCTTCGATAAATCTTTCGCGGAAAAAAAAAAAGATACTTTCGCGAACCTCATCGCGAATCTTTCGCGGATGGTTCTAACAACATCTGAAAGGCTGTTTTATATAAAACTCCTTACACGGGGTTTTTGATCAACTCCCATATATTATAATACTTTATAAAACAATACATGATATAATTCACTACTTTGAGACCACCCTTGGAACTCAAGCAACTCTTGGCTCTTGGATTTACATGTTCAATCATTTTCATCAGCACGCTCCGTGGCCCCAAAAAAATTGCGATTTACATTTGCATACAATTGCCCCGTGTGCGAAATCAGGGTCACGCAGGGAAGATGAGTCGTCCTGAAACGGTAGATTTGGACCACCAATCTGATGTGCCAGTGCCAACCTGTCTCAAACTAAGGCCCTTTCCCTGCAATCGAAATGGATGAACATTAGTCAGTTTGGGCCCCCCACAACTCTTCCCTCCTCACCCAGCACTATCGCACCCTCCGTGTGGGAACGTTCTGCACTTCGCAAAGGCCCGACCGAAGTCGGATGGAGGTGTCTTCCAAAGCCTCGTGCTGTCAAAATCCACTGCAGTGGTTCACCCAGGGTGGATTTGCCAATCAAAGAGGCAAACAGCAGGAAATCACAACTGGATCATCCACAGGATTAGCTCAGTGGTCATCCGCCCTAGATTCTCAAGATTTCTCAAGTCTTCTCGCACTCCGTTGTCCAAATGAAACGCAGTGGACTACGTTCCGCGGTCGTCTTGCGGTCGTCTTGCGGTCGTCCCGGGCCCGACCCTCAGCCGACCATCGGCCAAGTCCATCGCCTCCGACGAAAGGATTGAGGTGTTTCTACGCTATACGAGGGGCTTTGCCCATGCAGAACTGAAAATAAGGTTCAAACAACGGATCACCTTGTTTCGGATCATGTGATTCTTCTTTTCTTTCGAAATCTGGCCGCGCTACATCAGGTAGACGAGGCCCACATCTGCTCACAGCTGGTGTTTTGCACTGAGATGCTGAGCGTTTCCTCTCACTCCCAGGTGTGTCCCGGTTTTTTGGTGAGGATCCTTTCCTCTCTGAGTCAAACAAACACAAGCAAAAACATCAAACACCATGAAAACGACCACTGCTGACATGGCATTGCCTGGGAAAACTTGGAATCAATCTCCCTGGTCGTTTGGAGGAAGTCTGCCTCTGCCGCTGAGCGATTCAACCGACGTGGCGGGGGCATGTGTCAGCAACTGTATCACTTCAAAGGTCTCAAAAAAGCTTAAAACGTGGCCACGCTTTGCGAAGTGGGGGTACAAGGTCGTCTGACGACCACTTTTGATGCCTAAACAAGGATAACAAGGGTGGTCTGACGACCGACCGTCCTGTCCAAGGGAGTTTCCGAAGAGCCGACCTCGCCGATGACATCCCCAATGTCCTAAACTCTGCCTGGGTGGCAGACTCGTCGATGAGCTCTTGCAGTCGGCCGATCTTCAACCAAATCTCTGCCTCCGTCGCGATGGTCGGTCTTCTTCGATGGTCTCGGTCGGGCCTATGGGTCGTTGGATGAGCAAAGCGATCCCTGGGGCAACGCCTACACCAACCTTGGACCCTTCATGACCCTACCCGGTCGGGTTCAAATGGATTCACGCGGATTCACTCCAATGTTTCATCCCTGGCGGATCTTCTCCGCCTCAGAAAGCTGAAATCGTTCCTCCTCCACGCTGCGTGCCTGAGAGAGCGTGGAGATCGCGGAGTGTGGACAGCTTCTGAAACAGCGTGGAAGACCAATTGGAGACCCAAAGGTCTTTGTTCCACCCCGCATTCTTTTTTCCCTCCGCCTTTTCTCAAGTCCGATAAGTCTGCCTATCTCTACAAATTCTATTAGAAATATGTATAGCGAAATCTATATCTAATTATAGTTATAAATAATTCATACTTTAATAATCTTTAATAATTACTGTAATATAATTCTATTATGTTTGTTGATCCCGCTTCTTCTCGAGACCTTCGAAACAACGTCTTCCAACATCCGTTTTTCAGGAAGCGCTGGCCCGACACCTGACACCGAACGAACGGTGCCTCGATGCCGCCGGAAACACCCCATCGGGCACAAGCTGTTTCCCCCTTCCATTTGGAAACAAGAGATGATACACCCCGAGTCACTCAATTGGAAGTGGATGGCACCACCTGTTTGGTCTTCGGAAAACTCATGGTCATCTGAACCCAAAAGCGATGCGTGTTCCACTTAACTACCCACCATGGATTCTATCAGGGAGTGTGTATCTGATGTAGTGCAGTTGCTTGACGGATCCAACTATGATCTAACATTTCCCCAAAACAAATGCATGCGACCTTTTCTTGCACTTTGGATGATGTCCCGACAGCTCATGGTTGCTTCGCCTGTTGCTCCTTCTCTGCGAGTTTCTGAATGAGGTCCTTAACCTCCTGGCGTGTTGGTGTGTGTGTGTGTGCGCACGTGTGTTTTCACCTGCCTCACTACCATGGAAATTGCTGTGGTTCCTCTCCGATCGTTTCAATGCTGCAGTGACGAGCCCGTGATTTCACACTCCCGCCCCGTCGTCGATCTCTGTCGATAAGACATGACAGATTATGCATAAGATCCGGATTTTATGGATGGAGATTGCATGGATTTATTATGGATAATGGACATTATCATTGACTATGCATAAAATCAATGTTATAATAACCCATGTAATGTCTATCATTGATCCGACTGCTGAGCTAACGTCTTCCTTCAACCTGCCCAACAGAGCCTGGCCAGGCTTGCCCCAATCTATTTCCACTTATTGGGTACCAGGCAACAAAGAGCACCATCTCAGAGGATTAGGCGGAGAGCTCCTTCACAGCCTCAGTTGTTGTGACCAACATCTCTTGCTTGTTCTCATCGATGCTCTTCGCCAGCAGTTCACCTCAAACACCGCCCGGTGGCTTCGAAACGGTGGGTCCCGTGGGCGGCGGTGGAGACGAACGGACGAGCGGCCGGGGAACTGGCAAATCAGATGAACTGCCTTCTTGGAGTATCCGACAAACGAAGTGAATATCTATCGCGACTGGCCACAAATTTGGGTCCCCTACCACTTTCCAATGCTTCACACGATCTCTAAAATGCATTTAAGTCATTTAAAGTCATTATATAAGTTGGTCCGGAACGTATCAATGCTTGGTGGTCCCCCACGGTTTTGCTGGTTTCCCTTGCCACATCAGGACAAACAGAATACATTGGCTGGCTCACTTCACTAGACTGTCTGAGGCACAAACAGAGTTTCTGCAGCTCAACCTCGTGCACAAAAGCGGTAGTCTTTCTTGTCTTGGCCCAGTTCTGCTTCTTTCTGCTCAAGACGAGGCCTTTTCATGTCCTTTCCCTGACGTGGAACTTGAGACGCGAAAGTCCCAAGCCTTTCACAATCAGCTCGAAAGTCCAGCTGGAGCTTCAGCTCCAATTCTAGTCTCTCGCCAATTGGCGTCTGTCTCCGGGTTGCCCCACACGTGAATGGTCGTAGCAACCCTTGACTGCCTCCTCCACTTCCTCCCGCACCTGAGAACAACACCCGGATCCCCATGCCAGGACTCCCCGTCCGTCCCCGACCATAAACAAGATGGGTCACAAGGGGATGCAATCTATCACACAAAAACTAAAAATCAACCCAGGAGTACAAGCACTCATGGGGGGGTCGTTGCATTATCTGACACAATGACTCACATAGGAGAATGATCAACAAGAATAGATCCCCCAAGTAGCCATGTATAGGACATCACGAAAGGCCCATAGTAGTTTGTCCTTGAACATTCAAGCACATCGATTGAAGCCCTCAAAACATACAAGTCCCATGTATGATATACCGTTTACCTTTCGCAAACAAAATATCTATCACGGACCGCTACAGTTCAAGGTTTAGTATGTTTAGTTTGGCCCCACAACTCCCTGCCCATCCGCAGGTAATGGGTCAAAGGGCCTGCAAACAAGAGAAGAACCCAATTCGAACACATGATGAGCATAAACAGATTTCACATGCATTCACATTTCTATTTGCTTGAGGGTCACTAGAACCTTTCACATTGGCTATTTGCTTGAGGGTTCTTCTCGGCATGTTTCTTCTATGAGCGTCCTACTGTAGCCGTTCCTTGCTAAAGGTTTCTGTAGCCGACCAACTCAGAATCTGAGGGGCCAGCCAGGGCAAGCTCCTGTCACGAGACGTGCATCTGACTGAGCAACCACTTGGTGCTCGCAGGCAGAGACTGTTTTCCGCACTTTCACTGACTGAGACCGTTTTTGATTGAGCTGAACGTTCTCTCAGGTTTGAAGCTGATCATATATCGGGCAAGATCACCAATCACATCCAGTCACTAGACGTTTTCGGAAGCGCTGTTCTCAAGATGTGTTCAAGGCGCTGCGCCGGTTTCACATACAAACCAATAGATGCATGCATCTTTCCAAATCCAAACACCGAGAACAAGAAACATACCTCTAGGGCTCTTGAGTGGAGCCTGTAACATACCTGTCATGTCAGAGCCATGCTCATGCACACAAGTGATAGGCAGTTCATGCCTTTGCCATCAACTCTTCCCTTGTTTCCCGCCAAACCCCTTCCCCGTTTATTCTGTTAAACATGCATCAATCCTCCGCTGAAAGCTGCGGCCTCGTCCACGCGATCACACAAGACTTTCAGCTCCTCAGCCACCAGCGCACGGAGTTCCGCCTGAAGGACGCACAGTGGAAGCAGGTGAAGCTCCCGATGAACGCGCTGAGGATCTCCGTGGTGCTCCTAAACATTATATTTATACATGACAGGGGGTTCTTCCCACACTCTCACGATACTGGTGTAACGCTTCATGATCTTCCAACATGTCGATGATTCTGGACCCAAGACACGTCTAGAAACGCGCCACGTCTAAAAACCTCCGCAGCACATCCCTAAAATCGGCCTCCAAAGCTGTCAGCTGCCGCTGCAACTCCTGCGGCAGTATAGATGGATCGTCCATTCGATGGCAGAAAAGGCTCCCTTGCCCTTGGCCGGCAAATACCATGTCCATGCAAAGGACGTGGGGTAAACGTTGACGTTGTCACTCCCGATGACAAAGCTCGGGACAAGTGAATAGTGAATACACACGATTCATTGAGGCCAGGAGGGTGAACCGAAAGCTAGCCACTGCGCCCAGCGCGGGTTGAAAAGCAGGGTTGGGATTAGATTTTGATAGGAACCATGGGGGTTGATAGGAACCATGAGTTTCATCCATTATCCACTGAGGTATTCCTTGATGAGATCTTTGATGCAGCTGTTCGATGAGCATGAGGAGCTTCTGGTGGTGGGGGTAAGCGGTGTCCATGAAGGCTGGGTGGATGGCCATCAGGATTGAAACCATGAGATGTAGTTGGGTCTTGTTGTTCATGGCATGGGTTCATGGGATTTCAACATCAGGTCTTTGATGGAAAAGCATAGGAGCCATGGTCCAACAACCTGGGGTTGCAATAGATCAAGGTCGAGTATATATATATATAAGCAAATCAGAAGCAGAATCATGTATTAATTTAAAGCTCAGATTGCAGATTGCAATGTTGGCATTGCTGATGATGAGTGGCATTAGAGGCATGGGCATGGTGATGGCATACTATGGGAACGTGTTCATGAGGCAGCTTGGTGAGAAGGTTCAGCTGCTGGATGAGAAGATCATGCCCATCTCCAAGAGAGCATCAAACCTGTCACACTCAGCCAGTAACGACACCAACAGTGGGAGTTGAACCCCTGGGAGGGGGGGGTCCATCACATTGAATTACTGTATATGTTTGAATGATTGGAGGTCTTTGAGGCTGCCGTCCACCCTCTCAATTCCTTCTAAAGCAAGAGCGACTCCAGCTAGCTGAGGCTAGCTTTCGTGACCTATTCCAACATCAAGGCATCCGGCTTGGATGATTGACTCCCTATGTCTGACATGCCAGCTTCTCGGTGATGTGATCACCCCACTGGGCCCCCAGTCAACACCCTAAGAAAACAAGAATCCTGATAGCGATGGCCTCCAACCTAATAGCGATGACCTCCTCCAACCTACTAGCGATGGCCTCCAACCTGCTAGCGATGGCCTCCAACCTAATAGCCATGGCCTCCAACCTACTAGCGATGGCCTCCAACCTAATAGCCATGGCCTCCAACCTAATAGCGATGACCTCCTCCAACCTACTAGCGATGGCCTCCATCCACCAGGTTCACAAACAAGAATCCTCATCGGCGGCTTTGAGCTCCACTCGCAGTTGCCCCAGCTGCGCTGCGGAGCGCTGCTCCAAGCCATCGTAGCGGCTGGTCGTGTGCGCCTGCGGCTGGTCGTAGAGAGCAAACACAAGAGTCAAGCATCTGCTGCTTGCTTATTATTATCAAGGGCTTGTTCTCAAGATCTCTTGAGATCAGATCGAATCTAAGGCAAAAAGGACATGATTTTGAGGTCATCCCTCACACGCCAGGCCCCAAAAGGCCGCTAGAGCATCCGGACCCTGATTCCATCCTGCAATGAAGTACAAGCGTCCTCATGAAGTTGGGGTAGGAATTTCATCTGTTTCAAATCCTGCCACCTTCTGAGTGGCGTTGGTCTTTCCGCGAATCTTGCGGTAAGCCTTCTTGGTGGCAGAAGAGTTTCTTGGAGATGCGCCAAGCCCCTTTGGCGAGGAACTTGCTCCATAGTATGGGAAGCCCATGACATGCTTCAGGCACTTTCCAAAGTCGGAGTCTCGGCCATAAGGCAAATTGAGAAAGAGAACAGCACGAACAGCACCATGAAGCACATTGACAATAAAATGATCTTGTCCGCAGCAGCCACAAGCAGAATCGCCGGAATGATGCTGACTGCAAGGGTGGTGAGGATGGGCTCGGCAAAGTTGTTCACGATGAACTTCGTAACCTGTACACCTGTGGGGGGATCCTCAACAATTTCCAAGGTCCAAGGCAAAGCCACTGTCAGACTGCTCATTCTCGGCCTGCTCAGCCTCCTCTTCCACAGCCTCATTGGTCTTCTTGTCAATCTCGTTCAAAGCTAGGTCAATGCCTGCTCCATTCTGCTCGAACTCGTTTTCATTCTCTGCAAGTTTCTTTTTGGCCTCAGCCTCCTCTTCAGCTGAGAGTGCTGGTACTGTGTCGGGCAACGCCGAGATTTCTTCTTTTGCTGCTTCCTTCTCTTCTGGTGAGCCCTCCAGAAACTTCTGGGCTAAAGACATGGTTTTTGCCAAGGTACCCTGTGGATCTTTCTGCAGTTCAGGCCAGGGCCATGACCTTTCATCTTCCTCAGCAATTCCTGGATTACCTCTCTGTCCTCATCTGAAGGGACAAGGTTGGTCAAGATCTTTTCAAAACCAGCACTGACTGCAGCCGCTTCCTGTTCTGTGAGCTGGGACATAAAGGTCTTGTCTGCTTGTGCCCTTGAGATCAACTTGAAAGCATCCAGCATCAGTGCCTCGCGGCGTGCACAATTTCGGTTGAATTTGCTGGCTTCTTGGCAGTTCTTGGCATATGTGGCACTCTTCTCATCGAATTGATCGATCATGGTGTGGAAGCTTTTGAGGCCATTGTGCTTCATCAGGTATGCATCCGTGCGCCGACAACTCGCAGAAGGAGTCAAGTCCAGCGTCAAGCGTTTGCGCACGCATCCCTTGCCGCCACAGCCCTTTGTCAAAGACCATGTGCAGTCAGCGTGCAGCGCATTCCATGTCGACTTTGTCCATTGGACTTCTTCAGTCACGTGGACGCCCTCCTGACCTGACCTGACCTGCTAGAAGCAGCAAAAAAGATTGCCTTCATTTGCACATGCCCAAAGGTTGGAGTGGAGCGCGACATCTCCTTGTGACCTTTGGATCCAAGCTCAGCTTAAGCACGATGTTGGGAATGACTAAGTCTCTATCTGATCATCTGCCTTATGTTCTGCATCCTTTCAAGGCGTTCCGGTCGCAGTCCGTCCCATTCCAGCCCATCCGACCTGCGCATCTTCTGCAACACGTTTTGTGGCTTCTTTGGCCTCGGTGGCCCACGTGGCCGTGGCACCGGTGGTGACGGTAAGAACCCTTCCGACGCCATGTCCACCAAGGCCAATGCAACTGAAGAATCACCCCTGTTATTCCCCAACACAGGTCGTCGTCGTCACCGTTTACGATCGTTTCCTTCCCAAGCGGCCACATCCAAGCCTTGCGCCAGTTCCTTCTTGGCGACCTCCACGGGCAGCCCGCATGGTTGTCTGGATGCATTCTTTGCGACCAACTGTACGACGTGTCTGCGATATTTCGCCTGCAGGATGTGCATAAATAACATTCAGTTCGGACCCCAAATCATTTGAGACTTCAACGTGCACAAAGACTTCAGTTGAGATCCCTAAATATAACAAAAACATACAAAAACGCCTAAAAACGCACCTTTTCCATCCTGAAGGGATGACTGTGGCGAATCGGTTCGTTTCAATCACCGTCTTCGCTCCGACTTGTACCGGTCGACCGGGAGTTCCCGGTCCAACCGGGATCGGTCGTGGAACCGTGGCCGGTCGAGAGCCGAACGCCCTCGTCACGCGAATTCCAGTCATGATCCATCCATCGTACACTGATGGAAATAGACAATTCCTGCGCTCGACTATATACACTCCGACTCACTAACATGGAAGTGAAAAAGCCACCGTTTGCAAAGGACAGTAGTCTTCCAAGGGGCCATTTTGTCACTCATGCCAGCAGTCAGGTCTGGCGGTGGGCTTGCTTGCCGCGCCACCCATCATTTCCAAGGGGCCATTTTACACTTCCATGTTAGTGAGTTGCTTTTAATCTTTTTTGCCCTAGGCCCCCCAACCTCGAGCTCAGCGATGTGAGTGTCACAGGCATGCACCTCTGCGAAAATCCATGGGTTGTCCAGCCGGGCTGGCTTCAGGTCATAGTTCCAACTTGTCAACCAATCCAACATTTATTTACAGGTTGCAAGTTGTAAGACAATCACTGCAACTCTCTTCCCGGCAAACAACACCAAAGCCATCCAACCCCCCTTTCAGCGACATGAACCTGCGACCGTGTGTTTATGCAGGTGTTTCTGACAGTATCTAGTCCAGTCTATGATAGTCTATAATTATGATCTATCCTCAAAATCATCTCATGATTCGTGTGATGTGTTTGTCTTTCAACGGATGAGTTTGAAGATCCAATTCATATGCATTGAGTGCAACTAGTTCATGAGCCAGGTTGCCTTGGCACGCAGCTCTTTCTGCACGCCAGCGATTTGAGACTGGCGAAAGCCAAAGACTGTGGCTGACACACTGAGAAAAGTCATTGCTTCTCATGTCTGGCTTCATGAATGGTTCTCTTGTAGTTACGTAGTATAATGTGGCCGGGAACTAGAAAGAACGTTGCTGTTCAAAATGCTGAATATATATCATTATCTCATGGTCATTGAAATGTCCAAATAACCAACAACTGCAATCACCTCTGCTCTTCGAAAACCAAACTTTCCACTTCGGCACCCCGCCGATCTCCTCCAGCTGAGTCTTCAAATCTTGGAACTCCTCGAGTGTCACCAACACTGGCTTCTTCGGCATGGCCACGCTCAAGCTCACCAGGAGTCCGCTTTTGGAAGGGACCAAGATGGGTCAAAAACAGGGTATTCGCGGATGCCTCACTTCAAGTATTTGCATGTATTCGCTGTCTTGGCCTGTGTGTGGAGGTTTCTGTGTAATATATCCATATATATATAATATATTATATGCTATTCGCCAGTCGAGCCCAATCAATTCCCGTTAGGATTGCTGTGATTGGGGAACTTATTTTTTGTCCATAAACTTTCCATAAACCAAACCGAAGGTTCACCAACTTCTGAAGACTGTTCGGGAGAAACCGCGCACATTTCTTGGGCATGTCTGCCTGGTGATGCCTGGTGTCTTGCTGTCAGGCCAATTGTGCAAGAAATGCAGCAAGATCTCACTGCTGCCAATTCAAGGACATGACCGTGTTGCTGAATCTCAATCTTCACAACTGCATCTTGTTTTGCAGATCCACAAATGCTTGGTACAGATGGACTGTTGTCTATTCATCTCTATTCCAGAAATTCATTGAGGCGAATGTGATTGGGTTCAAATAATCTCTCATAACTCAGTTGTCAATGCTATAATAAATGGCCATCCACAATGAAATCCGAATGCTCTCACCAAAATCCTAAACACGCAGGTCTACAATAGTTGTGCGCTTATATGTACACAGCAATGGGGTGAACAAGTTGTCAGCGACTTCCTCTTCAGCCAGCACCTTTTCTGTTGTGCCAAAATCTCCGTCCGACTCATTCCTTTGGGGTGCGTGCCCAACCTGAGCTGCAGCAACGGCACTGGATGCTCCCCCTGACCAGGAAGTCAGTGATAACTCATTTCTTTCGATGGAATGATTCAATGAACTGCAGGTTCTTGCATCCGCCAATTACCTGCTCATAATTGCCTGTGCCACTGGGCGCGTTAGAGGATGAACTGCTTGGAGAGAAAATTCTGTCAGCGCAGCATAGACCCCAAATAGCATAACATATTTAAGCAGCAGCAGCAGCAGCCCCTGAAGCGGCAGCAGCACCCAGGCTGCACTGCCATAGACATCTGGCAGCGACACTGCAGATCCCAGCACCCAAGCTCCAAAGCGCACACAAGCACCTCTTTCTCCTGTCCTATACTAGTACGAACCCCAGTAGCTATCTGGGGAATGGGCGAAACACACACTGTGTGTGTGACTGTGGTGTGTGTATGTTGGCCAATTAAGTTTCCCTAAAAATCTAGGAACCAAATCTCTAGCGCGAGCTATCCTGCGTCATGTCAGTAGTAGCTACTTGCAGGTACTAGCTACCTCTAGCTACTACTAGCTACCTACCTCACCTCTAGCGGCCTACCCCCCCTTAAAAATAGGGAACGACAGGAGATCGTCTTTGTTCAACAACAGACAAGCACTTGTCCTCGACTCACTGAGGCTCTAGCTGTCTGCGACAAGGGATTGTCCACCGATTGAGCTCCTGGGGATGTCCATCGTTCAGAACAATGTCATCATCTCCCATACATTCCCATACCATGCCCAGGCATCGATAGGCAAAACAGCATGATCAACTGCCTGAAAGGGCATGGTGATGTTATTTCCCATTCTGAATGTTGTCTCTGCACAATGCGGGTATTCCAACCACCCCGCGCAGCCCCAACTTTCTCCGAGGTGCGAAATTATGACGTCCAAACCATTTCCAAGTTGATGGTGGGAGCTAATCCAATGTGACAACACTGGACATGTTTTTGTTGCCTTTGTCCTATGCACATTCTTGCACTACATTTGTCCGTATCACCATGATACCATGATCCACATCGCTGCGCCGTCCGCTCCCATTCAGCAGTGGGATTGCTTGTGCTGCTTCATCTGCAGTAGCGAACACGACCGCTGCCGTGCCCTTACCCTGAGAGTCGAGTCGCGCTCGAACATGTGCGAAAATGTGCAGCAAAGCAACCGACTCGGACGCAGGAACATGTGTCCTAGCAGATATTTTGTACACGCAGGTGATAAGACTTGTCGCTTTGGAGCACAAAAAGACCCAACCCGTTTGGGCTCATGTGGGCAGGACCAGGTGACTTGATATAGGTATAAGCGATATTATATATTATATATACACTATTGTTTGACATTCTAAATTATGTGTATATATATATATATAAACTATTATAAACTTATGCTTCCGTGGTTCAAAGAGGAAACAGGATGGAAAAACATTCCCTAGGAGGTGGGCTGTTCATGATTTTGATTTGTCAGTGGCTTTTCGCAGAAAATGCTTGCCTTTTGCAATGCTTGCCATGCCCCCCATCTTTTCCTCATATGCAAACTTGGAATGACGAATGTCTCCCCTCCGGATCCCAAAAAAGCCCAGAAATGAAATACTACAGTAGTAGCTTCTTGCTACTAGTAGCGATGGCCTCCAACCTAATAGCGATGGCCGATGGCCTCTAACCTAGTAGCTTCTTGTTACTAACTGTATTCCACACAAGTTCCAAAATGTGATCATCAGTAGGATCCCATCAGTGGGCCCTCGCCCTCCTTGCCCTCGCCTTTCCGCGGAAGATCTCCACCCATTTGCTCTTCATGTGCTGGGCAACCGAGAAGAGAAACACGAACCCAGCAGCACTTCAGGGCTTTAAGATGCTTTAAGGCACAGTGCAACCTTCAAAGGACCACATTTTTGCTTTGAGAACAGCCCAACAAGTGCAACAAACTGAGAACAAGCAAACATCCTCTTTTGGCAACAAGAGCGAGCTTGCAATGGATTCATGGCATAATCTGAGACTCGGGGAAAAAGCTACTATAGTCACTATGTTTCGATCCTTTTACATGTTACATCCTTTTTTGTCGCATTCACATCATTTCTCATCCCATTCGATTATCATTTCTTTTCAGGCCCCCATGACTTTCCAGCAAGAAAGGACAGCATACTGGGATTGAGCCAATTGATTCTGGCTGGAGTCAGCATGTCTTTTGGGGCTCGACACTCTCGTTCCATGGCGTGGTTGATTAGCTCCATGAACTTCATGGAGACTCGGTTGACAAACACATTCAGCTGCTTCGCTGCTTGTTGCGAATTGCTTTGGAGATCTGACTTTCTTTGCAACCAAGCACCCAAGATCTCACCCCAAAAGAACCGATCCAAAGATCCAAAGATCCGTTCCAGAAACCATCTGGTCCAAACCCCCATTGCGGTCGCACCCGCCGCCAAAATCGGATCCAGAAACCATCGGGTCCCTGCCTGGTCCACGTGATCTTGAAGCTCCTTCCAGCGGATGCTCTCAGGCACATTTCCAAGCCAAACCTGGCGCTCAGCTCGGGCGACAGGGTGCCAGGGTCGAAAAATGGGACGGGGCCACATGGGACAGGGCCGAAGAGTCGAGCTATTCCATGCTAGTCATCACATCGGGTGGGAAGTTGGAGCTGTCCAAATGTGCCCATGAAGCAAGTTAAAATCATTGAGCCTTTTTTATTGCGAGTAGTATATTGTATTATCCTCTCAAGGCAACCCTAAAGGCCCTAAAGGACCTAGAACCTGGCACCCCGTAGGTTCACCCAACAGATCCGAAACACCGCAATCGGTCCAAGTTGAAATCACCATATCTTTGAACCCCAGTGGCTCAAAGGCAAACCACTATAATATCTTCTTTGCAATTTCATTTGGTGGTGGAAATTGGCACGAGGACACTATAATCAGCAGCGCAGGGGCCCGTTCCGGTCGGTCTAACGGCCTCACATAGACGTAGCGTCTAACGGCATCACTCACTGGGAAGCACGTCCCCCAAGCCGGTCAGCCCCAAACCATCGTGGGATCCAATAGCCGGCGCATCTCTTTGGAAACGATTCGGCGTCGGCGCATCCCTTCGCCTTAAGGGCGTCGTCCACCTTGAGTTGCTTGCCTTTGCCCTTGCCCTTCCCCTGGCGCGGTCAAACGTGGCGCGGTCGAACGAACGAAGCGGTATACAGTGTCACGCGCGTAGGAGAACAGGCGCGAAAAGTCACCATAGCAATGCATGCTGGATGAGGCCACAAACGCCCGCGAGCAGCAACGAAGTGGCCCGCTGCGTGGGTATATATCCCCCTTACTCGTTGCATATCGGCTGAGAGATTGCTTTTTATAGAGAATTATAGAATTATGTCTATGAAATGGGTATACAGGGAATATTCCCTATAGAATGCTAAAGCCAACCTATTTATAACATGCCCAAACTTCAGGTAAGCGCAGCAGCAACAAAAGCAGGTCATCAATAAAATGGCCACTTCGACTGTCAGCGCAACCCCATTGGGAACCAATGAGATGTTCATAAAGTGACCGGACCATCGACTTCGACCGCTCCATCGACTTCAAACTCTCTTTCATAAAATGCCTTTACCAAACCACGATTCACAGGTCAATACCGACTATATAGCTTCAAAATATCCAAAATTTATGAAATGACTCCTGTCACATGGGAATTAGTATGAATTAGTTTTTGTTTTTCACTCGTTCTCCTTCAGGGCTCTATGAAATGAATGTGCGTTTGGTCATTTCATAGGTGCAAATGATCCTCATTTCATAGAGATCATAGAGACACATGTATGGATGATGCGTGGGTCGTCCAAAAGGTATTGACACAGCCGCACTGGCCACACAGCTGCTTCTGTGTTCAAAAAGGACGTACTTCTGTACTGTATGTCCAAAAACAAGGATTGGTAGGGCCTTTTGTATTTCTGTCTTACTACAGAAAACAGTATCTCCCTACACTGACATCTGTGTCCTACTACTGTACTGGAGTACTGGATGTCCCAAACGAGATGATCGAGATGCGCCTTCATGCCCCACATCGGTGGAATCATGCCGTACATTGGCATTGGCATACCGTAGCCTTGGTTCGGTGACACAACCATACATAACCAGCATACGAGGCGCCGTCAAAATCGTTTTGGAACGGTGGGCGCAGCCTATTGCTGTATAGACGGATGGTTTCCATGGCTTCGTGGACACCAACATGCTTTCAACATAACGAACTGGAATCTATTCCTAACAGGCTTGAACATGGATGAAGGACTTCCTTTTTCAGGTGCTGTCTATATCGATCGAAATATCTAGGTTCGTGGGTCTATCCCGTGGGCCGGGGTCCATCGTTCTCGTCGGGGCTCGCTATCGCTTTCGAACGGTTCAATTACTGCAGGAGACACGGGCACCGGAGGTGAACAGATTCTTGTTCCTAATAGATCCTAATAGCTTCTTGTTACTACTAGTAAGGCACTTGTTACTAGTAACGATGCACTTGTTACTAGTAGCTTATTGTTCCTAATAGCCTCTTGTTACTAGCAGTAAGAATGCTCCTAGTAGCGATGCCAGGAGCCCTAGTAGCGTCCTTGCTGCTAGTAGTAAGGCCAGGAGCCCCTAGTAGCTTCTTGTTCCTAATAGTTGTTTTGCATGATTGGTGCACCTTCTCAGCAAAACCGCTCCCTCCCTACTAAAGTGATCTATGTTTGTTTTGACCTTGACTGCTGTAAATATAAACATTGAATGCATAGTAGAATATAGTATCCAAGATCGCACTCACCGTTGTGGTGAAGAGAGGACGCCTCTTCGTACTGCAAACTGGCACATCGACAAGCAGGTCAAATGTTTGCAGTGAATGCGTGATGGATCTCTTTCTATTATAAATTTGTAGGAGTCCTGGCAACTAATCTTGACATTTCATTGCATGACATTGCCAGGTATACAGTATTTCTCAACATCAACAAACATCTGTCATTGTGCCACAAGTGGGATATCATTTTTACAATAATGAGATGATATATATGGAGCTATATTATATGTGCGGCTGTCAAACCTCCTGGTTCAATCTCATACCATCACATAGATTCGGGGGGCCAATCGCTTCCCTCAGTTTTGGACAACTTTAGACTTCAGTTTGGAAGGAAGGCATCGCTTTCTTGTAATCTTAAAGACAGGTTTTAACCAGTGGATGTATGAGCAAGAGCACTGAAAGAAAGCAAACAAACAAACTCCACTCGAGTCAAAGGCAACAGCAAAGCTCAGCTGACCCTAGAAGAGCTTTGCAAGTAGCTAAGAACATTCACCAAGCTGTAACAGCATCATCTTTGTTGATTGCAAACCATGTTTCAGTGGGCCATGTCACGAGAACACATGGCATTCCCTTTCAGATCAAGGCTCTTGACAGCAATAACTAAACACATGTCAAACAAACACACGTCGTGGACAATGTTCATCCTCAACATGTGGGTAGGGCATCGCTTTGGGGGGGCATCGCTTAGCAGTTTTTTTTTTGCAAATTCTCAACATTGAAGGTGGCTCACATCTTCTGCTGTACATACCCTCTGTTTGACTGCTGCTCATACAACGAAAGCAAGCTGTTTCCGACCCAACATGCAAACCTGAGAAGCTGCAAAACGAAAGCCAGCGCTTCCCTTTCTCGAGAACTGCGCGTCGAAGCATAGGATAGAAAGGTAGGTCTGCACCCTAGATCCACCATCCCACTCCATTTTCTTTCATTTCTCTACGGCAGCTCCGCTTGGCCAGGTGGAGGCGGCCGTGAGACCTCTTACACACCTACACAAGTTCAAAGCACGAATGAGACTTCAAAGCTGTGGATTGCTGTGCGTGTGTAGGGGCTATCGAGCGGTTGACGGAAAGGGAACTTGAAGTACTATACCTGGTAGCTGCAAGCAAGGTGCCAACTACACCTTTCTTTTCAAGGTGGCCTGAACAGAGTGTTTCAGGGCAGTAAACCGTGGTCTCAGGCCACCTTGAATTTAGCTTGAAAACCACAGCTACATAGCTACCCTGGGTCTCTATACCTGGCAAGGTGCCAACTACACCTTTATTTTCAAGGTGGCCTGCACAGAGTGTTTTAGGGCAGCAAACACTGGTCTCAGGCCACCTTGAATTTAGCTTCAAAACCACAGCTTTGAAGCCTCATGCGCGCCATACCTGGGAACAGAATTGTAGCTACAAGACCTTTATTTTCAAGGTGGCCTGAACAGAGTGTTTTAGGGCAGCAAACCGTGGTCTCTGGCCACCTTGAATTTAGCTTGAAAACCACAGCTACATAGCTACCCTGGGCGTCTATACCTGGCAAGGTGCCAACTACACCTTTATTTTCAATGTGGCCTGAACAGAGTGTTTTAGGGCATACGGACCCAGGGTAGCTACAAGTAGCTACAGTTCTGGTATGGCGCGCATGAGGCTTCAAAGCTGTGGTTTTCAAGCTAAAGTCAAGGTGGCCTGAGACCAGGGTTTGCTGCCCTAAAACACTCTGTTCAGGCCACCTTGAAAATAAAGGTGTAGTTGGCACCTTGCCAGGTATAGACACCCAGGGTAGCTATGTAGCTGTGGTTTTCAAGCTAAATTCAAGGTGGCCTGAGACACGGTTTGCTGCCCTAAAACACTCTGTTCAGGCCACCTTGAAAATAAAGGTCTTGTAGCTACAATTCTGTTCCCAGGTATGGCGCGCATGAGGCTTCAAAGCTGTGGTTTTGAAGCTAAATTCAAGGTGGCCTGAGACCAGGGTTTGCTGCCCTAAAACACTCTGTGCAGGCCACCTTGAAAATAAAGGTGTAGTTGGCACCTTGCCAGGTATAGAGACCCAGGGTAGCTATGTAGCTGTGGTTTTCAAGCTAAATTCAAGGTGGCCTGAGACCACGGTTTACTGCCCTGAAACACTCTGTTCAGGCCACCTTGAAAAGAAAGGTGTAGTTGGCACCTTGCTTGCAGCTACCAGGTATAGTACTTCAAGTTCCCTTTCCGTCAACCGCTCGATAGCCTCTACACACGCACAGCAATCCACAGCTTTGAAGTCTCATTCGTGCTTTGAACTTGTGTAGGTGTGTAAGAGGTCTCACGGCCGCCTCCACCTGGCAAATGCCAAGCGGAGCTGCCGTAGAGAAATGAAAGAAAATGGAGTGGGATGGTGGATCTAGGGTGCAGACCTACCTTTCTATCCTATGCTTTGACGCGCAGTTCTCGAGAAAGGGAAGCGCTGGCTTTCGTTTTGCAGCTTCTCAGGTAGTATGTTGCTATACCTCTTACACACCTATACAAGTTCAAAGCACGAATGAGACTTCAAGGCTGTGGCTTGCTGTGCGTGTGTAGAGGTTCTCAAGCGGTTGACGGAAAGGGAACTTGAAGTACTATACCTGGTAGCTGCACTATAGCTACCCTAGGTCTCTCTACCTTGCAAGGTGCCAACTACACCTTTCCATTCAGATGATGCAGATGATGCATTTGGCATTTCTTGCATCACCACCCCTCAAAAATCACCTCCAACACAACCTCAAAAAACCTTCCCTCGGAGCACCCTCCTCCCCCAGCATGTGCTGAGTTGACGTGTCCCTTTCTCCGGCCACCCCCCCAGACCCCCTAACTACTCACTTCGTTCGCCAGACACAACTCCGCTAGCGCCTTCTACGAAGGCTGGCTTTCGTAATTTGTTTCAATCGGTTTTCGACCACTCGTCTGAGAACCTGGCCCCAGCCCTTGCCATCCCAGCCCTTGCTCCAGCCCTTGCCGTCGCCACCCATCCTGGCGAGTGGCTTGGACATCTCACAACGGTTTGCCGAAGGAGTTATACCAGGGCGCGCAGGGTTGGTTAATGAACATCCCTTAATTTGTAAGGAGCTAGAATTGGGAACGCCTTGGGAGCATGGTATATGAATATATATAATATAATATATATCTGTGGTCTTTGGATGCCTTTGCCGATGGAGATTCCAATTTCTAGACCCCTAAAAGATTGGGTTACCCCGAAGTTGAGATTTGCTGCCGGGAACGGTCGCCAAAACCATTGAATCCAAAGATCCAAAGTAGCGGACATATAAGATCTGTGTAGTAAGTATAGTAAAGTATTGTACCATACTAATACTACCTGTAGTCCATTGTAGTCCTGTATCTATCCTTTGTTTTACAAAGGCCCATTGCCATGGGGCACTCAACCAAACGACAAAAAAGAAACACACAAGAGACCTGCCCAACCATTGGGTGTCCCGGATATCCTACAAAACATGAGGTTAAACTGCTGGCCCATCTGTGGTCCACTGGTGCTGATGGTGGCCACGTCCATTCAATAAGTATCCATTCCTGTCAGCCATTCAACTGCAATCCAGATCCGACCGATGACGACCACTGACTCAAAAAATCTCAAAAACAAGACCACTGGCCCGACCTGGAGACCTGGTTCGACCTGATTCCACCTGGAGATGGAACACTGGAATCAACTGGATGTATTTATGTGGGAAATTGATCCACACAGTGGATCCACTACAGCGGAAGACCACGGCCACCCTGGGCGTTGGAAAAACGCAGGTCTTGCCGCGCCTTGGATTGGCTGAAAATTGCTCAAGAGGAGTTTGGCGAGCCGCTAATGGCCACAGGTGGGCGAAGTGACCGCCATCACAGGCATGCAGCCGACAGCAACAGGAAACAACCCAAGGCATCTACAACATCTCACTGCATCAAGGCCCTACTTTGTGCCATGAAGATCAGGAAGCAACATATTGCAACATACTCTTTCTCGAAAATCTCCTTAAGGATCCGTAGACTACAAAAGGTCTGTGTCATGTAGACTCATGCAGACTTCAACAAATCAATCCTGCTTGAAACCCGCGAGTCAAGGCAAACAACACCCAAGTACATTTTTTTCTCGCACATCAACCGCTCTCCCCACTTTCATTGGTGGAAGCAACCTGACACAGGGTTTCAACTGCTTCAACCCCAATGGTTGATCTCTGGTATTTTCTGTTCGGGACCTCTGACCTCAGACTCTGGAAACAATTGAATGACACGAGACGGACCCATGAAAGAAAGCACATGTCTCGTGTAGCTGCTCTGCTTAAATCGGTGTGAAGGACGCTCCAAGCGTCCTGTGCGCTGACATCCATGTCTGCTTCGGCCATGTCTGCGACTCCCCACCTTTGGCTCCAAGATCTTCCCATCTGGCCCGAGCTCGCCGCCTGGTCTGTCCGACGGCAGGCCTTCCCGGTCCAACATCGACCACACATTCGATGGACGGTTTCGGGTCGGATTCCAGGAGTGGTGACAGAGGGTTTGGTGTGGTGTCTGCGTACTTTGGTGGTGTTGGTTGCGGTGAAGACAATACCCTTCCGTGAAATCTTCTTGCTTCCATGGATTCTGGGTCAACAACGATTATGTTGGACCAGTGATTCATGAGGAATGTTTACAGAGTTGCTTCGAAGCTTCCATGTCAGGGGTTGGTCAAAGCATGTCGAAACCCTCTTCGGCATTTTTTTTGAGCTCGAAGTCCAAAACCCATTTGCATTCGTTACACAAAGACCATGGCATGGTCCATGGCAATCCTGGATCATTTGAGCAGGAATCGACATACGATAAACCGATAAACTCCCCAGTGCAGGTCCAGTAGACTGGAAGATGAATAAAGGAAACACCCCTGTTTTTCTTGTCCACCCTCTTCATATGCCGAGGTTTTTTAGTCATCAACAGTCAACATGTCTCGCCAGAAAAACCCTGACGCGCCGCGGGTCCGGGCGCCCCGACTCTGCACAATCCTGATCTCTTCGCTGGGAGTCCCGCTCCTGGCCGATCTCGAACGAGCACCACACATCTCGAACGGTTCAACATCGAACGGATGCGTCAAAAGCTGCTCAAACGGACCCTCAAACCAAGAAAGATAGCACTTGAGTTGAGATATGTTGAGATGGCAATCGCAGATCAATTGCGACAAAATTCATGGGCTTCACACAAGTCAGAGTGGAAGCTACAAGCGCAACCATTGCGATCAAAAGCGTCCATCAAACCCGCAAGAACATATATATATATAATGTAATCGATCAACATATTCAATACGTAAACTTCTATAAATGAATGCGAGCGTGAGCCTCGAGCCGCGCTTCTCCATCTCTCGAACAACATCCATACCGAACCTCAGCATGGTCAGCAAACAACTGCGCAGCAATGAGGCATTGTCATGCATGGTCAGCATAAGGTGTTGCTGGAAGCGAGACTGTATTCTGAGCCACTTGGGCACCAGGCGTGACACGCCCGAAGACCACATGCTTTCCGTTCAGCCAAGGCGTTGCAGCCAAAGTGATGAAGAACTGGCAAACCAGGGGACATGATGGGCCTATAGGAGCAAGGCATACTCGACCGTGGTGTTCTGAAAAAGCATTTAATAGAACTGTACTGTATTATATATAATAATATAAGTATATAACATATCGTTGTTTCATTTGGATGCGTATTTTCAGTACCTAAGACCTCGGTACGAGTACGCGGAAATTATTATTGATTGAAACAATATATATATAGTGCATATATAGTGCAAAACATGTCGATAAAAAATCTCTCTCGTGCCCGTTCCAGGGCAAAAGAACAGCACTTCTTCAAAACCACGACGTTTGGACCCGTCTCACCCCCACCTGGGAGCCGTTGGTATTGCGGCCGCGATTGGCCATCGACAACAAGCCCGGCCTAGGTGCTTTCCCAAGCTGTATGGAACCTGGAGAAACATTTGTCTAAAAGTCTGAGGAACTGCTTGATTCCAATCATCTTTTGGCCAGCGATGGTCTAGTAAGAAGTCTCACGTGCTTTCTTGATTTGAGGCTCTTGGGAGTGTGGGTTCAAAGGGAGCAAATCTTGCCATCATGAGATACGCTGTGCAACTTATAGATCTTGTAGATATAGTACTGGTCCCCACACTATGAAACTCATGCGTTTGATGATTTGTCTTTGACATCACCTCCAGACTTCCCACCTCGTCCGACGCGACGTCCAGACTTCTCGTCACCGGGTGTCCGGGCTCGGTATGGTGGACAATGCCATGCTCCCATTCGTCACGGAAGGTCTTGCCATAGATGCTCTCGCCTCCTGGAAGAGAGTTTGATTTGACGGAGAAATCCTGCGTTGACCGAAACGCTGGTGCACACGTGGTGATGGCGCAGGCTCTGGAATCAGAAGGAGGCGATAGATGACTCATAATAAGGATGCTCTTCAACCTTGCACATCCTTGCACCTCGTTGGACTCAACATTCGGAGCCGCAAGCTAGCTCCCTCCGGCCACGACCGTTAGCTGCTAAACATGCTTTGTGCAGCAGAACGGAGCACGCTCCTCGTCCATTGCCATGGGTGATGTCGCCACCTTGTGCCATGAAACCAGGGATAATCCTCCCGCTGCGATAGAGCGACACGTGGCCAACACAGATCGACACGTGGCCAGGCCATGTTTCAAGCTCTAAAGTCTATTCACCTCAAGTCATTCTGGAACGTCTTGTTTAGAACCAACTGACCTAATTACTGCCAATTGGATCTAGAATCTCCACGCATACGAGTACTTACTTCATCTTTGATTTGTTCATCCTTATCATTGAGTCATTGAGGCAACCGCCCACAAATCACCCCAGCTCCTGTGAAAGGGTGAGCCCTTGAAATGCCGCGGTGAATTCGCGAGGCCAACACCTTCAAGGGTGCAACGTGACACGAAGAGAAAAGATTTGTTCTCCAAACATTGTGTCTTGGGTTGGATTCATGTGACGAACACGACACAGCAACACTTGGTACAGTACTCCACCCCCAGCCTACTATTTTGCTCCGAAAGTATGCAATGACACCCCAGTGAACAGAACAGGTAAACACTGCAATAAGGACATAGTCAGCAGCAACATGGTGTGTATCAAAAGGATAAAAGGATGTACAGTGTACAGTCCATATATAAATTATAAACATATATAAATGTCTACAGAATGGCACACCCATGCATTCAAACACGTAAAAGTCAATGGCTGGAGTTGGTGGTGGTAAGCATTCTCTCATTGCAACTGGCTCTGTACCTGTAACGAAACCATTTCGACCTCCACTGAGCAGCGATGACAAGCGTGCACAGTCGAACATTAACAGTTTCCAAGACGCAACATGAATTGTTCCGGATGCCCCAAATCGTCCAAGATATCATTTTGGGTATATCGGTATATCAGTCATCCCCCTTGCAATTCGGCCTCCCGCTTGGACTGTCTGATTCTTTAGGAGGCCAGCTGCCACCTCAAAGAATCCTCAATCCACAGTGCCCATACCAACATGTCAGCTTAAAGAATCAGGACTCTGCCAACACATACTGGGCACTGGCCCTAAAAAATCAAAACACGTTGAGCACAGTGCGCACACACCTGTGACACCCGGACTCCCCCTAAAGAATCAGAACACCTGGTACCAGTCCATGATGACAACAGCACACAACCAGTCCATGCGTGTGGCAAAAAGTGCACCTCTAAAGAATCACACTCCGTTGCCACTCTAAAAAATGCATGGTGAACTCTAAAAAATGGATTGTGAACTCTAAAGAATGGCCTGCTTTTTGACAACCCGAGTTGGCTGATTTCCTAGAGGAAATTGCAAGGGGGATTATGAGTCTACACTTTCTACACTTCCTTCGTGAACTGCCTACATACCTACAGGCATCCTTTCACGAACGCCAGTCCCACATACCGAACGCATCGAACGAAAAAGCCTCACGGCGTCACGGCTGGGCCTGGCCCGGCCCTGGTGCCCCCGCCTTTCTCGCCGGTACAAAGCGCGCGGAAGTTCTCCACCGCCATCGGGGCGACGTCCTGAAAGAGCTCCATCCTCGGCACGGTGGCCGGTGGCCCCGACCCCGTCGGGTTTTTTTGATGTTTTTGGGGACGCAGCCTCCAATGGGGTGAATGAACTACAAAAAAAGGACCGATTCATATGCCGGACCATGCCGGTGGGTGTGAAACACTCAGGTTTGAAAGGCGCCCATGAACAGAATGGTCGGAGAACACACATGTCACGTCACCTGCATGGGAGAGGTGTTGATGGTTTTTGGAGGGTATGTTCTTTTCAATCCACAGCGGCCATGAGTCTTAGCACTCAAATGATCACATTCTTCAATACCTTCCGCCGTGGGAATGATTGCAGTGGGATCCTCTGAGTGCGAAGATTGACATCGCCGGAGGTTGACATTCGAATCCTCACAGAGTTTCCAAAGCTTCACAGAGTTTCACAGAGCTTCATGTCAACCAAAGCTTCATTGCTTCGGATCCTCACAGATCATGAAAGTTTCATGATCTATCCGGGAAGATTCACATGGAAGATGGACCTGATGTGACCTGCTGCTCTTGAAATTCATCAAGATGACTCTCCTCAGACGAAGCCACTCATGTTCAGGTTCCATCTGGGTCTCTTCTAGGGTCTGGAGACCGCTACTCGGGTGGAGGCCATCGCTAGGGTCGGGTGGAGGCCGCGGAGGCCATCGCCTGGGTCTCTCCGGTGACTGCGCTTGGGCCCCTCGGCTCGATCCGGCCCAGCGCCTGCCCCGCGGCCTGCGGTGCGGTCACCGGTGCGGGTCAAAGGGCCAAGGGGTGAAGGAGCCTTTCCGGGAAGAGGAAGACCAGGAAGACCAGGGAGACGTGTGGTGTGTCGTTTTATAGGGAGGAAGGTGAATTTTTCATGGGGATCATGTGTATTTTCATAGGGAGACCTCAGGGAGACCTCAGGGGGCCCTGGCTGGGTAGACTGGGTCTATGCTCCGAACCTTCCAGGAGGCCGAACTGGGAGGTCTCCCGGTCTCCCTATCTTAACACATACCCATGTGGAGGAACAAAGAGGACATTCTTGATTCTTTCGTTTTGCAAAAAAATGTTTGCAGATGTAAGAACCATGGTTGATGGATGTTGATGGAGAAGAGCGGAAGATGGCATACGCACATCTACTCCCATATCTGGTGCTCCCTCGTGCTGGTTACAGGGGGTGCAACTTTGCTGTCCAAAAACAAGCATGTGAGGATCAAGTGGTGCAGTCCCTTCCTCAGTCAACGGCATGATGACCAAGCAGTCAAACGAAGCTTCTTGTCTTGGGTGTCACGGCCATACGGGCCCCTGGGAGGCGTTTAGTTCTTTCTGTTTATTATGTTGACTGTGTTTTCATGATTTTCATGGTTGTTCACCAATATGTTGATAACGTTCACTCGCATGTCGGGGGGTGGGAGGGGGGGCAGTGACAATCTTTCGTTCGTTCGTTGGTTTGTTGAAGAAGATGATGATCTTTGGCACCCAGCAGCTGGATCGGCTGTCGTCAAGGATGAAGAAGTTCATCCCGCCGCAAAGCAAGAACCGATCCAAAGGATTGGTGAATCCCAGGCTGTCGAATAGAGTTTACCAGTGGATATACCGCCACAATGTCGAACTCCTTGAAAGCTGGAAAAAAGGATAATTACACTTTTTGGGGGAATGTCACCACACGAAATCTGCATTTCGTTTGGGCTTACCCACACGAGTATGGGGGGCCCGAAAGGAGGTGAAGCCTTGTCTTTGGAAGGCACACGACAGTACTCACCTTTGAATACCTTTGATTGGATGTCTATGACCTTTCGCGTTCCTTTCCAGAATTTATTGTCCAAAAATGTCCAAAGTTCTTACTACAAAGATTGCCAGTACATCTCCCCACCGATCCACAGCGAATCATTTAGGAAAATACGGTTGCCCTGGCCTCTACCTCTAGGAAAACATGAGGATTTCCCTTTGCATGAAGCACATTGGCCAGCGGCAGCACGGGGCCCGCTGGAAGCCCTTTGCTCCTGGGAGGCAGCGAGGGGGCAATGCGGAGCCCCGCACCTAGCTTCATAATCCATTTTGATGAATCATGTCTGTGTCTTCTTGCACGTCATTCTTCACTGCATGTTGTTTCCCTCGTATGCCATATGTCATTCTTTCTTTAAGATCACCAGTCAGTGATGATCAATGCAAAAACACAAGGCCTACCACTCGGCAAATACCATAATACCATACATATACCAGTGGCTTTGTGGCTTTAAGAGGAAGACCCCCGAAAAACGTCCATCCACGGCCCCACATCGGTCTGTTTCTCCCCGGTCTCGTCGGTTCTCCGGTCTCCCGGTGAGCCAAATGGCGAGGAAGCCCAGCAAACCCACCAGCAGCAAGGCTCCCAAGGTCATCATCGAAATGAAGGATCCACCTGAGATCAAAGGAAGCACCGAAGCGGACGTTGACCTTCAGCCCTTGTCTGTGAGAGGCTGCAGCAGTTGTGCGTTTCAACTTTCGGCCCCTTGTGACTCTCGACCAATTGGAATTTCGATACGAACTGAGAAAAAACACCTCCGCACGTCCAGTCTATACTTGTCTGGATTGTTGAACACGCGATGCCCAGAAAGTTGTCGCAACCCACCGAAAAAGGTTGCCCTTCGTTGTAAATGAGACCAACAAAGTGAGAGTGTACAGGTGAGGGATACCAGGTGTCGTGTGCGCGCAGATGAGATGCCTCTCGTTTTTTCTATATAGATCTGTAGATCCCTTGTGTCAAATCCGTGGCAAAAAACTTTGAACCATGAACCTTCGTCCATGGCTTCCTGGCAGCACCATCTCTTGAAAATCAAACATGCCAAGAACAGCTGTAATTCTCCACTCTCTGTCTATGCGTGCATTTCTTGAGTTTCTGTGCGACTCTGACAAACCCAATCAAACCCATGCCCACGCCTGAGTCGCCTCCGACCTAGACAGAATGATCACGAGATTTACAAGTGATGTTAAGCCCCTCTCCCTATCAACAAATCTCAAAGTGCCTTTGCAGTAGAGACTCAGTAGAGCTGGGTCATATGAAGGGATCGATCATGCATGCATACCTTTTTTGACACTCTCAAGGCCATCACTTTCTACTCTCCAAGCCATGCATTTTAGCAGAAACCTCCACAGACTATCTTACATTATCTTACTCTTCCAATCACCATGTCGCGGCTAGATGTGTGCCCCTAGGCCTCCAAGAGCTCCAAGTCGAAGTTCAGTGTGGCGTTCGGTGGAATTGGCCCGACTCCTGAGATTTTTGTTCTTCAAACTTGGCTTAGGCCAAGGCAGCTTGGTTTATGCCATGTGTTACGGTGGTTGATCAATGTTTTTTCGCCATAGGGTGTCCATTCTTTGCGGGGAAAAATGTTTCGCAGCCTCATCGCGAAGCATGGTCGTAAAACCATGTCCAGTTAACACTCGTTGAAACTACAATGTCAACAAGTAGTATAAAATATTGTAAAATAGTGACTTGGCATCTTGCAGCGTGACCTACACACAAGGTTGAGAGTCGCTACAGCTCGTCCCGGGTCACTTCCACCATCTGTGCGACAAACCTCGAAGAATGTCCTGGAGGAGGCTTAGAATAGAGTTAGGCACAACTCAATCCAACCCTCGTGCCACCTACCAGCACAGGTTAATTAATGCAGCTCGGGGAATGTTGGTGGGGGCTCAAGTTCGGAAGCGGCACATTCAATTCGCAGATCTTTCACGAAACTTCACTAGGTCGCTAGTGAGAAAGCATTATCAGGGCTGTGCAAGGGCAATTTGAGTTGTCAGTTTGTTGGTCTGTTAGAGCAGGGACAGGAATGGGAGAACCTTGATGGCTGGGCGAGGAAACGTTGAGGCTTCAGTTCGGTAGTCTGTGACAGTGGGGACACTTCTGCCCATCGGCCCTGCCAGAGGATTGCCTTGCATTTCTACCATGTGTCGGTAGAAAGGAACTGCATTCGATAAATCTTTCGCACAAAAGAAACACTTTCGCGAACCTCATCGCGGATCCTTCGCGGACGGTTTGGACAGCATCTAACTATAAAAGGTCGTTTTACATAAAGCCCTTATATGCCCCTTAGATCAACTCCCATATCTTCAGACCTGATGGCCGCCTGTCCTATCACAGTGCGGTCTCCACAGGCACAGAAAGGCTTCATGCTCTCAATCTTGCGCAAGATTTGGCCAGCCTCTTTCACCGTAGGCAAGGTGGCTGGGCAAGATGATCTCCCACCTCCCATGGCAATGACTCAGGCGCGACGAGTCGACGACGATCCAGGTCGGTCCGTCCGTGGAAAGGTCGATCCAGGTCATTGCATGTCGTGATGGAACAAGAAATAGCCTTGAAACGGTCTCATCAACAGTATCAAGCAACGAGCCGGACATCTCAGTTGTATTGAATCTGGGAAGTGTCTTCTCACCAATTGGAGTTGCAACAATGTAATGGTGTTGCCAAAAGGCTAACAACTAACAACAGTGTTTGCTATGTCTCTGTGAAGAAACAAAAAGAACATGGCAATCCTGATATTGAATATACAATAATCCTTTTATTTCATTATTTTGTTATCTCTGTTTCGTCCACCAGCCGTGGACGCCCTAGGCCTCTCCCCCTGGCGCATGAGCTGCAAGGCTTCCGACCAGCCGGGGACCACCTGGTCTGGCCTGGTTGGAGGAAGACGAATGGACGGATGGATGTATATAAAGTAGAAAACCCACAGGTTTGTTCCTCACAAGCCAGGATTCGTGGGCTTTCTCTTCCCAGGATGTGTGACCTCTGCCATGGCAATAAAAAACCTCAGGCAAATAGCTTCGTTGCAGAATCCAATTCCATCCAATTCAATTCCTTTATTTGAGGCCGAAAGGGTCAAACGTGCAGAGAGCATCCACAGAATGAAAACAGCTGGCCTTTGGTTGGAATGCCCGCATTCTAGCCCATGAAAACAAAAAATATCTTTTGCCAAAATCACATCGCGCCTGAACTGCATGGGGCCTCTGTCATACCTCAAGCAATGCTTTCAATGTGTGAATCTGTCAGCTCATCAAAGCCCATGCAAGTCCCCCACGATCTAGCATGATCTAGCAGTCACTAGCCCGATATACTTATGGCATTTCAGCGAACCGACCTATGAAGAACTTCCGAACGATTCTCGTCGCTTCTGAAAACTTCAAGTCAATTAGTAACGAATCTTTCTATGTGGGAATGTCGGGACCCGGCTCAACAGAATCAAAGTGATAGATAAACAGCGATAGGATATTGAGAGTCATGCGAGCCATTGGGAAAGCCCTTGGTTTCAAGTCGATAGAACCCGACAGCTCAGAGCCCTGCGAGCTGTCGAACTCCGTGCCATCTGCCAAGGTGCCACGGTAATGGCACCTGGCATCACCGGCGTCGCAAAACAAACACACAAACAAAAAGAACAGCTAGAGGAGCCTACAATGACCAACTACCTTTAGAGATGTTATTTTCCAAGAAAACCATCTCTCGAAATCAAGGCTTGAATGCAGTGAAGTGTGTCATCAAGCTGCTGGGGGTGTGGGACATTACAACACCGGCTAGGAAAAAGTAAAGGTAATGAGTGTACGATCGTGTACATACTTTTGGTCACAACATGTCACAACTACATGGGCAAGTACAACAACTGTCTTGCTGCGAATAGAAGGCTACCCAAAAGTTCCAGAAAGTAGAACGTGACATCGCTCTGACTGTTGAGCACAAGCTGGCCAGGATGGCTTGCAAGTGGTGTTGGGACCAGGCCTAGCATGGCTGACTGGCACCAGTTCCAAAGTGCCCTTAGGGATCCCAAGGTTGATGCTTCTTGGCATTCCAGTGAGCAAATCAGCATATGGGTCCCCCATTCTGAAATCAATAAGCACACAAAACTAAAAACTTGTATATGTTGTGTGAAGACATACTGTAGTGTGTTCACATGTTTGAACTAAAGCACAAATGTTAAATTAGGTGTCCCCCAATAGTCTAGGAACCAAATCATGAATAGAGCAAGGGCTTCCTTGAAGAAGGCTGAGCTTTCCTGCATCCCAGGAATTAGTACTTAGTACATCTTAGTACTAAGTAACTAAGTACTTCAAAACTTAAGGCTACTCTTGCGGCCTACCACTCCTCGCTTGAAAAAAGCGGCTCCTGCCTCTCTCCGGAGGGATTGCTCTTCACGACCTGGCAAAAATTCATTCGCGAACCCCAACGGTGTGGAAAAGCGCAGGAATGCCGGGAATTCTGCTTGTACCCCAGCCAAATGGTCGGAATCAGGGAAAAAGGATGGAAACGGGATGTACTGTATTCTTGTACCTCAGCGAATGGTGGGAATCAGGAAAAAAGGATGGAACCGGTATTCTTGTACCTCAGCGAATGAACTGCTATTGGTTCAAGTTCATGTCCAAACATCCAGAAAAACAACTCATCGAACCCAACATAAACACGCGTCCTACCGCGTCCAAAGTACAACTAATACAGCAAGTACAATGGCAATTCCACAAATGTTTGTTTCTCAACGGGGAAGGAGATGTTGGAATTGCCATCAGCCATCTGGTCTGTGTCTCAAAAGCCGCTGGTTGTGTCACTCTCTGTCTCAAGCATCCCAAAGAATTCGCTTCGCCGAGGGCCTTGTATTGCAAGCCCGACTCTGTCTTCTGAAATCCACGACTGCAAGCAAAGGCGATTGGGCAAGCAAGGCGTGTGATACCCATCTCTCAAGGTGGAATCAATGTGGATGAACTGCATGTGCTTGGAATTCACACCTTGGAATCCATGTGCAGCTGCAGCTTCGGATTCAGTTCCGCAGTATGGTTTGCAGAACTGGACCAGTCCGTACAGTTTGATGGTCCGTACCGAGGGTTTGCAGTGATCCCCAAATCACAAAAAAAAAACGAACCATCACTGTTCTGATCGGTACATGTTCAACCCCGTCAACCCTGATTCCTGATGGGATCACTGCAACCCTGTCAAAGATTGTTTGCTTCACATTTGCCGCCTTCATTTTCCCATCACTGTTCTGTTCAATGGGAACAGAACACCCTGTCTTCAGAGATGAGTGCACGCACAAGGATACACATGGGCAAGTTGCAGCTCAATTTGATCGAACTGGACGCGTCTACAAATTAGTCAAAGCATGAAAGTCCCAGAACAAATAATGCTAACATATGCTAACTGTTGATGAATGACCCATCCCTGGGATTCAATTCCACCTTGGCCATTGTTGGCCCATCTTCTACCCCACTGTGTGAGCTGCCCCGACCTGCTCACGGTGTGCCACTGACCAACCCTTTCCGAAACGGCCCGTTGGACCCACGACTGCCTAGCATCGTCAGCGGCTTCCCCGGGCTGCTTCCCTCGGAAGCGCAAATCCTTAGGCACCGGGGAACCTGTGAGGGATGAAACAAAGCTCCTGAAGTTCCCCATAAGATCAGCCCATGGCTGTTTTCCATCACGTTAGTAGTACCTAAATGCAGCCTATTAGGGGCTCCGGGCTCCTGGCCGTACTACTACCAGCGTATTACTATTACCGCTATTTCAAGCCTCTATCCTGGGGGCGGGCGCTTGATCAACCCTGCACGAGGGAAAAATAATGACCCATCACAAGTTGCCCTGCTTTTTTTGGATTTGACCGGCAGCCAATGCGGTAAGATGTTTCCCTACCTCTCTCTCTTTATATATATACACACATATTTATACACCAAAAACACTGATGCACTGCAATAAGAAATCCTTGCACAAATTCAGTTAAAACCACCATTTTTATTACTAATGTCATAAATCATAAACATGATTTGATGGCTTGCAAGATCTTTTGAATGTCATAGCTCACATGTTCAGCTGTGCTGTTTGACGCGAGACCCAAAGTCTCTGACTCCTGTCTCATCTGTTGCGGCCATGGCTTTGCACCGAAGTCCGTCTAGCCAATGACAGTCTCTTGCCCACTGCTTGTGATGATGCGAAGCTAAGGCAAGTTGATGCTAGTATGATAGCAGTGAACACAACTTGATTATAAACGTCAGCTTCTCAACCTGAGCATTCTTTGATCACAATACACACTTCACTGCACGCTTCAGAGTGCAATCTGAGCTGATGCAGAACAAGCTGACGGTGTGAACGTGGGAAAATCATCCAAAAGCAAAGAAAGACCAAGTAGGTGATAGTCGGGACATGACAACCATCCAATCACCTTCAGCTCCCAACCCCGGTCTGGCAAGCCCCTCAGCCAAAAAGGACTCCACCTGGGCCTGGGTCTTATTCTGGAGTCAGCTTGAGTGAGCAACCACAGCTGGCCCTGCGTTGAAACAGTGGTGGGACCTGAAAATCACATTCTGTGCCCATTCCTGATCATTCCTTTAAAACCACGGGACATTGTCTCCCTCCGTCACTGGCATTGGATGACGGGTAGTACGGTAGTAGTAACATGTCAATGTAGAAACTCTTGCTGGTCTTGGCATACGCCCCAGAAGCACCCTTCCGCCGCCTCTACCTTTTTGTTGTTGTTTTCTTTGCTGAGACACTGTTCCTCATGTCCACCAGCCTTGCCAGCTGCCACCGGGTAGACTTTGACCCATGGCAGTTGGTTCTGACGACGGACGAACTCTCTCACCACTGCAGCTCACCCAAGCCATGAGAGGAGTAGGACCTCCAGCTGCTGAAGCAAATGAACTTGGCGAATCAAATGATTAAACAATATTACAGATCAACAAAAGATCTTTCTAGCATCAAGCAAACATCACTTGAGGTGAAAAGACTTCGCTGAATCATTGAAACTCAAGGGGTGATAACGAGTCGACTATGCTGGGAGTGCCAAGCAGGTCCTGTTCTTTTTCCGATCTTCTCGTTTCCACTTTCGAAGTCGGTCCTGAAAGTGTTCCTAAAAAGCAATAATTTGCAATTACGGCAATGACCGTGGATTTCGATCCAACCGAAAACTTCAAGTTCGAGGTCCCCGGTGGAAGCCTCCAAACGACGCCGCCCACAATGCCCGCCATAAGCAGGGAGATCACCAAAAGGATTTGGAGCCTGGACCGCTTGGCAAAGGTGATGATTGATGCGTATAGAATATATCATCTGAATATCATCTGCACACCGGTGAACATCAATGAGAGAGCAAACCATAGTCCATGGCGACCATCCCCTCTAGGATGATCGTTGATGGGAGTGAACACTTTGAACCATGAGCGCATTACCTTTACCAATGTTCCACATACCTCATTCATGTACCGTGTGGCTAGTTCAAGGCCTCCATCGTCGGCCCATCAAAGCACATTCTCAAGGCATGCCCCTTCAATCTCCAGGTACTGACAAGGGTTATAGGATCTGTTGAAAGTTCCAAATGACAAATTGTGATCAAATATGATCAAATGTCCGATTGGTCATCAACCTTTCTGTTGGTTCTTCTCTCACCACTCCTCTCACCACATGCCTCAACTGGGACAAGGACACAGCATCATCCTCCACCTTCTGCGCAGGAAGCACCCCTGAGGCGACAAACAGAAGTGGTGTCTGCTTGGATGGGATCTAGGTTACTAGGTCATTGGAAGGAAACAGAACTTTGTTCACGCTTTCATCAGCTACTATATAAAGCTTTCAACTGTCATTGCGGGATGCTGTTGAAGCGTTGTCCATTTTAGAAAACTTGAGAAAGCACACCAGAATCCTGAAAAATACAAGGCAAAGTTCATCAGGAACCCTGCCACAAACATAATTCACTAAGGTCAACTAAACTGCGCTGCCTGCGATCAATAGAGTCAGCATCAAGAATGGCCTTGGTCGCACAGTCAGCAACTGATGCAATCCAAGAAACCCCAGGTCGCTTGCTGATGAGTACACAGGGTTGCAGCAAGCTAGCCTGGTTTTGAAGGGAACAACATTTGACAACCAGTGTTGTGTTGTGTACACTGTACTGTACACGTCATAATGATCGGTTTGGTCAGTGATCTCGGGCAAATGGTCAGACCGGACCCCCTTGCTCAGTGGGGAAACCCGCCAGTCAGCAAGACTTTCGGACATGAACACGAACACGCGACAGATGCGCCACACCCAGGGTCCCAAGCCAGTAGGCAAAGCAAAAAACGGGAAAGAGCATGCCACCCACACACTTGTAGTCTCTGGCAGCCTGTTGTGGAATGGGTCGAAACATCCAATGTTTATCATCTCACGTCGGTCGGTCAGTGAATCTGTGAGCACAACAAACACAGTATGCCCCATGTAAAACGTCCAAAGTGTAGATCATCAAAGATCCAAACATGCCGCGTTGTGCCTCATAGAGGCCCACCAGCCAGTCGGAAGCCAAGGCTTCGGCCAGTTGCCCCTGATGCAGATGGAGAGCTCAGTTCTCACAGAGGACCTCCATAGGAGTCCAAAAAGTCAAGGTACCCGGACCATCACAGGTGCCCTGGAACTGAGGTCATAGTTGATACAACACCACCGGTGTGAACAAAAAGTGCCAACGGGCGCCACGAGCTTCAACTCTTCCTCTTAGCTACAGGTGCCAACAAAGACCCCCTTAAAAACACACACACACACAGGTGTTGGAGGCGAGATCCCATTGCCCCCGTTCGAGATCTCTGGTGTCTGTCGGCTTCGGCGCCTTGCCACGCGCCCGCCCAACTTCGCCTGCTGAAGCCACTGGACCAACTGCCAGGGCCTATTTTCGGTGCTTTCGGTGTCAGGCTATTCCAAAAACCTCCAAAAAAGAATGAGGATACTAGTAGGTTGGAGGCCATCGCTAGTAGGTTGGAGGCCATCGCTAGGCCATCGCTAGTAGGTTGGAGGCCATGGCTATTAGGTTGGAGGCCATCGCTAGCAGGTTGGAGGCCATTGCTACTAGGCGCTAGTAGTTTGGAGGCCATCGCTAGTAGGTTGGAGGCCATCGCTAGGCCATCGCTAGTAGGTTGGAGGCCATGGCTATTAGGTTGGAGGCCATCGCTAGCAGGTTGGAGGCCATTGCTACTAGGCGCTAGTAGTTTGGAGGCCATCGCTAGTAGGTTGGAGGCCATCGCTAGTAAGTTGGAGGCCATGGCTATTAGATTGGAGGCCATCGCTAGCAGGTTGGAGGCCATTGCTACTAGGCGCTAGTAGGTCGGAGGCCATCGCTAGTAGGTTGGAGGCCATCGCTAGTAGGTTGGAGGCCATGGCTATTAGGCTGGAGGCCATCGCTAGCAGGTTGGAGGCCATTGCTACTAGGCGATAGTAGGTTGGAGGCCATCGCTAGTAGGTTGGAGGCCATCGCTAGTAGGTTGGAGGCCATCGCTAGTAGGTTGGAGGCCATCGCTTCTATTGCAACATGCTATATGCATCAATACCCTCCAAACCAAAGAGTCGGAGAGTCGGAGAGTTTTTGCTCCCATCCCTTTAGAAACAAATCAGCCTCCTGAGCCGAGATTTCCCGATATTTCTCCATCCGAAAACCAAACCACTGGGTCTGGTGATGTCTGTGGTTCATTTTCCGACGTGAGACTTCACATAGAGCCTCTCTTGCACTACTAGTCATAGAGTGGCATCCAGTCTCACAAGAACAAGAACTTACATGAACTTACCACTATCCTCAAACATCACACAAAAATACCATCCCGTCCAGCCATCCTGACATATGTTGGTTGGAACTGCATGGGTGCTTGATAGAAGGGTCAACAACAACTCTCAGCTATTGTTGCAACCTTCACGAATTGTGCCCTGGTCTTTGGCTGACGCCGGTGCTTGCTTGTTCGCAGTTTCCGGCTGAATCAGCTGTGGCCCAAACAAGAACTTCTGCGCATGCTCGGGAAACGCGGACACCATGTTCCTCACACGTGCAGCGTCCGCGTCCATCCAAACACATTGCTCTTTCGCAACAGGCACCGTGCAAGTTTACTTGAGTCGAATACCTGTTCTGCCCGTCGATGCCGTGAAGGGTGCGCCCGCCCTTCTTCGTTCGACCGGACATCTCTAAGATGTGGGCGTCTCGTAGAAACTCAAGAGTTTGGCCTGAATGCATGCGGGCGCCTCATCAGGGATCTTACTTGCTTGACGGTCTCTTCTGGCACTGGTGTCATCTGGTGTCTATTGCTGGGCTGTTGTCTGGTGGGTTTCTATTCATCCTTGCGTTTGCGTGGTTGCTTATTCGATGGCTAGAAATTTGGAAGATACTCTTAAACGTCAATAGTGGATTCTATGATGACCTTTTACAGTATCAGTCTTGTGATCTGCTTGGAACAGCAAAGCTCTAGCTCCTGTTGTGTGTGCAAAAAAAGCGACCGCAAGCCATCTCAGTATGCAAAAATAGAATGTCCTACAAGTCCTATAGCAACTTCAAGCATCAGGCTTCTCAGCCAAGTCGAGATTCATGCAAGGGCACTCTTCTCATGTCCAAGTTGTTTGTCATCAACTATAGGTCATTATTATGCTTTATGCTATTATTATCTACAGGTTTGTTTCATATCAACCGTGTACTCTCGGTTTAAAGCCACGACCGGCCCTCCAACCCCCAACCGGCCCCGATCTTGGGCGTTCGACACCCAGCTGACGGGGCCAGTGCCCCAGCCAGGCGCTGCGCCTGGGTGGCGCGGAGTTCTCTTGCGCCGCCAAGTCTCGCCGTTGGATCCCAAAAACACCAAGACCAACCAGTAGAGATCCCAACAAAAGCACCGAAAGACCAGTGACTTGCAGGAGTGGTGTGAAGACACATCAAACGAAGTGGTGATTGGTTGAGAGTGTTTAACCTCCAAACTCATGTGTCACGTACGCTCAAGGACTCAAACATGTTTCAACCACCAGGTAGGTTTATACAGTATTATAGTACTATATAGTACTGTATACATTTAGGAACTGAATGAAACTGAATCAGCATGGACCAGTTGGGCACCAGAGTCCGAGGAATGTCAGCCAGTGTGAAAAGCAGCATTAAAACAAACCAGAGCAAAGGGTGGATAGTATACACGTGCATATATATATATATACTCCGGGGAAAAACAACATAGACCAGAACTCAATTTCAAGTGCGCTTTAACATGGACCACTGGAAACGGCGACTTCCTGGGGAAACGGTATTAGCGCTTTTTTTGGCAATTTCTGGACTCTCACTAACATGGACCGTTCCCACTCTCAGTCTATGATCGATTTTGACACTAACATGGACCAACTGCAATCTGACTATAAACTGAACGCAGGCTAACATAGACCGCGCCGGTAAAGATCAACATAGCCCGGTGGAGGCTAACATGGACCATGCCAAGTACCCGTAGGGCCCACCATGGCACATCTGAATTTGGTCTAGGTTAGTCTCAACGGTGTCCGCTTGGAAACTAGACTAACATATGCCAAAAAAGATATAGTTGTTGGCGAAAATGTTAGTTTTCACCGGTGTATATAACATCATTAACTGATATGTAAATACCATATAACTATATACTATATATTATATTGCGTATACCGCACGTGTACCTGATCTCTGTATTGAAACCAATGCAACCCACCATTCTCCACGACCTCTGCAGGACCGGCTTTTGCCGTCGTCCTTCGAAATGCTAGGCATCTGGCACATCTGGATGAATAAGAAGGAGGAAGGCATTGCCTGCTCGAATTTGCCCAGAATCTATCACGCATCCAATTCCGATTCCCTTGCATTTGTTCCAGTGTACTCTAGCTTGACACACCGGTATAGATATGGAGGCCCCTACCACTGCGTTGCTGTAAGCTGGAGCAAAGGAAAGGTATCGTCCAAGTGGTTAGGGGATCACGCAGGTACGCTTATCAAATAGACCGTCGACCAGATCGATGCCTCTTAGGCACCTGTACAAGCAACATATTGCAAACACGTTTTGATCTTGGAAAAGAAACGGAAAGCTGCTCGAATACGCAGCCGATGCTAAAGCAAGCAAAATCTGATTCGAGCAGCCGATGAAAGATGGTGGGCCTTGCCTGCCAAGAATGCAAAAAGACATAAGGATCTCAAGGGTCTCTTCCGCAAGTTCATGGGCCTCCGCAAAATGGGAGAGACGCCCACAATTGCTGTGGTGCGCATGTCCAAAGAGCAATGAAATGTGTTCTGTTTGGCAACCGTTCAGTGGACATGGGTTAGTTCTATTTCCAATTCAATCCAAACACCCTCAACCCTTTTTCAAACAAGCATCCAAGAAACATAATAGAAAAAGCATCCTCAAAGAAAGTTCTATGGTCGATCATATCTGTCAATGAATAATCTGCATGACACCCATGTTTTACCACCAGAATGATGGCTTTTCTGTCGATTTTCCCTTCAACCAATTCTGGGAATCTGGGCTCAACAGAAGCCAACTAAATATGGACTCCCCCCAAGCTCGATAGTTGCACTCGAAAATGGGGGGAACCTCATCACCTGCGATCTCGTTCGGTCTCCTCCGCCGATCTGCGCTCCAACAACAACGGACGCGCCATCTCCGTTCCGGTCGTCGCGGTCGTCTCGTCCCGCCTCACCAGGACCAGCGAAGGGACCTGGACATCGGCTCCACGGAGGCGACGACGGCACGGAGTCTGTCGCGACAAGGCAGGGCGGACGACGGGGGCCGGTGAAGACTGTCGCGCAACGAGTCTTGTTTCCGCCAGTCTTCCTGTTCCTAGGACCAGGAAAAAAACAACACTTTAAAGCCATCAAGGATGTTCCGGCAAAAGTTGACACGCTAGGATCCATGCAAAAGTCCCTCCGCAACACGAGGGGCCCAGTTTTCTCATGAAAGGAGAATGGGTCCGGGGGACCAAC
>CAXAMN010010979.1:47168-65727 GCA_963970005.1 Durusdinium trenchii | reverse complement strand
AGGGGCCCAGTTTTCTCATGAAAGGAGAATGGGTCCGGGGGACCAACACGCCAACTCTGCAGTCACATGGGGACGATGCTCATCATTAATGGCTACAAATGATTTGATTGAGAGTTGTTGGCAATGTATCTTCCCCTTTTTTTGCAAACTTCTCTACTGCAAGTCGTCTTTGAGGAGCAATGAGATAGGGGAAGTCGGGCTTGCATTGTGGGCCCAAGCTTTTCAATTGTTATCAAAACATGAGCGGAAGGAATTTGAACGCCGAAACCAACGTCTTCACTGACCGACGTAGCCAAAAAATACATGCCAGCTGAGCACAAAGGATCGTCAAGGGCACCGCCAGCGACCAAGAGTAGATAGTTACGGGTGCCAACACTGCCAACAGCCTGGCAAATTTGGTGCATGAGCTGGGGAATGATAATGGCTCATTCTTGGTGGTAGAGAAAATTTCCAGGATTCACAATACATATCTTCTTATACTTATCCACATCAATGGACAGTTCACTATGTTGCACGTTCAATGCTAGTGGACATGTCCAATTCATTTGAACGCACGTTGACATTCATGAAACCTGTGAGTCAGTGCGACTGTGGAGATTGAATCCCACTGTAAATCAAGGGAGGCTACTAAGCAGCATGAGAACCTGAATTGCTACCGTAAGGACCGAACAACATATCAAGCGAACCATGAACGTAGTAGTAGTTGAAATACATGGGTCTAGATTCTACATCTCGGTTTGTTCGCTGTGACACCTGTGAAAAAACATGTTTTCAGAAACGACATGCCACGGCCAAGGGGCGCAAAACCACTGGCCACGCGAACCTTGAGAGCGCTGGAGACCGGCACCAAGCGGTTTAAAGGAAGCCGAATGGTTGGATTCTACGGTTCCACTGCGATTCCGCCGTTTCGGTCGTTTAGGTTTGGAGAATGAGTGAGTGATTGGTTGAAAAAGCGTTGAACACGCTCAGCGTCAAGAATATACACCAGAAAGCTAAATCATGCTAAAACATGCTAAATCCATGCATGCGGCTACCTCTCTGCATGTCCATGTCACTGGGTTGCCAGCTGCTTCCCACAGCGGACAAGGCAGCTGAACTCCGTGCAGTTTGGCACCTGCTCCGCCGCAGGAGGCACGTGCAATCCAGTTTGCACAGTTTGGTGGAGATAGCTACCTGGATCTACTCGAAGAAAGCCGAAAGGGTTGATCAACTCAAGACTCAAGTGTCTATCCTGCCAAGGAATTGGCGATTGGTGCAATGCAATTGGAAAATCATTAACATATCGCATAGCAATATATATATATAATATACATATGCATACATCTTCATCAACATCATCAAAGGGCACATTGAATCGTGATTCATGATCAAAAAAATGCTCTTCTCATGTCGTCTTGACGTTTTCAACCCACCCCCGCCGCGCCCGACTGGCCATCTGTGAGCACCGGCCTTCCTCTGAGTAGACCGCAAAGGCGTAGCGCCTGAGTGCCACAGCTGCAGCCGCCGCCACGGCGAAGCCTCCGACCAAGGCATGTCTCTGTGTCCAACAGAACGTCTATTAATCTGTGTGTTTAAGTTGGCATTGAAATGTGTAGCTGTTAATTGAATCTAAAGTTTTTGTTGCTATTGGTTTGGAATGCGCTTTTGCATCGGAATACAGTAATTAGGTCATTATATGAGCACATTTATATATTTATATATAATATATATTTATATTTATATTTTTGCCCTGGAGTGGCACCCTGTTGTAGGACTTGACTAGACGATTGGAGAAGTGCTAGAACCCCTTGATGAGGCAAGGGACCTTTAACGGATCCAGTATTCTTTCATGTTGTGGTGGGACTTGGAACAGGAATGGTTCGTGGAGGACAAACACATATGTACAAAAACTGCTGCACATGATTGCATCTCTGGGTGACACACTACCCTCACTGTGGCGTGTGGTGTGGCACCACAGAGCACTCCGAAACAAAAATGCATCATGGGTCTCGTCAGCCAAAGAGTAAATCTGTGCACACGTGAGATCTCTGATAGCTATGCGTTATTAGGATTCAATACTGCCATGCTACGCACAGCTGATAACCTTACTTTTCAATAATACTTGTCATTACTTTCCATCTTTTGTAGGGCAGCCGTGATTGAAACAGGCCGAATACCTTGTAGCTTTTCAGCTCAAACACCGATCCAAACGCAATCAAACACCGATCTACACAGCCAATGATAAAGGATGATAAAAGCGAGAGCAGCTATACCTGCTGTACTTACTACATGCAAAATCTTTAGACCTGATGCTCCCCTGCAAACATGATAACGAGAACTTCAGGAACTGCACCAAGCCAGGCCTGCTGCAAGCCAGGTCTGTGCTATTTCTCGACGACCCAATGCCTGTTCGGAACTGTGGTTCGCTGCTCAATCACATGTCACATGAGCCACGGAGTAATCCACATGTCCAAATGTTGACCTCTTTGCGTTTGAAAGTTGGACCACTGTCCTTTGCGTGGCTCAACTGTCCGCTGTCGAGTGAACATCCCCCTTCGACCTTCCCAGGACCGAAGAACTTATGGACAATGTCAAACGATGTCAAACAATCATCTCTGAAGTGTCTGACTACATGGAAAAAAACACCATCACACTATCAAACCATAAACTTGATCAATGATCATTCTGTGATGTAAAAGGTAACCCATGATAATCTGTTCTTCTTCGGCGCCTGCGAACCAGGCCGGGCACAAACCAGGCGTTCTGGCCATCCCGGCCTGACAAGAACTCGACTCATCAAATATCGGCATTGATGCCAAAATACTCGGATAGCCTCAATACCAATCGGCTCATGTTTGCTCAGAAAGCATGTAGCAATGTAGAGGCTAGATCAATCTATGACTTCTTTAAATTGCCTCACCCTGATTGCGGGCTGCGCCTGCTTGCCACAAAGTCGTCCTTGAGGGCCAACAGAAGCATGGTGCTGCCAGAAGCCTCAAAGGCATGCCATGAGATGCAAAACAATGAACGGGCGACAAATCACGAGGTTCGAACAATGAATGTTCATGGAGACAAGCCAACAAATACAACTTGTGCAATTGTTGTACAAGTACAAGGTTGTACAGTTGTACATGTTAAAATTGTACAAATTTGCTCAAATTCGTACAATGTATGGTACTTGACATATTCTTGACATGATCTATCGCTGAGTGAAAAATGATCCTCCGCATATCTCCGCAGTCAGTCGCTCGGGTCGTTTGGTCCTTCGCTTTCAGCCTCACTTGACATGTGTTCGGTTGACTAAAGTCTTATTCCCGAAAACGGCGCGAATGCACAATTCCTTGCGTGCCGCTTCATGATTACCATATAACTAACACTAATGGTGAAACCTTGTTTTATGGTATGGTTTTGTTCGTTTCACAGCAAAATACACTAGCGCATAATTTTGTACCTAAGCTGACTAGAGCTGCTGTCGGCAGTGCTAGAGGAGCTGCTCTCTGTACTGCTGCTTTGCTGCATTTGCTTGAGCTGTTTGCTCTGCCGACTCGTGTGGGCTTTGTCGTTTGTCAAGTGCAGCTCATACTTTGCCTAGGAGCGCTGCGCGCATTTTGTTCTCACAGTATTGGGTCTGTCATTTGTGCCGTGCACTACCCGGCACACATTTCAGCAATTTCTGCTAGCGCGGAGCTAGCGCGAGCCTAGCGCGAAAAGTCTCGAACATTTACCTGGTTTAGCCCTGGCAAAGACAAGGTGTGAAAATGAGCAAAGCAAGCTCACTAGGAATAGTGCAACATGCCAACCATTTGAAGTTGTGTCCTTGCTCCTGCTAGCCCTATGAAACTGCACATCACAGATTAAACATGTGGTCCGAGCAAATGGCTTCTAGCAATCAAAAGCAGATTCAAAAAAACGCTAGCGCCCCACAAGCGCCACGCTAGCGCCTAGCTTGTGTTTTAGGGTATTCTCTTGCGTGCCGCTTCATAATTGCCTTTTAAAATCTACCATCACAAAATGTAGTGTTGCCATTTTGTATAAACTCCTTAGCACCGACTTTTGGCATCCAAACATGTGGATGTGTGATGATGTATGTCATGATGTGGATCGAATATGATCGAATCCTCTTCACATGCTCTAAACCCAGGTGAGCATCAAACATCATCCGGGAATCATCCGGCTTTGCTCCGGTATCCAGCAACCTTTGGTGACAAACGCGGTCCCGTGCAGCGTCCGTGACCAGGTCCCGTGCAGCGCTAATGGCAAAGACCGCTCCAAGACCCACCAGCAACGAGCGGATGTCCCGATAGGCATCGGCCGTCCTGGAGATCGCTCATCCGGGAGAAAGCGCACCAGTGGTGTGGGGATGAGAGATGATGAGAGCTTAGATGTTACGGTCAGCTGCTTAGCGGGAGAATTGGACTGGAAGGAAAGCGGTCCATCGTCCCCAGTAAAAACAAAGACTCCATCAAAACAAAGATGCTCAAACAGAAATCCTTGAAGCCTTCGATCATCGACCAGCGAGGTTTACGGATCGACCAAAATATGCTAAAAGTATGCTAAAGTTAAGTTGACAAGTTGATCAGCCAAGCTGAAACGACAAATCACCCGAAACGACCGACCTTCCGCTCTTCGTTCGGTTCATCTTCGTTTCGCCTTCGCTTCGTCGGTACGACTTACACCGCACGTCCGCTCCCCGACTCCCCGACCCTAAGAAGCTGATGAGAAGCAACTGCATCGCGAAGACCGGATACAGGTAGAACCTCATCGACCCCATTTTGGGATGGAGGAACCAACATCGCTTTTCGGGTTCACCGTTCGGGACATGGACATCAGCGTTCATCCCCGACTCCATGACTCTCCAGAGACTCCAGACTACGGATCTCCGTGGACTCAATTGAATCTTTTTGATCAATGACTAGGAGCCACAAAAATGGCCTGCACAGGCGCTCACAAGAAATACAAGAAATGTAGGAGACCCGTCTTCTAGAGTGGTTCATCTGGAACTGTTTTGCATTCATAAGACCTCCGTGGCCCAAATAAAATACATGAAGCCCGAGGACAGGGGCCAAATAACAAAATGCAAAGACACCATTGGCAAAAGCATGCCAATAAATTAGTGTTGCTGTTTCGTTTTGCTGCTCTTCAAGAACTGACACTTGATCCAGCAAATTGAGCGCTGACCCGTTCGAGATATGGCTGGATGGGCCAGTAAAGAAGTAGAAGTTGAAGGAGTGATGAAGCTGCTGCAAAGCATTGCTCATACACCTGAGAGCCAGGAACTGGCAATCCTAACAAAAATAGACAAACATCACTTCTCAAGCCTTGTCAGCTCGATCACACATTGTTGCGTTCGTGTGTGAACACAGTCTTTCCAAATGCGCACACAAGGGATCTGGGAAGGAATCTTGTCAGGCACTGGTGAGGATTGCTATACGTCCCCAGTACTCTTCAGCCACTTGAGCGTTCAATGACGTTCAATGTAAGCCAAGAGAGAAGATGCAATATTCCAATGATCCAGCGGAAAAAACAAAATAGGAAAAGCCGTTGCAAAGCTGGTCACGTTCCGCTTCACCTTGGACCCTTCGCTCCGGCCTCACCAATCCCTCGATGGACACCGTGAGGCTGGCTAAACTGAGCCAGGTAAAGGGCAGTGCAGTGTGGGCAGTGGTGATGGGCACGCAAAAGAAAAATCAATGATATGTGATGTGCTTGTTTGAAAGAGTCATTGCCTGTATTTAAACACACCGTAAAACCATGTAGCAACCATGTTCTTGTTTTAGTACGCAGCCAATTGCACTCTCGCATCCAGAAGCTTGCACCAACATTGGGAAGGACACAAGGCCAACATGGGCGGCTAGTGGTGAGATTGCGAATGCCCCCAAAATGCCATCTGCAGACTCTTTGGGCATATCTTGAAGGTCGATATCATAGCGACTTGGGTTGTCACTTGATGGAATTCACGTTGGACGTTTCCTTCAAACAAGTAGTGGCAATAGACTGATACTTCTACCTGCTTGGTCTTGATATTTTATTATCTCATGTCCTCAGGTAGCACCACGATGTCTTGACGTTCTAAGTCCAAAAGGGTTCTGCATTCAAAGGTCACATCTTGAGGCACACCCATGTATTATGGTGTCCAAAAAAGGAGTGAGCTGTTGTGCCCTGGAGGTGCAGAAAAGGCACAGAGTTCTCCCAAGTTGAGACACACTTACATCAGTTTGGGTTGAAAACAAAAAACAAAACAGGTTAAAGTGTAGGTCGACATCTTGTGGGATGATTCATGGTCTGCATTGTTTGGATTTCATGGGAAGTCATGCGTTCGCTAAGTGTTTTCTGGACAAACAATTCATCAGTTCAACTGAATCCGTTCGCTAAGTCCACGGCTTCACGGCTCCTCGGTCGCCCTTCTTGTTCCTCAAGACACGTTGACCCCGGCAGTTTGGCCGGAAAAAGAGGGTGTCGGCCCGGAACATGGTGCAAGGTGCCACCAGTACTAAGTAAAAAGTTGCGAGTGTCACACACAATCTGGAAAGCCATTGAAATTCAGGGCCTCCAAGTAGGCAGAAACGAAACTTATATCATCACCTACTGTTCAACTGACCTATTTCGGGGTGAATAGAATCCAATGTTTCATAATACCCAAGAACATTGAGGCCCTTTCCTTCGAAAGCTACTATAGTACATGGCAGTTTTTGATCAGTCTCACAGAACTTGTCAGATTGTAGCACCAAATCAAAAGTCTTGGAGTTTGGAACTGCCATGTTTCATCATTCTTCTACATCCTGCGTTTGCCTGTTCTGGAGTGCACTGTCTACTAGTATGAGCCACACTTCTGCCGCAGTTCTGCAAGAAACTTCTTTGCGATGCACCCACAACTTTATTCTCGCTTGTTAGAGATATGAGTGCATCCAGTTCAAAAATGGAGAAATGCATCGAAGGCCCACAAGGCTAAGAAAAACATCCGAACACCAGATCTGCACTGCTCTGCACCAAGTGCCAGGCACGCCACGAATACTAAAGGCTGGAACCTGAATCCATGCAATTCCGCGATTCCTTAATGATACTCCACAGATTTGGCTCCAACCATTTCGTAGAATCCACTCCCCCTCACTCGCCACGGGTGCGCTGTTTGATCTGTGTCGCCTGAAGCTCAAGGAAAGGTGCATGACCTTAGCGATTGAGGTGCACAACACTCGCATCGATTGAGGTGGGGTCGACGTCTCTCTTGAAGATTGTGTTGACGTTGTTTTCTGTTCGAAGAACAGATTTGGGCTGAATCTTGAAGCATCCAACAGCCTTCCATTGCATGTTTGTTGATTCTCTCACAATTTAATGATCATCAATGATCTGTGCCTGCAGGCAAAGCCAATCAATCACATCTCCTAATCATGCCCTGGGCCATAGTAGAGTACTGAACAACATCTTAATCAAATTCAAACTAGGTCTCAGGCTGCTGTGCACCCCTCCATTCCTGGAACTTTAATGTCGTCAAAGAAGCTTGACCACAAGTTCGACAAACATCAATCAGTATGTGGCATGTCCACATCCTCATGACTCATTTGAGCCATTGTGCCATGGCAGTCGGTGTAGACCATTGGACACTCAGTACAGCTCGAACAAGCATCTGCAATGAAAATGTTGGAATGCGTTTCTATGAAATGCTGCTGTAAGTGTAGTTGAATATGTGACCTAACATTAATTAGCATCGATTGAAACACTTCTAATACTTGTAGTCCACTGCCGAGTTTGCAGCTCAGACTGAGGCTCTAATCTGTTTCTTCGTGGGCCGAGTCAATGCATTTCATCCCAGATCGTCTGATCGTCACCGACTCGGATCGCTCCTGGCGTGGTGAAGTACTGAATCCCAGGCGTCGCGATGATGAATCTGCAAGCTCGTCTGACCGGACACCCCGGTGGCCTCACGGGCTTCGGCTGGTAACTCGGAAAACTGCGAGTGCAAAGAGTCAGTTCATGTTCTTGCTTTTTGATGTGCCTCCTCTGAACCAAAGCCATGCAAATGTGTGTGTGTGTGTCCACTCCTGTTTCCAAGGACACTACTCTAGCTATTTCTATTCCTATGACTTTACGATCCTTGTACAGCACCAGCAGGGGGTGCCAGGGACCATGCAAGTCTGGCACTAACAAAGACGCTTGCATTGGTCTGTGAAATCGATTTGGGACGCCAACTCGACGTACCTGCAATTTTCCATTGTTTGAATCACTTCACTTTCCACGACTTGTTCCAACATTCTGTTCGACCGACCCAGCACTTTCTTTTCAGTCAAGGTCTAATTTGCAGTAACATTAAAGTGCTAATGCTCACCGCGAATAGCCTGAAGACAAGCTCCACGGAGCAACCTTCTCAAGTGTGTCTCCGCAGCTTCTTCCCACTGTGGTAAGCTGTGTGATCCCTGCGGGGCGCCGTTACTGCAAGAACCTTTCACTCCTCACCGCAGGAGTAAGTGTTCCTGAAGATTTTCTGAAGTTTACTCGACTGAATTTTCCTGTTTGAAATCAGCTTGATTGGAATGTCTCACCTGACACACGTGAAGTGTTACTGCAGAGTTCACTGAATTTTCCACTGAAATATACTGCAGAGTTCGACTGCATAAGTTTCACACCGGAGAAGTCTTTCCAACTTTTAATTTTTCACTGCGCCGATTTCGGCTTCTCGGCCAGCGCCTCCGGGCCCGTGCCATTCGCTCGTAAGAGCATTTTACCCCACCCTTCACCCCCTGCACCTTTTCTTGTTTTTCTTTGCTCTTGCTTTTTCGTTTGTTCCTTCCTTCAGGCTTTTTAGGTATTTTCCAGGCTCGTTTAGTCAACGCACGCCCTGCCCGCCCCCGCACCCCCTGCACCTTTCTCTTCTTTCCTTGCTTTTTTCGCTTGTCTTGTTCTTTTCTTCAGGCTGGTTAGGTGGCATCCAGGCTCGTTTAGTCAATGCACGCCCGAACACCCCTTCACCCCCCTGGCAGGAAACAGGAGAGAGAAAAAGAAAAAGACCAGAAAAAGAAAGAAAAAGAAAAAGAACACTACGCCGCGACGTTGCGGCCACGGAGAAACAAAGCTGATCCATTTGCTCAGGTGTCGCTTCGATGCAGCTCTTTATGACAAAAGGACATTCAAAGGAACACTGTGCCGCGGCACTGCGGCCAAGGAGAAAAAGACGATCTTCCACTGTTTGACATATATGTATTTTCTGATCCGGTCTAGTTGCGCCGTGCTCGGCTTCTTGTGTGTGTCCACTCCTGTTTCCAAGGACACCACTCTAGCTATTTCTATTCCTATGACTTTACGATCCTTGTACAGCACCAGCAGGGGGTGCCAGGGACCATGCAAGTCTGGCACTAACAAAGACGCTTGCATTGGTCCGTGAAATCGATTTGGGACGCCAAATCGACGTACCTGCAATTGTCCAATTGTTTGAATCACTTCACTTTCCACGACTTGTTCCAACATTCTGTTCGACCGACCCAGCACTTTCTTTTCAGTCAAGGTCTAATTTGCAGTAACATTAAAGTGCTAATGCTCACCGCGAATAGCCTGAAGACAAGCTCCACGGAGCAACCTTCTCAAGTGTGCTCTTCATATCTCTTCATGATATTTCATGACATTGTTTTCTTCAAATCGGTTTTTGAGAGCCATTCTACAGCAAGAAACATGTTGAGCTACACATTTAAACAAAAAGAACAACATCCTCCGCCCCGGAGCACACGAGCGGAAACGGTGTAGCTGTTCACCAAGTCCTGGCAAGCTCGCTCCGTGCTATGAAGACCTTTGATGGACCCTTTTGTTTGTGCTTGTCAATGAGTCGAGGTCTAACTAAACGATACTTGGCCATAAGACCTCTCCCAAGCACTGGGCAAAGCCGCATTGGCATGCTGCAAGCTGTTTGCAAGGTACCAATTTGAACAGGATCGCCTGGAGCGAAAACACCTTCCAAAGATCCGGAAGATCGACTTCCCGCCTGATTGGGGACCATCCCATTAATGCCTTCGACATCGAGCAGCAAAGAGGAGACCTTGCAGGGATGAGAACCATCAACGCTAAGCATATCTAAGCATCAAAGACTGGGAGGGTCCTCAATCAACGCTAAGAGTCCCAGAACATTCGAGATTGCCGTAGGACCGTAGCGTCCATCGAAGCGGACTTTGCCACCAAAATGTCAATGTCGCTCATCACAAACATCTTTCGACATCGTTCTACTGCTTGGATCTGCTTGGTCCATGCTAGTCACCTCCAATCTCGTGTCTTCTCCAACCAATTACAGTAAAATAATTATGAAGTATTGCTAAGCCGGTGGCACCGTTCTTGATCTGCAGGACCACAGCCTGCGAAGTGAAGGGCCGCTCCGTCCCGTCCGTCCGCCGTTCGGCGTCCGCCACATCCCGTGCGGCCTGGCGGAGCACCCCGCGGCGGAGCTCCGAGATGCCGCCCAGGTAGGCACGGAGCCAAGCCTCTCTGGTCGGTTCTCGGACGGGCGAAGTCTCACGAGAGTCTCACCAGGTGGGAACGCTCTCACGAACGCCGAGAGTTGTCTTTTCGGTTTTGGCATCAGTAGCAGGTGGTCCTGGTCAGGCGGGGTTGGGCGCATGAATCTGAGGCGTCAGTCTGAGCGCTCGATGGAGATACTCAGTGATCATGTGAAGTTGCTGCACCCGTGCCGCACGATTGCAAACAAAAGGGGCGAAACCAAGTGATCAAGAAACATCAAGAACAGAGCAGTCAAAAGAGACCAGATTTTGGAGCCCAACGGGTGCAAACATGTTTCGTTAGTGATCCATTGATCAAGTACGATCAAAAAGGTTTTGACCCGCATGTGCTCAGTGGAAATTGGTGCACTTAACCGTGAACCGGAGCCTCCTTTCATCTCCATTTCTGTCACGTTTGCCATGCTTCTGGAAAAATGTTCATGATGAGATCTGATCTTAAAGAGCAAATCAATCACCATGTTCGGGTGTTGATTGATTCCTTCTCCTCATTGGGAATATTTGGGAATGCACATGATCAATCAAAAACAAATCATCATGTTGACAAACACAATATGAGAGGAACATGTGCAACATGTCCACAATGTTTTCGACTGTAATTTGCTAATTGCCGTGGGAAAATTGCTTGGTTTCAAGTAGACTCTAGACCATTATTGTCTAGTCAATCGTCATTCTTATGATTCATGGAAAAGGGTTGAACAATGTTGAACGAATGCCAAGTAAACATATATGTGCATGACTATGATTTCGTATCAAATTCCACTCAACCTCTGTCCTGTTCAAGTTCACTGTCCGGGCCCCCACCCGGGCGGATGCCCCATAGGCGAGGCCAGCATCCAGGAAGACCACGAAAACATCGCGGGAGAGCCAGTGAACCGTCCTGCATGGTCTCTGATGGGTCGTTTGGGGATGGCAAACAACCTAGGAGGGCTTGGTCGGTCGGTCAAAGAAGATGGAGGACGTTCCAAACAAAAACATAACATGTGCTGCAATGGATAAATACATATGATGATCATAATTGTAAATATGCAACTTTTTGGATGGTGGCAGTGGTGTGTCAAAATGTTTGTTCCCATAGGCGTCGCTAAATCGCAATTCCATGCGTGCCGCTTCATGCTTGCAGATAACACAAAACTGGTTTCCAAACATAGGTTTTAACTTTGCTTGTCAATTATTGTGCAACTCTCAGCAAAACAAGCTAGCTCCAACCCCTTTGTGGATTTAGCAGCTGTCCGTGTCACTAGAAGAGCTGCTGCTTGAGCTGCTGTCTTGCTTGCGCAAATTCCAGAGATGCAAAGCCTGACGCCTTTCGTGTCTTTATTTTTCGAACGATGTTTTTTGATATCTACTAGTAGCATCCAGGAGCTATGCATTACTGCAAATTGGCCTTCATCCTGATCATCCCCGGAAAACAAAAAACATACTGATCGTCTTCTGGTGCACCAACACGTCATCCGAAGGCTCGTGGCCGTGCTTTCAGCGCTTGAAAGAAAAGTGTGCCATCCTCAAGTAGCGTGCCAAAGTTACGCCAATGCCAACACCCCATGAGAATTTGGCCTCAGCGCTTCAACAGCGAGTCGAGCCATGCCGACCCGTGAGACTCATCCTGCGTGTGGATAGGAAAATTGATGCTGCCGGAGTTTGCTCTGTGTGTGGTTATCGATGTAACACTTGCTCACAAACCCGAAGTCAGAAGCAACACACAACCCCTCAGCTGTGCCCTTGCCCATCTAACTACTTGAAGTCGATATGTTGTTCCACCATTCCACCATCAGCTATGCCCGACACCGGCGCTTTCGTGGCCGACCAATTGGAAGCAATTGCCTCAGTGAAGTGGAAAAACACTTGCGTGATCTTGCGTACCTCACGCCACTAGAAAACACCTTGATGTGAGCATGTGAATGAGAACAGGCACCCAATAGTATGTTGTTATTGTTGTCATTGTTGCAGCAGCAGCTGCTGTTCAGAACTTCAGTGATTCATCCCAGGAGTTGCCGGTTGGGCCGAGTTTTCATCCACTCATCAAACCTCCAGCACACCATTGGCGTAATCAACAGTTGGGAGCCCCGGGCAAGGACCAGTGCCTCTCTGGAGTCTGCGCGTCGCGCTTCAGCCAACGTGTACCTCGCGGTGGCTGGTCCGTCGGACGGTCGCAGAGTTTGTTTGAATCCGTTAAGACCATGACTCATGACCTGGGAAGTCAGATGGTCTTTGATGGACTACTCCTTCAACTTCTGGCTTTTGGAATTGTCAGATGGTCTTTCATGAGAAACCTTGCTGATCTTGCTTGACGTCGCTCATGAATTTGCATGATCTGAGCATCTGTTGATTAGCAAGCAAGCGAACTCCTATCTAATGCATGCAAAGGACAACACGTGTGGACAGTGAACATGTCCACAAGTTGTCACTGCAATACTAGGTTTACAAGCTTATCATTCGCAATCTTTCTGGATGTTGTAGTAACATGTAGTAACTATGATAACTAATCGCTGAAAGAACCACAGAAATCCATTCCCACCGGACAGAACAGTTATACGTATTTGCCATGCTGATGTAAGAAACAACATCTGAAAATGACTGGACTTAGCCTGTTCTTGAGGATCTGTGCATGCCCAAATCTCAAGCGTCACAATCCCCTGTTGGCTGGCACGTCAAAGAGCGCGACCCCAAAGGTGTCGAGTAATTGATGTGGTAGGCCTCCAAGCCCGCCTTGCGAATCGTTCGCTGCAGCTCTGTTTCACACCCTCGGAAGCAGTTCTGTTGAACATGGTCTTTTCGAGGTGCTACAGTTAGTTTTGAGGCAAGCCAACCCCCCAGGCCAAGCATTGATGTGATTGACCATGATAAAGAATGGGCTAACGAGTCTTGGGATCAACTCACCGATGTGACTGAGTAGCTTCTTGACTTTGAGCTCTGTTTACCGGTGAAGATCTCTTCCATCAAACGAAAAGCAAAAGCGGAAAAGTTCCCAGGGCCTCGGGATTCTATCAAGGCCCTATTTCGAACCCATGACAGGACTACCTGTGCTTATCCCACAGGATTCTGACTCCCACGGGTGGCCTTTCTTAAGGACGTGTCGATGGCGGTTTGAAGATCCTTCTGGGCCTGACCGATTCTGGACGCCAAAAGAAGTGCTCGAAAGTGCCTTGCTGCTCAAAAGAACCCTACCGGGAACCAGGTAGGTCCTTTGGAATAAAGTTGAATGCCAAAGTTTCCGGAAACAGCTTTTCTTGAAGCTTCGGATTGCAAGATCTGAGGGTATCAAGCTCAAAGCAACATCTGGACAAGCTGCCTCGATCTCCTCGATACACTTTCGTAGCCTTCCCTGGGCATATGTTTTTTTTTTTTTAAACCCGTAATTAGTGCATTGGCCAAGCTGACGAAATACACGCAGGGCACAACATGTAATTCACCTTCAACATCTCGCCATTGGCCCAAATGAATCTGCTACTCCTGGAACTGATATCATTTTTTGAAGTCTGGATCTTCCAACCTAAAAGCGATGGCTCCAACCTAAGAGCGATCGCCTCCAACCTAGAAGTGATGGTCTTGCCCCAACAAAAATGGCATTGAAAGCTGCTCTGCTGGCTCTGCACCTGCCACTCACTGCCGAAGCCGCTGTCCGCATAGCCTGCGATCAGGCCGTGCTCCTGAGAGTTCGGCCGCTTTACTGTTTAGACGACCCCAAAAACTCAAAACCGCTCATTCTCACACATCACATAACTATATACAGTGTACACTCTGACTGTGTCTCACGCGCAGACGTAGTATACAGTGCGGGGGGTAGTCTACAGTTGTATACTATTTAAGCAAAACATGGATCAACTGGATTCTAGATTTACGATAACAGTCCATCCGCGGATATCCCTGCCCTCAACCGCTCTCCCTCCCAACCGTCCTCAATCTCTGTCCTGCAGGTGTCTTCATGGGGTCAAAGCTGCGGCTATTCTCAGGGTCAAAGAAACGCCATGAACTTGATGAGGACTCTCTCTTTCATCTCGAGACGAATTGGTTGGAAAAATTTGGAAGGTGTTTGACCCTTCACCTTTCTCTTAAGAACACAAAACACATATATCATATCCATGAACTTCGGTTATACAAATGTACAACTACGTTATAAAGTTATATGATTATATATGATTATATGATACGTTATGATACGTGCAGGCCGTCAAAAGCCCACACGGCCAGGGCCAAAAAGGTGATCCTTGGTGCGCACACTTGAGGGCCGTCATGCTCCATCGATCCCACACTTCGCTTCAGCTGTCGAAAGACTGAACTAGATCTGTCGAACGCGTCTTCCAACATGTTTCATTCGGAAGACGCGTTCGACAGCTGATAGTTATGAAGCAATAACCACAGAATGAAACATGAAACATCATGAAGACTGTCAGCTGTTTCTCGAACGCGTCTTCTTTTCGTCTTGTGACAGTCTAGTTCAGTCGAGTTCAGTCTGAGTAGTTCGTCAGCGACAGTAGTTCGACGAGACCAGCAGAACCGAAGTGGAAACTCCTCCGGTCGAAGCTGGGGAAGATCGCCAAGACGATCAAGGCGGCAATAAAGAGTGCACCAGTGATGAGTTGATGATGTCTCACCACCCTGGCAAGCAGTGGGGAGGGACGGGCAATGCTCGCATTCCTCGGGATCTGTTGCGTCTTGCGCAGCTCATCTTGCTGCGTGATTTAGTGGATTGCATTGCTAGTTCGTAGCTGAACTTATCGCATCATGATGTGATGGCAGGTGTACACTAGCAAGAGGCAAAGTGGAAGGGTATGGGTCAAATGGGTCAAATATTTCAATGGATCCATATGGATCCTTCCTGTCATGGCTTGTGTATGCGCTGAACTTGCACGTCTCGGGGCCATCTCTATCACGTCTGGATCTGTGGCCTCTGAGAGAGATCCAGCGCCAACGACATCACCAGCACGAGGTGAACAAATTGACTGTAACAGCTATCAATGCCTCCGACCAAACACCTTTGATAGCAGTCTCGGTGGGTCTTTAGACGGCTTTGGGACGGACAATCCGCCAATTCTCTTCAGCCTGCGAGGTCCTTACGCCTTGTCACAGCCTGTTGACGGCCAAACTCTCAACTTGATGCGCTGGTATGTTCTAGATGAATTCTAGATTCTACAATATTCTACATGCTTTTCCTCCTTTTCCTGGGAGTGCTGATTTGCTTAGCCAGCTCCTGAACGACAAGGGTCTGCGCAAACCGAAGTGAACTAACCAACATGTATCAACTGAAACGATGTGCAAACAATGTGCAAACACATCAGACACGACGTGAACCCATGAAACACATAACTTAATGGTTGACTTGGGAATTTCCAGCTACTTGCTGAACACTGACACCACCCATTCTTTTACGGGCTGGTCCCTCTTGTGTGCGGGGCACATTTTGTGCACCACTGCACTGCCCCTGGGCATGCTAACAGCCACGGATTGCAGTCAAAGCCACATCCTCCACTCAGGTACTTCTGTTGAGACTGTAAGACTATGTTGTACCTAGCTCCTACATGCTCCTACGCTAACTAGGCCACTCTCCCTCTCAGTCTGGAGAGTGCCATGTCTGGCCCCAATTTTTCTAAATCTAACCTTTCGACTGTTGTAGAATGCCCAAGGGAAAACAAGCAGGTGCGCACACAACATCCTAACAAGCTCATGGTTGCGCTAGCTTCCTGTCTTCTCCACTGTCTTCATGTGTGCATTCTGGACATTGTAACACTGCAGGTTTGCGGGGAGGAGAGCGTTCCAAGCAGCCATGAGCGATGACCATATGCGTGAAACCACATTTAAACTTGAAGCAAGGCCTTCTGGATGGTTCTCCAAACGACCCGCAGTCGCAAGTCAGGTCTCAGCGTCCACTTCCCCAATATGATGATGAGCCTCATCAAAGCCAGCATCGCATGCGAGTTCAAGGAAATGAATGCCTTGTCGTGATGAGTCTTCATCAAAAGCACGTGCCTTGTCGTCTGGTAAGGGATTCTATCCTTTGGTATTTTTGGGGGAACCACCAAGAGGGGGAAGTAAAGAACGTGACAAATGTGGTTTTACCTACCTTTCGTTTGTTTTCTGAGAGTCCATGAGGTCAGTTTGATCTATCATACAGCTCCGCAAAAACAGCAACCCCAAGATCTTGCCTCGCACCCACAATTCAACAACACAAAATAAACACCACAAGACAATGCAAATTCCGGCACTATGGGTTGGCTCTTGGTGTAACATGTTCAAGGTCCTTTTCATGAAACATATATACGTCCAAGAATCTCATGCATATACAATAAGGTAGCATGGCATACAAATAACATACATTACATTACATACATACGATCACATAATATAACATAAAACTAATACAACTTACATTATATGTGTTCATTGTATAGTGCATTTAATTTATTTCATGCACATGCATATGTCTATGTATGTCTATGTGCATACGACTCCTTGACTGGTCTACTCACGCAGCCTGAAAGCTTTCCTTGTCCATCAAGGCCTGCGCGACTCGGCGACGAATGGCGATGAAACGGTGCTTCCAACGGCCGGTGACCAACGGCCACGCCCGGCCGGTACCCAAAGTATATCCTTTGATCGTTTCAAGGATGCGTTGGAATAATTAGTGAATGGTTGAAGGAGCAAAAGAAGGCTTTGCAAGGTATTGCACAAATAATGCTTCAGAAGACAGTGAAAAATGAGATAAAATGGTAGCTATGTTCAACTCATCATGTTCTCCAACCTCATGCCTGCCATTGTCATTTGGATTTGCACCAAAGAAAAGGGGCAGACTAGCCTGGCCTTTAGAGAGTCGGCGTCAACCACGCCAGGGTAGCTGGTCCTCACGCAGCGGAGTCAGAGAAAGAACTAAAGAGGGTGTTTCTCCGTGGATTGAGAGGTAGTTTATATGGATCCCCATCTAAAGGACATCATGGGGTCTGTGCCATCTACTCTGAAGCCACTGTAGTGTCAATTTCCAGGTATAATACAATTTTATACATATGAGGTCATATGAAACATATGACATTGTCAAATCCTATAAGATCCTGTAAGGGTACGTACTACTGACAAAAGAAAACCTGGTCGCTTATTGTTTGAGTTTGGCTCTGCAATGCGACATCGCAGTCTGTCGTCTGTCATACATGATGTAGATTGTTGTTTTGATGAGTCGTACATAGCGATGTCAGGCAAGCCATGTGAGCACACAAGAGGACATTGAAGAAAAAACAGTTTCAACTTTAAACGTTAAACATAACCTTGGGATCCTTGGGTCTCCTGGTGTGTAGTTACTTGCATCAAACAAAATGCACATTTTTTTGAAAATGAATGTCTTTCAATCTAAGCAGGTCCCGCTCTGCCAAATCATGAGTTGGATTGTCCATGAGTGCACTGTTTTTCCAATGGATTCCCAAAAGATAGAGTCTATCATGAAACAAATTATCATGATACTGACAAATTTCGCTGCGTAGAAACTACATATATATATATATCATTATTAACAAATTTCACGAGCTAAGGGGGGCACCCCCGTTCCAGCCATACTTAAAAAATAACACTATGTGGAGGGTAAACCCCGTCAAGTGTGCTGGATGTTAGTGGTGAACGCCACCTTTTTTCATCTTCCGCCGACAGTGCTCAGTTAGTCATTTTTTGCCTTTTTTGCCACCACCGTGCTGCGCACCTCTTCCTCGATGCGCCGCTTCTTCAATGCTTCTGCGAGCAGAGCCTTCTCCCGGTTCTGCTGCACCTTTCTCTTCAGCGCCTCAAGGGAGTCCTTCTTGCCCAAGGTGTTTCCACCCTCCTCGACCGCGTCCTTGTCTGCCAAGGTCTTTCCACCATCCTCCACCGAGTCCTTGTTTGCCAAGCAGGGCCTCTGCCCTGTAGACTGCGTCGGAACCAGTCCAGCCTGATCTTCTCATTTCGAACTTCTCAGACTCAATTCGAGCGACATGGCAGGGCGAGTTGAAGACATTCACTGGACAGTTTGACCAGTTGAAGACACTATGTTCACTGGACCGTTTGACAGTTTGGACTCTGGAAAGACATTCGCTGGACAATTTGATCAGTTGAAGACATTATGTTCACTGGACCGTTTG
>CAXAMN010010979.1:34774-47158 GCA_963970005.1 Durusdinium trenchii | reverse complement strand
CTGGACAATTTGATCAGTTGAAGACATTATGTTCACTGGACCGTTTGACAGTTTGGACTCTGGACAATTTTAAGAACTTCCATTTCGGGCAAAGCGGCTGGCGCTTATCCATGTCAACTTCACGGACCGAAGGAGGGCAGGTAAAGGAGGAGCAGCAGACCACCAAGCAGCAGCCAGCAGCAACAGACCACCAAGCAGCAGCAATAGAAAAGCCAGCAGCAGCAACAGACAAACAGCAGCAAAAAGCTTATGGTTTGCTGTAAACTATGGTTGGTGTAAAGCGTGGTTTCGTGTAAACGGCAGTTGGCGCAAACCGTTAGTTGGCGCAAGCCGTGGTTGGTAAGCAACCGAAGGTCAGCGGCAGCAGCTGGAGCAGCAGCCCACCAAGTAGCAGCAGCAGCAGCAGCCGCCGCCGGAGAAGCAGCCCACCGAGCAGCAGCAGAGGCAGCAGACCAGCAAGCAGCAGCAGCACCAGCAGCAGCAGCAAACCAGCAGGAGCAGCAGACCAGCAGCAGCAGACCAACAGCAGCAGCTATTGGTTTCGTGTAAACCGTGTTTGGTGAAAGGGTTGTTTGGTGTAAGGCGTGGTTGGCCAGCAACCGAAGGTCAGCGGCAGCAGCTGGAGCAGCAGACCGCCAAGTAGCAGCCGCCGCCGCCGCCGCAGCAGCAGCAGCAGCCCACCAAGCAGCAGCAACGGCAGCAGCAAACCAAGCAGCAGCAAAGGCAGCAGCAGACCAAGCAGCAGCAACAGCAGCAGCAGACCAAGCAGGAGCAGCAGCAGACGCAGCAGACCAAGCAGCAGCAACAGCAGCAGCAGACCAAGCAGCAGCAACAGCAGCAGACCAAGCAGAAGCAGCAGCAGCAGCAGCGGCAGCAGCAGACCAAGCAGACCAAGCAGCGGCAGCAGCAGGAGGAGCAGGAGCAGCAGCAGCAGACCAGCAGAGCAGCAGCAGCAGCAGCAGCAAAGCAGCAAAGCAGCTAGTGGTTTGGCGTAAACCGTGGTTGGTGTAAAGCGTGGTTTGGTGTAAACGGTGGTTGGCGCAAACCGTTGTTTGGTGTAAGCCGTTGGTAAGCAACCGAAGGTCAGTCAGCGGCAGCAGCAGCCCACCAAGCAGCAGCAGAGGCAGCAGCAGACCAAGCAGCAGCAGCAGAACACCAAGCAGCAGCCACCGCCGACGCCACAGCAGCAGCAGCAGCAGCCCACCAAGAAGCAGCAGCAGCAGCACCGCACCAGCAGACCAGCAGCAGCAGAAGCAGGCCAGCAGCGGCATAGGGGATAGCCTCGAGCACTTTCTCCTGAAACGAGCACTTCTAGCAGCTCGAGCATTTTCCAGGTAAGGGCGCAGACATCTGAAATGTACAACAACTTGTGCATCAACGGACGGTCTTGGATTTATGTGAGTCGTACTACTTGTGCTAAGCACTGAGTCTGAGACGCCCACTTTCCCCTTGAAGGGCGACAACGGCAGGGTCTGTTGGGCGCACGATGCGTTCAGAGATCCACAGATCCTATAGTTGCCACAAATATGTGACACTAACCACTCTGATATCTTTTGCCGTCAAAAGCCCCACCGAGAGAAAAAATCACATCACACCTGCCTCCCGAATCCATCGGCGACCTGCGGACGTTCTCGACGGGACGGTGCTCACATGATCGGTGGGGCAGAGGTGGTACCGACGTTCATTCCGGAGATCTCCGGTCTAGTGCGCGCGTTGCAAGATCATGGGCGATCCAAAATGACTGGGCAATACGGTTATGAATGGTTATCGATGTACATGGATTTCACCACCTGTTCGGTATTCGGACAATGGTCATATATTGTGAACCCGGGCCACGCCATCGTCTTTGTAGCCAAAGAGTGGCTTGCAACGTGTCTTTGACCCTGTAATTCAAAGAGTCAAAAGAGTGTGTGTGTGTGTGTGATGCTTGCAAGCACTTTTGTCCTTGTGGAACTGCTGGGCAAACATTGCCTTCTCAGAGGCCTGCGCTCCAGCAAACGCTTTCTTGGCAGCAGCTTCCAAGGCTGAGCGGTTGGGGCGCTCGCTCTGTCAAAGCCAGGGTGTCCAACATGAGGCCTTCGTATTCTGCCACCAAGTCCTCATTAGTTGCTCGGCTTGTATATTGTATTTCTCATCGTGCAACTGGCCCACATGCAAACGCATCAGCTTGCATAGGTCTTCTGCGCTTGCCGTGTTGCGCGCGCGACCGCCGCTCATGGCTGCCTACAGTCAAGAAAGGTCCTATGCTCAGGCGGCTGCAGGCTTATGTGGGCGCGTGCAAGAGGCGCAAATGCTCACTGCGTCACAGTTCATGACCCAGTGCTCACTGCGCCAAAGGTCTTGACCGAGCACTCATTTCGAAGTTTTCCAACGAAAGCCCCTTGAAATAATTAACGACTATAGTCCTTAAGCGTGGTAGAAAACACCTTAAAATTGAATAGAGACTTTTGGCAGATCAGGGTACAGTATTTGTTTGTAAATTTGTAACGGAGCTAAATTTGCTACCCGGTCCGTTTGCATCCCAGGACCCAGAACGATATAGGTCCCTTTTGACTTTTGAGCTAAGGCCTCAGAGATACAATGCCGTGGGATGACGGTGTGGGACTGGCAAAGGGCAGCTCGGCAAAACCTGGCGGGCGAAAGCTCATGACTCCTTAGCCCTTTTGCGAAAGCCTTCGCGTGCGTTCTGCGGTGTTTTCTGCAACATAACTCCTTTCACGGAGGCTTTCACGAAACGGCTGTGAAGCGAAAGAGGTCTTCGCCGAAAAAGCTTGAACATGTTCAACCTTCAAACAGAACCTTTTCGTGGTGATGCAGGTGAGAGATTCAGCGCTCATTATCCTGAACGGTCGGCGCTCTTACCAAGAAGACGGTTGTAACTGTCTCTCAACAAGAAGACTATGGAAACCTTTCTCGAGACTACAGCAAGAGTTCCTTTCGCAAGCCACTCACCGCGCAACGTGCCCAGGCGCGCAACACGACGTTCGTAGGCGGGCTTGTGGAAGTTGGGGCACGTCGTCGTGTAAAACTGTTTATCAGATGAGATTGAGAATCACTATCAAAGCAGAGGATGCGCGGGGTATGCGCATTAGGTGCAGCTCTACAAGCAAATTCTACACTTTATTCGCTATTTCCGTTTTAAAAATCCTCTGGGTTTTTCTCACCCAAGAGAATCCATGGCATGGATTTGGATAGCGTCAGCCTTCCTTGAGACAATACTCGGTCTTGAGTGGGGCATAGCAAAATTGAACAACACGCCATGCGATGTCCAGCGGTCGCTGATGTCATTACTTGTCGTCAACCGTGTCAACATGTGCTATCGCTGAAAGAGACCCCGGAAGTTTCACACACACACACACGAAATATCAAATACTGGCTGCATGTTTTCGAAAGAAAGGGCGCTGGGCTTTCTTAGCAAGCTCACCTCGACCCCAAAACATCCAGATAATACGTCTAACCCATATGTTGCATTCGCCCGCTCGACCTTTGCGCGGGCGCCTGGAAGCTTTTGGATGCAGCCACGGCCATTTCAGAGTTGCAGGCTCCACGAACTTCCAGGTTTGTTCTTTCCCCTTCCAGATTCCTCCGATACACCTTGGAGATCTTCACAAAGGAGTTCGGGGTAGTGACCGCTTTCTGTGACAACCTCACCCTTTCCAGTGAAGGTTTCGCAAGTTCCACGCCCACCACAATCAAGGAATCACACTCCTCAGCAGCGCAGGCAGGCTTCTCCCGCGCCAAGGAGTCAAATCTCCGAAAAGTGGACCACACTTGCAGTGGCTTGCAAGTTCGAGCTCCAAAAGGTCCAGAGTATGTCAATGTTTCGCAAGACTAAACGCTGGCCATTGATGAAGTCAGGGGCAGCACTGACTTGGCCGGTTGCTCAAGGCACCAAAGGTTCCCAACCATATGGGGCGGGAACCAAGCCAAGGCCGTTACCTCTGCCAATGCGTTGCGTTCCACAAAACCCTCTTCCTTCAAACCCCCTGTAAGCATTGGAGCTGCTTCTGCCTGACTGGCTGTGTGATAGGGTCACACATGATGCGCATTTGGTGCCAAACCATGTCAAAGAGTTTCTCTGAGGGGGTCCACCCGGCAGAGAAACGTGGGTGGGGGAGGGAGGGGGTCGCGGCACTGTAGCGTAGCCCAGCGCAGCTCCTCGAAGATCTCCCTTGGAGATTTGGGTCGCGCAGATCCACTGACAAGACAAGATCCGCCGGCGGTTGTCAGCGCCAGTCTTCTCAGGCTTTAGCCCAGGTGGAAGCAACGTCTTATGTTTGGAATGAATCGTGGCACACCGGCGCCGTCGATGGGGTCTCAGTCTCACTCAAAGACTCCTGACTCGTGGCATTTGATCATGTCGGCCCATCATTTTCGGCTTTCCTGTTTGCGGCCGACTGTAGTCGACTGGCAGCTAGCCTTAAAGCCTTAGGCTTTCGCCAGAGAGCTATCACCTGCAACAACCATTGACAACCATCCTCCAGCAGAGAGCTATCACCTGCAACAACCATTGACAACCATCCTCCAGCGGAGCATTCCATGTCCACGCAGGGCCGCTGAGCCTCTGCAGCAGCTTTTCATTGTCTCGATTTCAGCTGCATGGCCTCACTGTCCATGACGTCGACGTAGATCGCCCGGCGATTGCAAAGCAGCTTGATGCTCTCGCTGCTACTGTCTGCGTCCAAGACATGACCATGAAGCGCTGGCCATGACCACCGGCCATTCTGATTCTGTCTGGCGCTTCTGCTCCGGAGAGATCTCTGGCTTCCCGCCGCTCTTTGCGACTGTGCGAAGCCTTTGGCCAGAGTGGGCCTCCGCTGCGTACGCGACTGTATGTAGTCCGTCTCCTTGAAGTCAACCTCACGATGATGAGCGACGTTTAGGCGTTTAGGCTGTTAGGGTTTAGGCTTCAACGTCTCCACAAACTGTATGACCGCCAGGAACTTGGTGATCGACAATCAGAAAGGGCCAAAAGCACGCGCGCTTAATTAATAAAGTTATTTACTGCACTTCGAGTGATCCCAATGATCCCCACCGTGACATTGCAATCATTTGTCTTCATGCCAAAGTGAGGAGCAGCATGTTGCCATGGTCGTGAGTTTGTGGTTCTCGACTTTGTTCGTGGGTCCCCGGGTTGTGCGCTGTGATTGTGGTTGTGTGTTGTGGTCATGTGCTGTAGTTGTGTGCTGTAAAAGTAACTTTGTATGCCTTTGTGGTTGTGTGTCGTGGTTGTGTGTTTGTGGTTGTGTGTTGTGGTTGTGTGCTGTGGTTGTGTGCTGTGAATGCGCCTTTGTGGTTGTCATTGCGTGTTGTGTGTTTGTGGTCGGTTTGTGGTTGTGTTTGTATTGTGTGCTTGGGTTTGTGGTTGTGTTTGCGCTTGACATGTGGTGACTGTGTGTTTGTTGTTGTGTGTTGTTTGTTTGTGGTTGTGGCTTGTGGTTGAAGTTGTATATAGAATCTAACGACCCTGACCTGGAGGTGAAAAATGAGCACAAACTGGCCACATGCGGGGAATGTTTTTCGTTGCAGGTGAACGGTGAAGCCAAACACAACAACCAGACAAAGCAACACAAAACAACAAGCCCAAGCCAAACAAAACAAGCAGCCAAACTCAAACAAAACAAACAAACCAAGCCGACACGAACCACAACAAACAAAAACACAAAACAACAAGCCAAGACCCAGCCCAAGCCAAGCCAAACGAAACAAAACAATCAAACAAACAAGCCAACACCAAGCCAAGCAAAACACATAAAAAGCAACCAATCAAGCAAGCATAGCAGCAACAAAAAACAATCAAGCAAGCAAGCACACCAAAACAAAAAACAAGCAAACCTAACCCTAGCAATACAGAACAAGCACCAAAAAACAAAACACACCAATCAAGCCAAACCAACCCAGCCAACCAAATAAAGAAACAGTCAAACAAGCATGACAACAAAACAAAACAACCAAGCCAAGCGAAACAATACAATCAAGCAAGCAAGCCAAAACAAAAAACACACAAAACTAACCCAAACAACACAAAGCAAACAAGCAAAAGCCAAAACAAACCAATCAGCCCAAACCAAGCCAAGCCAAACAAGTAAGAAAACAACCAGCCAACCAAACAAACAAGCCAACGGAGCGCAACCAAAAAACCTGCCCAGCTGGCCCTCAATAATCATTAATCTTCTTTCTCGGCGTCTTCTCGGCACTGCCAGTTGCATGCTTTACACAAGAGGGTTGTGATTCCCGGAACTTGAAGGAACCCCCTCTGTCGGCCATATGCATAGGACTAATGGTTAATGGGTGATAACTTTTCAGGGAATCCATCGTGGTTGCAACAAAATTTGACAGGGGGGCCCAGAAGTGAGACGCAATGTGAGCTGCCCAGGGTGTCAATCTGCTGCAGTGGTTAAAAACAAAGGCCGGCCCTGGGAACCAGGACCTCGTGAAATTTGATAATAACTATTATATATATATATATATGATTATGTATATATATATGTATACACGCAGTATATATATATACACATGCAGCATTATGCAGCCAAGTGTCTGTGGCCCATGAGCTTTTCGCCACTCGATCCAAAGCTCCTTTGTTCGTTCATCCCACTCGTCCTGAGCGCCAAAACTTCATGCAAAGGATTTGTGGCCAAACGCATGCAACAAAGATTTTGAGGAGGCAGCAAAATGTAGCAAAACCTTCCTACAAGCTCATTAGTGAGTTTCTGCGTGCCCAGCGCTGCCACAAAGCGCATGCGAGCTGGAGGCATGTTTGAGGATGGATGAGAAGGACAGAATAGCCGCCATGAGGATGTGTCATCATGCTTTTAACAGGTTCAACGCAAATGTTTAGGTTTAGCTGATCTGGCCCAGCTTGGCCCATCGACTTCGCACGTGGTCCACCAGCCTGCTCCACGTGGTTGCCCTCGTCATCCACCAATGAGTGGCCCCAGGCTCGTAGCAGCTGAAGGATCAGGATGATGTGTTCTCCCTGATCGGTGGAATTCCGCCAGTGGGGCCAGTCGTGGCTGAGGGAGTTGATCCGTGATAGGCTGTCAAGACAGCCAAGGGTCCGTTTGGAAAGCTTTTGGGAATCTTTTGGCAAGAGCCCAAGCCAGCATGATTTTGCAGATGCCACCATCTTTTGGAACTTAATATAAGAGGCGTTCTTTGTTCAGGTGACGGATGACAGGTGAGAAGGTCTTCACAGGTGAGAAGAGTTGGGTCTTCCAGGCTTTCCAGGCTTTCATCACAGCTGAACACCTTTGTGAAGATGAAGTCTCAATGAAAGCCTGGAAAATCTCAATGACAGGCTTTCTTTCCCAGTCGTTCCAGGCTTCAATGGTGTCTTTGTGAAGATGAAGTCTCTGCAGTTGATGCGAACACCCATCCATCCATCCCCATGTTTCGAACGACGCTCTCCGAACGCCTTGAGATCCATGGGATAGGCCAGCACAGCACCCTGAAAGCTTCGGCCAGTCAGTTGTCTTCTGTTGGATCGTGCGAATCCAAGCTAAACATCAAAGAATCCCAGCCTTCCGGGTGAGCATCTACAAAAATAGAAGTCTGTTCATTTTGGATTCAAGTGCACACCAAAAAAGGGCTCTTGAAATCCACTGGTCCACTGATCATATGGAATCATCTACTGAAGATCCTATTTACATCTCATTACAGCACCTTGCAATGCAAAGCGCTGTTTTGGGTCAGTGATTGGCAGCCGACGGCCGCTGTTGCAACACAACTGGCTGATTGGGGATCCAATGTACTCACGAATGGAACGGTATGATGTGATAAAAGGAGGGCAGAGTGACAAACGCAAGCACGCATTGATATTAAGTCTGTTATATACATTATCCCTAGAAGTCCAAAGACTATATTTTGACTGTCTGAAGTAAAGGAAGTTCCCTTTCAGGTCCCCTAAAGACCATTCTTATTATAGTCTTTGACTCCCAGGGTTATAATAATAGCATTATATAGCATTATTTTCTATATAATGTTTCTCCGATTCCTCCAAATTGCAACTTCTGAGTTCAATCCTGGCTTTTGAAGCCAGCTCAAGCACTGCTCAAGCCTTGATCATGATTTGGCTGAGCTCTGGGTTCAAATAGGCATCAGCACAGACAGTCTCGAATTTGGCCTGGCGCGACAAAAATAAAAATACCAATATCACCCACTCTAATTTGGAACCCTATCGAGTGTGCTGCAAGGTTACTGTTCCACATTAAATTCCTACCACTCTACAATCTGGGATATGCCGCGTGGTATCAAAGCAGCAGCACCAATGAAATCAAGATCGTGCATGTGTTGGCCGGAATTCATCCCAAAAACAATTGATGCATGGTGCGACAAGTCGTTCTACCAATCCCTCCAATCTGTCCCAATCCTGTAGCAGTCGTTGCTGCCTTTGCTCTTCGGCCAGATTCCTTGGTGCAGTTCCGGCTGCCGGAAGTTCAGCGAATTTACAAAAACGTTCCACAAAAATGTACAAAAACCATAAAAGAACCATGGATGACACCAGTCTAAGTTTGCAAGCATGTTGAAAAAAATACCTGACTCACAACTGGTTGCGTTCAAACCAAGAGTTTCACTTTTTTTTCATTTGGCTGCGTTGAACTAGACTAGTGACTAAAGGACCAGCAACATACCCGCAGTAGGAGGAAACATATGGGAAAATGCATAGATTGCGGAGTTGAAGCCGAGCGTTAACACGGATCTGCTGTCCGGTTGGCGAAAACGTTGGTTGAAAAGTAAGTAGCTGATTTTTTCCACAGTAACTGATGATGTATAAACTACTTACTCTCCTCCCTTTTGTTTACTTAGAATTTGTTTGTTAACACGCCTTCTGTGGATGTAGGAGCCTATAGTAACTCAGTTACGCAAGCAACAAGAAGGATTGTGCACAAATGGAGTGGTGAGTGGAAGTGGTGGTGATTATTATAGTGAGACCAGGCACGCATTTGCTGTGCTGCGGTGTCGGTACGCGTTGCCTGCGGCGCCTTTTTCCCGAGAACGCCTGCACAAAGGGCTCTTTTATGACAAGCCGGCGTGCTACAGATCATCACGAATCACAACTTACACTCGTGCATATCCAGAGTTGCAAATTCCACGCCAACACTTCTTCACATCTGCACGCGTTTACATTTCACATCTTGACATCCCCACACATCCAGACATGCACATCTTCAAATTTCGTTCTGTTTTTCCTTCTGTCTTTCTGTCTTTCAGTCTTTCTTTCCTTTCCTTCCCTGTCCTGTCCTTTCCTTACTTTCCTTTCCTCGTTCTTTCTTTCGTTCTGTCGGTCTGTCTGTCTGTCGGTCCGTCCGTCTGTCTGTCTTTCCTTCTCTTTTCGCTAAGATTTTCTTTTTCTCTTTCTTCCTTTCCTTTCCTTGCCTTACCTTTCCTTTCCTGTTGGCTTCTTTTCTTTTCTTGTCTTGTCGTGTCCTGCCGTGTCGTGTCGTGTCGTGTCCTTTCCCTTCCCTTCCCTTCCTTGCTTTATACATTCTTTCTTTTCTTCTTAGGCCGGGGGTGGTGTCGACAAGTCACCACAAAACGCAGCGCCTTCGCAGGACGATGAGGAGAGGATGAGGAGGAGGAGACACAGGATAAGGCCTCTTCTAAAATCTAACAACCCTCACCTGACAGGTGGAGAAAAAGCCATATAATTTTTAGCCATCAATTTGGCGCATGGGCAGCCAAACAGAAGCGAAAAACGATTGTGAGTAAAGCTTCAGTTTGTCGGAAAAAGCATCCCCGAACAGCCACGACCATCACACTAGGATTGCATTGGAGGGATTTGGAGGGCACATATGGTATGATCTTCCCAAGATACTTGTTCATTGTTTATGTTGTCAGGTCTTTCTCGTTTGTTAATAATTGAAAAAAGGGACCCTGCGGTAGGCAGCGTGTTTCCTGGCCACCTGCGAGGTTTCCACTCCCCTCATTTCGTGACAAACCTTCATGTCTTTTTGTCAGCACTGGATCCAATGCTTTTTTGGCAACCCCAATTCTCCAAGAGTCGCTTCCCGCTGACGCTGCCTCTCCAAGGCTTCGAGTGCCTTGTTACACAGCTGAAGGCTGAAACATGAAACCACTGGCAATGTCAAATTCCGCAAAGCCTATAGTCATGTATTGCCTTGCATTTGTTTTAATACGGTTTATATCTCTTAGAACGCGATCATCTGTCCACGTCGCCCCAACAAGGCCGCGAACTGCTGCTCCGCCTCGCCTCCTGCTCCGCCTGCTGCCGTCTTATGGCCGCTTCATCAAAGGCCTTGGACGTGACGACGGTGGAGAATGTTTGTTTGTATGGGAGTGTATCCCTATTAATTGTTAAAACCTCCTGGAAGAACAACAATAAACCAAATCCGTGGGGAGGTCTCCCCATTGTCATAGAAACATGTACAGACCATATTCACCAACTGGGTTCTGCTAATTATTGATTTACAGGCACCACGTCCATCTCATCTCAATATACATGAGAAGGTTTCACACAAACTATATACCACTTTAAATCTACTCAAGACGTATCCATTGGTCCATACTGCCGGAACAAAATCACCCAACACAGCTTCCCCTATAATTGTGTTCTAAGGTAAATAGCTGGCGTTGCCATAGACCCTAAACAACAAACTATATATTGAACCTGCCCTGGAGAAAAAAAACGACAACAACAAAATGAAATGTTGCACATCGTTGCACATGTCCCTCGGGTGGATCTTGGCGTCACCCGTCACCTGTCGCTGTGTGTCAATTTTGCTCTGGATAACTAGTGATGTGATGTGTCCGGATTCACTCCCAACGATAGATCTGGTGCAAGCGTTCGGGCGCAAGCCACATAAAGCTCTTGGAACAGGCTCTGGGTTTACCCTGCAGCACTCAAGCCTCACCGACTCTGCTCTGGTCTGGCATCAGCAGCATTACATAATGTTGACCTAGGGTAAAGCAACCTCCCCATATTGGCCCCTATTAATCAAGCCCAGCTCGAGCCCCCAATACTACACTAATTTAATCCCAGGCTTTCCACATTTCCATCACCCTAATCCCGCTATTAATCAAGCCCAGCTGGCCCAGGAAAAAAAAGTATTTATTTCCACTTAGCATCCAATATCTGCCTACAGTGAAACTGATCCATGGTGAAACTGATCTTTTGATCCACCCTTTTCACATACCATCTCTGTGAGAGATAGCATTCTGATCCACTCTTTTCCCATGTTGATCCTCTCATCAATCAATCATTCTCATCGATCAGAGCTCTTACCAAGCTTGTGCCATACTAAGAGCTCTCATGGTTCTCATAGTTCAAACTCTCAACATCCACACAGAATCCCATCAACCATCATCAATCATCAGGTCCAGGTCATCGTCTCATCATCCATCATCAGGTCATCACCTTTATTATATAGGGGGATGTGGTGTCCAATACCTTCAATCTCAAACCTTGTTGACCTTGAAGGGGGGTTGATTAATCCTATACCTCAAAATTACAAACATGTGTACACATTCTACAAAAAACTTAGGTAGAACCTGTTGGGCCAAGAGCGTGTTTTGCGCGTTCTTTGCGACTATTTCCATACCAAGAGGCTGTGTATAAAAATACTGCGACCAAAGGGACCCGCAACCGGCAGCACACCAATAGCAAACCAGCAAGCCAACAGCAAAGGACCAGCAGCACCACCAGCGATAGGCATCTTTTACAACCACCTTGCTGATACAAATGATGCACTACCATTACGACTTGTGTTTTCTGCATCGGTAATTTACAGCCAAAACTGTCTCCATCAGGAAATGAAACCATGATTGAGTTTTCTAGGCCCTACCCCCTAGATCTTCACTTCGTTAGCAGAAACTAACTGCTGCCTAGCCTACTGGCTTTCCTTAAAGCAATGCACGCTCCAAACACATTATAAAAAAACTGCAGGGATGCCGTCGATTGCAGGCGCTTAATCTCTTGCCATCTCTTGCTCTCGTTTGTGTCTAGTACACGCTCTGCTGACACTGACTCATTACCGCCTGCAGGTACCAAACTGATCCAAACTGCAAAGGCCAAAAAAAAGTTGGGCCAAAGGGGGGGGTCTCCTGTTCTTCCAATCTAAACGACCTCGCGTGTCAGGTTCACATTTCACCACTGAGATCCACCGAGGCACTGAAACCCGCAGCAGATCCTGAGTGGACACTGTCTCCTGGCTGGAGGAATTGTGGCGCTGATGTCTGACCACGCGATGCTGAGGTTTGCAAGAAAGACACGTGATGTTTTTCATACGCAGCTTAGAATTGACAACCCACATTCATTCCCCCTGAATAATGCACACGCGCTTCAATCCACAAGCAACAAAGCAACACCACGAGTGTGTGTATGTATGTATGTATGTATGTATGTATGTATGTATGTATGTATGT
>CAXAMN010010979.1:0-18688 GCA_963970005.1 Durusdinium trenchii | reverse complement strand
CAAGCTGGCGGTCACAGACCTCGAACAGCTCCAAAGTCAAAAAAAAAGTTCGGAGTGTAGATCCCAGTCAAGGCTGACCTGCAGATTTGAAGCGGGTTTCTCCCTGTGAAGGAACTGCGCGCGGCGATGCGCCACGCATCGCGAGCCGGCGCCGCCTTTTCATGTTCCAACTGTGTGAAGGGCAATTCTTGGCCCAATTGAACAAAAACGCCTAAAACATTGACGGCATACATCAGAATATCATAGAATCGAACAAGAACATTAATGGAACAAGAATTGGGGTTCTCCAGGTGCTTCCGTCTTTAAGCCCTAAACCAGCCTTTATTGGGTGGCATTTTCGCGATCCTCAAACCTGGAGTCGACCTCCCCAGACACGGCCGGAGTCGGCCTCCTTGATTTCCTGATGCAGCTCGTTGATGCGAGACATGAGCCTCTTGAGTCCCTGGGCCGGCTGAGGGGCATCCTTTTTATCACGCAGTGGGAAGACAAGGAGGGGTCCAAAAAGCTATGCAACTTGCGAGAAGTCACCGACCGAAGTCTTGAAAGAAGAACTTCAAACCTTTTCCTTTCGCGAGTACTGAGCCGTGTGGCTCTTGGTCTTGGCTTCGCATGCGTGGGGCTTGCAAAAACTTCAAACCAGGAAAATGAAAATGATGGAGACTTGAGAATGACATCGAAAGGACCCACCGGATCGTGTCCCACTGCCCGGCCTCGTTGGTGAAAATCACCTGTTCCCCCAGCTCCGACGGCATGCGTTCCATCCTGGGGCGGTGGGGACGATGGCAACAAAGGCCCTTTGAGTTCAAGGCGGAGGGGCGGTTGAGCCACCCAGGTACGTCTGCAACTCACCAGCCAAGGAAACAAGATGCAAACATAATATGTAACATGCATAATACAGTATCATTATAATTTGATTCATATATGCAAACATATGCAAACATAATTTAAACTTAAACATAGTATCCCAGAACGCGCTAAATCACATCAAATCACCTCCTGCAGTTCTCAACCTAGTAGGCGATCTCGATCAGAGGAGCTCCAAGATCTAAAGCACTGGACTGTATATGAATCAATCACCTCCAACTGCCGAGAAACGCGTCACTCTCGGCTGCGAGGCATTGGACCTCAGTCCGGTTCCAGCCGTCGACGGCGACCGCGAATCCATGAGATCAGCGTCACCTGAAAATCCAGGTCTGCATGGATCACAGGTGGAAAGGGGTCCACCCGCCGGATCTGGTCCAATTCGAAGGCTTCAGGTCAACCCGGGCGTGACGGGCAACATGACTCTACCTGGTCTACCTGGTCTAAAACATGCATCCTCCCGGAGGATCAAGGGTCCAAATGGATCCACAGGTAACGAGCACGGTGTCTGTCAGAACCTCAACTTGAGTATGTCTCAGGGAGCATAGGGTTTCAGCCTGGAAATTGGATGTTCAGATGTTCAGAAGTCTAACCGAAGACCACAGGAGTGGTACTCCTGTGCCTGCAGTCCCTGTGGTCGTTGTGCCCGAGAAACTCCTGTGTCGTCGCGCCTGCGAGAGCCGCAGCGCGAAGACGATGGGCACCTGACACGAGAGACGGCGACCCGAGAGTGAGAGGAGCCCACAACCATGAAACAGGACAGACCATGAAACCTGTGGGTCCTTGTCGTTTGGTTTGAGGCAGGCCCACAAGTAGATGTTGCATGTCATGACCTTCTTGGAACTCAAGAGCCCATAGAGTAGAGGCTTTGGCAAGTCTCGTTTTGACTAAGCAACTCAGCACATGCACGAGTTCACCTTGCCTGGTTCAGTTTGCGCTGCTTGTCAGTTTGGAATTGCTGGATTTCGGCATCAGTCATCTTCTGCTCCTGACAGACCGGGGCAAAGTACGTATCAGACTGCAAACCTCCAAACCAGCTGTGGAAACCAAGGTGTGATCGGAAGAAACTGATGTACAGTCAACCTGTTTCCAAACTGAGAGCCCCCTCTTCCAGTGCACTGTGGTCCTTGTCAATGCGCCGTTCGTCATCCAAAAGCCGCTTGTGGGTTTGCTTCAAACCCTGGCAACGGGAAGAACATGCAGTTTCACACCTAACAAACACATCAAATATAAAGTTCATGTCTTTGCCAATCTAAAAATGATCATCCCAAAGTTGGGTATCGGATGAGTTGTTCACCACAGCAGCCTCAACTGCTCGTTGAATCTCTTGAAGCGCATCTTCCATTTCCAGGCCTCGTTGCGAAGCGAGGAGACCGGTCGTTGGTGAAAGGCTGACCGGTCTCTGGTGTTGCGGCGGTCTCTTGGCGTTCGATCCTCCACAAGATACACCAATCCTATTGATCCGTAAGGCACATCCTTTGCGTTCGTGCCACTTGAAAGTGCCACTCTCATCATCGAGAAAGGAACAGCGGACAAGAACATGACTGAACCACAAACGCCCCTAAAATAACAGGCATGTCTTTTCTCCATGCAAGTCCAAGCCCAACCTAATACTACATATACTCATTGGAACTTGCAAGAGGTATGGTTCAAATCCCTTTACTTCCCGAGGCCATCCCTAGATCCCCATGTCGTCGCCCGCAGGTTCCACCTAAGACCCATCAGGCCCTGGCGCTTATCCCGGAGGTCAATGACACTTTCATAAATCTGATGGTCACACCCCTGGCAGGACACTGAGCTGTGAAGAGTCCAAGACTTCGCACGAAAGCACAGCCTGCAGTCGCATTGGCGGCTTAGACCAAGTCTGACGACGCGCCTGAGGTGGACCTGTGTCATCATCCTCCATGTCCTCGTCCTCGTCACTTTCGATGTCGCTGCCCTGCGAAGATGTGGAACTCCAATCAAATGGATATCTGTTGGCAACATCTCTGTTTTTGAAGTACAGGCCTCCCCAGCTAGGTTCCTTTGTTTTTGTCTACACACAAACATGCGGGGTGGATATGCTGCAATTGCATGTAATTGATCAGCAGTGCTGAAGAACCACAGCAGCCCGACAGCTCGACCGCTGTCGTGTCGCGTTGCTTTCATTCGGTGCAAGTCAGCCCCTAGCCTCGCCTCATCATCCTCATCCTCCTCATCTTCGTCAAAGTCTTCTTCTTCCCCACCCTTCTTTCGTTTAGACCTCTTCACCTGCGTGCGTGCGCGCAAATTGGTGGAACTGCAAGGGCCGAAACATGGCCGCATGGCCCCTTGGATGATCATGTTCCTCTGCAAACAGGTGGTTTTCCACTTCCATGACTATTTCAGGAAGCTTCACTTCATTCTTTTTTCAAGCGGAGCATATCAGCATCCATGTGTTCAGGTCATGTCACCTGGAGTATTGTCTGACGTGTGTCCATCAAACACTTCCACACTTCAAGTAAGCCAGAGGTAGCTGATAACATCTGATAACCACTTACACTCACAAACCACCCTCACAATCAATCACAAGCTTGTACTCCACTGCATTCCACTGCAGTCCCAGGTGTTCTGCTTTTCCCAGGCTTTCCTGATCTTTCCTGCGTCCCAGGTCTGCCTTCTTCTTGTAGACCTTCAGCAAGGCACTCAGGAAGGGCGAGTTCTCTCCCACCAAATCGGTGAACTCTGCCTGCGCCAACTCCGCCCACTCCGGAGCGGTGATAACACCAGTGTGGCCAACTCCGCCGGCTGTCTGATCGTGAGTGAGAACATGTAAAATCTACAAGACTGCAAGCTGTTTGGCCTTTGGCTTCACTTTCTCATTGTGTTTAGGATGAAGAAAAAAATACTCCAACAACCTCCGGCTCCCGCCTGGAGATTCTGCTCTTGAGTGTGCCACTCCTCGATCTCTGCCTGCCAACATTTTCAGCCCTATGGCACCATCATGCAAGTTTACCTCAAGATGTGCAGCAGTCGTTTCCTATGGTTCACCACAAGGTCTGACCAAATTATACCAAATTGTCTTTCGGAGGAAACTTGTCTTTCACCTTTCACCCACAATCTTTGATAGGTGAAAATGGTGATCCTCCCTCTTTGAAGCTGGTCCTCTCTCTTTCACCCAATGGTGATCGTCTCTCAGTCTGTCGGAGGCCTTCTTTTCGCTGAGTTGATCTTGGCATTCCTTGATCTGATGCATGATGCTTGTTTTGTCTTGCCGACACCTCAGCCATTTCTGGGCCGACACCTCTGTCTCTGCACGACATCAAGCCAGTCCGTATTTTCTGCATGACGACTGTCGATTAAACCGTAAACGTTAAACATGGATGCCAGTGCGCCAGTGCGATTAGCTATTTTTCCATGCTGAAGATGGACGACACATCCACCTACTAGATGATGTACCTGAGCATGCCAATCCAAAGGCACATCGCAACTTCACAGTGCGCACTGCCTCTAAATCTCTGGGCTTCCTACTTGGTGGCCTTTTTCAGGAGTGTCTCATCCTTCTCCTCGAGCTCATTCAAGGTCAGCAGCTCCTGGCTTCGCAGCGCTGCGGACAGTGGGACGGTGCGGACAGTGGGACAGAACTTTCACGTGGTCTGTGCATGTCCATGCTCATCCAATCATAGCTGCTGGGCATGGCAGGCATGGAGTTCAAGTGGAGTTTCCGGAAGTGCAGCACATCAGTCCCAACGGGAACTGATCAGTCCCTGGGTTGTATCTGAAAGCTGTTTGCGGAAAGTTCTTGCGTTTTCTTGAGCAAATGGAGTGTCCAAGCTCCTCATAAAGCACCAGCAATTTCATGTCAGCATTCTTCAGGTCACTTTCGAGCTTGGCTTTTTCCTGTGTGCACTCCGCACGCGCCGGAGCGCTGGTCGCAGCTCGTTGCTCTGTTGAAGGCTTGAAACAAACTCCAATAAAACCAAACCCATGAGCAGCGGGGCTCACCCAGTTCTTCACATGATGCTTTTCACCACCCAGTTCTGTATCTTCACTTCACTCGCAGCGGGCAATCGAACAATGACAGAACTGGGTGGTCTTCAAACGGTCCGCGATCGGTCCAGCGGTCTGCAAGGACTCCATGCGGTGCGCATGAATGGGCCCGGTTTGGTTCTCTGACCACAAACGACTGTCGGTTGCTCACATCTGGGCATTGACTCAGTCTCATCCTGTTGGCCAATGCATCAGGATTGTTTCAAGGGTAACAAACCTTGCGAACCAGTGCCTTTCAAGTTGTTGAGGCCACGATGATGAACCCTCGAATCGCGCTCCTTTTTGCTGTGGTATCAGATTGAAGATGTCGAAGATTCAGCTAAGATATCACGACTCACAAGTCTCAGCACACCAGTTACTGTCGCCAGTGAAAACACTTGCGTTGCACAAACAACAACTACATCACGAGACGGAACCTCCGTCACATGGATCCTGGTGTTTTGCACATCTCCTAACTTGCGGGTGCTCGGCTCAGTTGTCCACGAAGGTCTTTCGCCCTTGCAACCCTGTAGTACTTCCGCGCCCAGCCAAGGAATCTTGCCAGGTCTGGTCCAGGTAGGCTAAACCTGAGGTAGGCAACGTCCAGCCATGAGCCATGTGACACTGTGAGTCTGTGTCTTTCAAGCGATCTTCATCCACCGGGCGCAATCCCAATCCCTGAGACATCCCACCTCTAACATTCATGAAATATGTATAATGAAATACTTTGGGGCACAGGGGCACCTCCGAACACCACCAGTCCGCAGGATTCGCATGGAATTCGCCTGAATTCGCCGAGGAACCTACAAAGTCCCAAGTGGCCGGATTACAGCAAACCACCCTCTCCAGGAAGGCCGTGTCTGCTGGGCCAATCAGCTTCTGGCCCAAGTCAAACTGTGCGAAGACCTCAGCGCTGCTCCAGCAGCGCGACGCGACGTCTTCAAGGTTGGGAGACGTAATCATCTACCGAGATCTGCCCCCCCCCCTCTGTGAGGACAATGGTTGTGCTGAAATACTAGATGCCTAGATCTATGATCTATGATAGATGTCTTATCTGAGTGAAGAAGTCATGGCGCTAACCTACATGCCTTGCCAGAAGACACACATGCTTAGTTTCTTTTGTCCCCAGAGTCTCCAGAGCTAAAACCAACGTGCAACTGGATGTATTTGGAGATATGTGGATCATCTTGGACATTCTTGCATTGTGTCGTACAATGACAACATTCATCAACATTCCATGTTGGATGGGCAAGTTTAGCCCAAACGCGTATGATTTGATCAATCACGCAAGTGAGTTACGCCAGAAATGGCCACAACAAAAGGACAACATTTGACAACTCAATCTTGAAGAAAGGTTGAACAAAAAACTGAAATGGTGTTGAATAATGACATCGAATGGTGAACTTTTCTGCCTTTGAGAGCATAAGCATGTCTACTCGCGCTGCAGCCCACCACTTCAAAAACCTTGAACAAAAAGCACGAGCTCGTACGCGTGCCTGAAAACGTGCCCTTTGTTCAACTTCCATCCTCTTCCTTTGCCTGTGTCTTGTCATAAGACTCCTCTCTCGGAAGATGACGGCAGGTTTGGCCACCATCCGTGCGTCGGCCACGTCTCTCCACCCCCCGCAAAAGGCCGATGGTGTTCGGCGAACGCGGCCGGATCAGGATCCGGGTGGCATCTCGGGAGCCGTAGATTGCCTTTCGTAGACCGATCTCGCCGATGGCACCCCACAGCACGGTGGTGGAGTACCTGGGCAGACAGAAGCGAAGCGATTTTGGGCGATGAGGCCTTTTGAAGGGATATACCCCAGATGTTCCATCTGGAAAAGGCCCCAGATGTTCCACCTGCCATGTTCCAAGCCTGCTGTTTTGAGCAACATCTGCAAACCTTTCTCAGGAAGTCTGGAAGTCTGGAGGATCTGATAACCGTGAGTTCCAACTTAAGCATAGTGTACATAGTATGTATCTAGTAACAAGTGCAACGCTACTGGTAACAAAGGCCATTATATACTATAGTATTAGCAAGAAGCTACTAGCGATGCACCTGTTACTAGTAGCGATGCCCTTGTGACTAGTCCAGTAGCTAATACCTAGACCATCCAAAGGGTGCCTATGGAGATCTCTAAGTAGTGTAGGGTAGTCTATTGGACACCCAAACAGGATGGCCCTGGTACGTAGCTGGAAGACTTTCGCATTGATCAAACACCTGCGAACCCCCGACGGTTAACTTTCCTGTGGCTGACGTATGCTGATGTGCACGTCAACTTCCAACAGAAGCATGTGCATCAGTGCATCTACTGTATCTGATTTGTTGCAGACGTGTTCTCTTGCACATGCTCCAGGAAAGCAAATTCTAAATGTGCAAAACGGTCGAACAAGTTGTCATCTCAATGTAGTTGAAACATGGTTGTTTAAAGAAAGTTCTCGATAGTACTTTAACAAGAGGTTCTGCTGGCGCCGAGATGCTGGTTGATGCCTTGGTGTCTTTCCCACAAGGACAGGCCATCCATGACACCGCTGGCTCCCGTCACGGGTCCTGGAAGGCACGGCTTGCCGTCGCGGCTGTTGGATGGTCTGAATGACGACCAACAAAACTGAACCCAAGCACGCCACAAGATCTATTCAACCCACAACACCAGAAGCAAGCAAAACCCGTGACAAGTCGTGAAAAAAGAAAGAACACATACAGGCAAAGAAGGTAGCACCAGCACTGGCACATACTGGTACCATCACAAAAACAGAAAGGTGTAGTCTGAGGACCTTAGCCCACCGGGACTAAAGCAACACTTTCGCAGAAGAGCAACTAAAGCCCGTCTGAGTCAATGGGTTCCACTGTCAGTGGCTCCTGAAAAGCCAAGAATACTCTTTTATAGAGAGGTTTCCAACTACTGACTGCTGACCGCTGCCTTGTGAAGCATCTGTCAGTCCTGAACCTCCCTGGCCCATGTAGACTGAGATAGAGGAGAAATGCACTGTCCTGGCAGGCTGCCAAATACGGAGCAGGAAGACCTCCTGGTTCTACTTCGGGCTTTGCCTCATCTACTTTATGATTGAAAATAACACCTGCATGCCATTCCATTCCATGCTTGCGAGCGTACCATAGAAAAAGCATTGCAATGCAGTGACACTTGCATTATATTATACACTGCTGGTCAATACAATGTCACAGTTCGCTTGGAAGCAAGGAAGAGTGCCTGTCCTGTTGATGGTAGTGGCCGTGATCAACCTGCGAGCGTGCGACATTGAGTACAATAATTGACCTCCAAAATGATACAATAAGTTGTGAGATAGCTGCAAGACAATTCAATATCCACCGTGATAACACGCCGCCTTGATGGCAAGTGCTTTGGCTATCATCCGACAAGTTCACCTTCACTTAATTCACTTATCTTCCACAAAGATTCCCAGAACTGAACTAGCACCACCTGCTCCTACCAGTATGGGAGTTTCTGTTTCGCTTGGGTAAGGATGGGGGAGCGCTTTTTTGAGTTGCCTTGAGATTCAGCCATCCCCTGATTCCTGGATGGAAGCTCCTCAGAAAAGGAGATCACAGGGTGACCGAGCGGAGGACCAGAGTCACCTATGAGATACACCTGGTTGCCATCAAATCCCAAATCAACACCCCCGAAAATGGCAATCTTATTCATACTAGCTGTTTTCAAAATTACTTGCTCAAGCTGTATTCACTCAAAGATCTCAAAGTTAGGATTTGGTAGAGTCTGGTAGAGTGAGCACTGATGTATCGTTTTGCAGGTTATGCATGTTTCACATGGTGGAGTGTTGCCACCCACAATGAACGTCACGGATCCTAACAAAACAAAACACAAACACGTCCCGCACAGACAACAAGACACGAACGGACCTTTTCCTCCTGATCGAACCGGACTTGCGAAATCCACTGGACGGCTCTCTCGCACGACTCTCGTGTGCCTGTGGTAGTTCACCGCAGCATGAGCTTTGCTTCCAAAGGTCTGGAAAATGGATGAGCTGACCGTTCCTGCAGTTCCGACATCCATCCGGTCTTCTCGTTCCGAAAGAAACCCCCCCGGAAGAGCAGAGCACGTTCTTGGACCAAACATGACAAAACCATAAAATGTGGACGTATGTAGACTCTTGATTGATAAACCCACCATATGAAGAGGATGGCCAATTCAATTGTGAGAGTTCATAAATTGATCAAGAGTCTATACAGCCACATGAATTTTCCACCGTACCAGTACCTCATCCCACATGGTCTACGTACGTGTCCTTGTGGGGGAGGAGGAGTCGCCTAGTCCGGTGGTTCAAAGATGTTAAATCCAGCAAGATGACATGGACCTGGAACTGCTAAGTGGCAAGCGAACTGGTAAGAACTCCTGGCAGTTTGTCCACCAAATGAAAGCCAATGATATCCTCTGTGGAATAACCGGTCGGGGTTGAGAACCCCATTTTATAGTGATAAATGACTGAACCAGGCTCTGGGAGCACAATGCCCCACTATAGAATCTAGCTTTCAACCCTTGTAGTGTACAGCATAGTTTCTCTATAGAATAAAGGGAGTCAACCTTTAAGGCACTAATGTAACAGAATTGTAGGCTCAAAATCTGAATTATCCAATAGAAACAGCCAGGGGTGGTCCTCATTCTAGACAAGTGGGTGTAACATCAAGGCTGACATATTATTTTAGAGGAAAGTTACGCAGCAATGGCAAAAGAGGTTGGCATTTTATTCTATAGAAACATAATTGAACATTGCAAGGTTGAACTTCATTTTATTAAAAAAAGAAATGGACAGAAAATGACACTCCAAAAACAAGAAATGTCTATAGAGGTTGATATTCATTTTATAAGGACTGGGTTGGACACTCACAGGTTGATTTTTTATTTTAGAAAGGTGGGCTGAATTTTGAACAAAAAACATTTTATAGTGGGCCAATATTCACCGGTTATTCCACAGGAAATGTGGGAATGCATGCACCAGATTGCACAAGAATGCGCCGGATATTTCGTGAAGAGAATCAGAATCCAATCTACCTCACTGTAAAACATCCATCCACTCTAAAGTAAACTCTCAACCTTCTACTGTTCCAGGTTCTCTCTATAGAATCAAAACCATGTCCTCTATAAAATGTCCTCAATTGTCATGTATTCTCTATAAAATGAGGGTGGTCAACCTATTGACCCATCAATATATGATTTTCTCACCTCAGAGATCCTCAGAGTGGATCTGTCTCAGGTAGGTTGACATTTGAATCTAGAAAAAACTCTCTATAAAATGCCAGGTCATTTTGGAGCTCGACGTCCTCCATTCTATAGGGGTTATTCGGCAGAGGATCCAATGATCATGTTGTGCGTCCCTCCCATTGCACCAAACCGGACTTGCAAACCCACCACGATTTCACTTCGGATCACTTTGGATCAAGGCGCCAGTCGCTTGCACCAGGATCTCCACCGGATGTGTGAACTGTGGAGATGGTCTCAACGGCTCCGGTGGGCTTTGCTTCTGCACCACCGGAACCATGGCCTCGGACGGGTCGGACCACCGTTTTTCAGAACAACGGCATCGCTACCAGAAACAAGGGCACTAGTAACGAGGGCATCGCTAGTCCCCAAAAGATTGGAAAGGGACTCGACTCGTATCGACTCGTATATCGACGCTTTTGGTAGTGCCTATTACCTATCAAAGATGTTGCCAGTTCTTCAGGATCATGATGTTCCTATCCGGTTTGCTTCGATAATTGTGCGAACCGCAAGCCTTTATGGCAAAGCCTTTGAGACAAGGCACCGCCTTGTCCTTCCGCTGCAAGGTGTTCTTGGGCGCTTTGCGGAGCGCCTCGTCGGCCACTGAAGATCCGGAGAGGAAGGAGGCAAAATTGAGGACGCGAGCGACGTGCCTGGCGAAGCGACGCAGGTCGTTCGAGTCCAAAAAACAGATCCAAAACTCGAGCGGCCACCGCATGAATCAAAGATCCAAAACTCGAGCGGCCAGGTCTGGAGTCCGAATCCAGAGTTCGTTGATGTTGGTCCTACGATGTTTGTACGAACCACATGACATGGTGTGCTGCCAAATGCTGCCAAGATGCGGCCCATCAGCGGCCTGATGGCTCATCACATCCATGCACATACTTCTTGTGGGTTCCTCGATATTCTCGAGGGGCGGCAAATGTCCAAGCCTGCAGCGGGGTGAAAAGCGCCAGCCTGAGCCTGCGAGCCTTTGACCTGCTTATGGCAGAACCTGATGGGCGACAAAGTCACGTGATGATCATAATTGATAAAGTAGTAGCTTGCTGATGAGTAAGGATTTAGTATGTCTTTAAAGAACATACTACACAAATGTCCGCTTCGTTGACGTGTCTCTATCTAAACTTGTTGATAATAACAGTTAAAAGGAACCCGCCTTTTTGCCGACTCAGCAAAAAGGTGACGGGCATAAATCAAGCAAGAATTGGTATATGAAAAGTGATGACCAAACTTTTCGCTTGGTTCAGACAAATAAAGTATGATTCGTGCACCATCCAATATTACAAAACATGAGTAGAAGCTCCATTCCCCAGAAGATATGAGCCCTTGCCTTTAGAGCCCCTCCAAACACCTCTTGGCCGGAAATGCCCTTCATCATACTCCAGCCAAGCTGCTCCACGAATGCAAAGTTCAAGCCCTTGGGAATAGCTTCCTTCAAGAAGGCGCTGGCTAGTGCTTCTCTGAGCATAGCAGCCTAAAAGGTGCTCGCTGCGGCATTTTACAGACTTTGGGACACCTCTGACTCTAACTTTCCACTCGGAGAAGTGGACATGCGATAGGTGCAAACGATGTGCCACCTCAAGCCACAAACTCTGCTGATTTATATAAGAAATAGTTTACCTCTTAATTGTTCTTCCCACCGAATTAAAAACTCCTTTTCGTATCACTCTCAGCGAAAATATCTCAAAGCTGCAAGAGGAGCCTTGACACCCCTACAGTATCTCACCTTTCTGTCACTCCCCTTACCCCTCGTGTTTCACCTTGTTTCACACTGCTTCACGTCCTCCCTCTGTCGACCCCTTCACCAACCACGAATGTTCGTCTTCCTCGCTGCGCCCGGCGACCGTGCGGGCTCCATGACTCAAGTTGCTGACGCCCGCCGTGAAGCTGGTGCCTGGGCAGGTCCTCTTCACCTCCGCCACCTGGGCGTCGTGGTGCGAGCACCGGAGGCGCAGCACCGACCGGTGAGTCCGATTCCACGTGGCCGGGCCACAGTGGGTGCTCTGAGCCGCTAAGAAAGAACTGCCATTGAAGGGAGCTTGCAGAGTTTTTGAGGTGAAATCGAACAACAAACAAGCCTTGAGAGATGAGATGAGGGATCCTTCCGTTACACTGGGGAGGGTGTGCACCTTACCTGTGAACAAGATCCCATCAAGACCTCTGTGGCAGCCGCAGCCCGGTTTCACCGAAACAAATCTCCGCTGGGCTGCTGCATCAATGAAGTCCTTGGCAGAGGCCCTGACGGCAGATCCCACTGGAGTCAACAAGCAGTCAAAGATGATATCCTCGGGTGGAAAGTCCAACTTGTTGCGAAGAAGCTGGTAGGCACGCTGGCAAGATTGCACCTGCCGGCACCAGGGCTTGGCGAGGTGCGTTGATTAAGAGGAGGGTTAGGCTGTAGGGTGGGCTAACATGAAATGACACAAGATAGTATGGATTAAGTAAGGGGATGTAAGGGGTAACAAGTACGAAGATGTAGGAAGTAGCTACTAAGCTTAAGTAGTTATATACTACCGATCGGACGCAGAAAACCTAAACCTCGGGCTCCTTGAAGAAGCCTGAACCTTAATGAATCTTCATTAATGATTTAGTTCCTAGATTTGTTTGGGAAACTTTGGTTGGATAACTATTGAGGTATGGCATCTTTCGCATCACGTCGGACCCAGTTGCAATGCGATGAACCTGGCGACGTTCTGTTGGTGTTTGCTCCGCCGGCGGAGCGCCCTGCCTTCTCTTGGTAGTTGGGGTAGTTGCCTTCGACTCTTGGCAACGCGAGGACGATGATGGCCGCACCAAAGCGCTTGCACTCTTCAGCCGCGCGAAGGAATTCCTCTTCGCTGGATGCAACCGAAAGGCCGTTGACAATGCATTTGCCCTGCGTGTTCCTCAGCAGGTACAAGTGTCGAGAACCAGGGAGTGCATCCCATCGACGCTCACGAGCCTGCTCCGTGCCATCAAGTTTGCTTTGGTGGATGTGTAACTAAGTGATGTCACCATGCCATACCTGGATAGAGGATATAGGGGTGGAAAGAGAGCCACCCCTAGTGTTTGAAGATCCGAGGCGTTCACTCACCTGCTCTGCCCAACTGCAACATAACACGCTCTTCTGGCCACAAAAATGTCAAGTCCAGAAAACAATTGTTGTTCAAAGTCCAGACACGAAGTATTGCACCCAATCCTATAAGCAAGTGCAGCAACAAAATCTGTCAGATTTCATCGACGATGGTCTCTCAATGACCTACAGCAATGACAAAGGTATCCGCTCGTGCCGCACGTGAGCTGACGTCCTTTGAATGCTGGAGCTTGCCAACGGTCCGGTGCTCAAGATGCTCAAGTGCCAATTCCACTTGATACGGGAAGCCTGGGGGATTCGTGTCCATTCGAGTCCATTCCACCATTCCCATCTTCGAAAGCCCAAGGAATCCAGAACCCGCTGTTCCCCCACCGTGGCCCGTTCACCGCGGGAGAGGTCTCCAGACGGTGTTTCTTTTATCGCCGTGCGTCTTCAAACCCTCGGCGATGACCTTCCAACTCATCGAGCTAATCCTGAGCGAATCCGCGACTCGGTGAATCTGATCGACTTGGTGAATCTGATCATGAATGGATTGTAATCTCCGATGGAAAGATGAATCATGAAACCCGGATGGAAACTGGAGTTTCTCCAAGTTTGCTCAACTTGCTGACTGGATCGGCTCTTTGAATGCCAAGGATCACTAAGGGCACCTTGGCCACCTTGGGGTGCAAGGAGCATCGTCTCACGAACTTGCCCATGGCCTTGGTGTGTTCGTGAGGGTTCAGCGGCAGCGGGCGCCGTTCGTGCAGGACGCAAACGCGAAGATTTGGAAAATCGAGGGATCCTAGGTGGGCGCTATGGTGGGTGACTGGACAGGTTCACACCTAGCACTCCACCTACTGTGGATTTGAAGACACCGTGCTGAGGCAAAATGGAGCTGTCCAAGCTGCGCTAGGAGCATCCACGTTGGGTGAGTCGAAGTTGAGATCCTGGGCGGGCCACAGCAAGTGGTATGGTCTTCACACTGGTGATGTCCAAATGATGGTCCAGAAAACGTTCCCCAAGAAATCATATCAGAGTTCCAGTTTTTTGCTGCGAAAGAAAACTGTGCTCAGACCGAAACGCCACGAGTGCCATGTTTAGGAAGACATGCCCAAGGTGGGGTGAAAGCTGGAAGATTGCGCTCACGGACATGCGTAGGCCGCTTTCAAAACTTTCAGATCAATACCAAACACCTCAATGGATATTAAGCGACATTCACCGCTCCCCTCAAAGCAAGCATGGACTGTCCATCCGAATCAGGGACAAATCCCAGGGACGGAGGCGGGGAACAAGACCAAGGCGACCAAGGATCCAAAAGGTCAGCTTCGTCTTCCACCTGTTTGGTCGCCACCTCCAATGCTGCATCCCAAATGTCCTCATCATCGCCTTACAACAAAGCCATGTGTGTCAGCCGGACGACTCACCTCATCTGTTTGTCTGAATCTGCCTGACTGAACTTGAAGGAAGACGTACCAAGGTCTTGAGGACCCTTTGATGTTCTACTCAAAAATACAATCATGTGTTTGCTGCTCTGATTATCTGTTCTCTCAGAAACAAGAGTCTTTGCTTGAACGCCCAGTTGCTGGTGTATTTCAGCGCATGTACAAGGCCTTTGAAGCGATGAGAGCCCTGAACATGGCAACGTTGACCCACCAACTTCAAGCCACTGCTGGGATTTACAGGGACCGCTTCCAGGCTGCTCAGCTGCAAGACCTTTGAAGCATTGGGTAAGACCTGAGAGTCACGGGCGCAAGGCATCCCTGATTTGAAGCACTGTGGGCCTGTCAAAGTTGCATTAGACAAGGATACTGACAAGGACGTATCGCTAACTCTTCTGGCTACCTGTCTATTTAATTATCCTGTTGGTCTATTTCACTATCTGAATGCTTCAACCACACTTACTGTAACTTCAATATGTCTTCTGAGCATTTCTGAGCCATGACACTCGTGGGGACAGTGCGGCCTTTTCCAATTTGGCCACTGCATCTTGAATGTCCTGCAGGAAGTGACGATGTCACTTCGTCTCTTTGCAAGCACTTGTTGGGTGATATGGAATTTGGGATTCGGTAAGCAGCTACTTAACTATATGTGCTAACTCTCGAGTTGCGTCAGCTTTTCAAAATAACAAAACACAATGACAAATGATGACAATACCCATGATACACATGTACCCTGTCCCTCCCGTCGCCTTGGGCGACGAGGCTGATGGTGAGAAAATGTTGATGCCAGCCCTTGGAGTGTCGCCTGCGAGGTGGTGCCGATCCGGCGGAGAGGCACCAGCGGACCTCCCGACCGAAGTGGCGAAGAAACATGAAGAAAGAATAATGACCGCATTCTTGCTTCACTACGGAGTAGCTCCATCTCCGTTGAAAACGGACCGTGGGGAGGCGCCGCCGAAAAGGAGGGGCGGTTTCGGCGGGTTTCGGCGTGATGATTTGGGCGGTTTCGGTCGAAAAATCCGTGTCGTTCTTCGGTTGGCAGTTGAGCCAGCGAGATCTGTTGATCGGTTGGCAGTTGAGCCAGCCTGTCAACTGCACCCAGGATTGGCATGTCCTGGCCAGCTCCGGAATGGACTCAGCAGCGCCATCGCCTCCGACTCCTCAGAAGGAAGAACACTGAGGCACAAACTTCCTTCCAAATCCACGCAAGTCTGGAGATCTCTACCACGCCAAGACTCAAAGCAAGACTCAAAAAAGATCTCTAACAGGTGACGGATGGTGACGGTGACGGTTCGGCTGTTCACGGTGACCACGTGACCGCTGGTGTTTTCTGCCAGCTTTCTGCGTCCAAATCCACCGAGCGTCCAAAGGCCAAGGGCTGTGCGTGGCTCAGGCTCACCCAGCAGGCTTCTGGGCCTACAAGGCACACCAACACATCTGGTGGAACGTAAACGGGTAGCGGAGCAGCCCGGAACGTGGAATTCCAAACAGACTCCTGCCGGTTTTTCAGTTTTTCCCCAAGATCCCATGCTTCCTAGGCTCGTACTGTAGGTGCGGGGTTCAGACCTTTTCCTTTCCCCTGATAAACTTCTGTCCAGTGGCTCTGTCCGGATGGAGTTCGCCCACCCTTCAAGGAGACATTGATCAAAAGGGGCAAGCGCTCTTTTGGATTCAAATCAAAGTGCTCCTTGCGGCGGCGACTTGAGTGTCACGAAAGCCGAAAAAAATCGTGACTTTGGCGAACAGCGAACATCTTTCGCACCAATTCAGACACTACAGAGAGTCACCAGAGCGGTGTTGTTTTGAAAACTTATGTGAAATTCAACTTGGAACATACAAGTACCTTGAGGCATTGATGCGCCTTTGATGCACCACATTGACTCTTCCACGGACCAGGTCACTTAGGGTGACCTGCAATTGCTTATATTTCAGAAACCGTTGCAGATTCAGAATGCTATCACCAATCCTTCCATACACCTCTACCATCCTTCCTTACACCTCTGCGCTGCGCGACATATGAGAGACGATACATTTGTGCATGAGCATGGTTGGGTAAGCTAATTCAAGCATGTGAGCGGATCATGAGAGTGGATACAAATGCACCTGACGACGTGCACAAAAGAAATAGCAAGGGATGTCATCTTAAAATCATCATAAATCCTCCCTTTGAGCTCATCTCATTGCATCAGTGGGAACTAGTCAAATGAACATGTCTCAGGTGGGTGTCACCAGGTGGTCCAGCTCGTCCGCTCTCGTCCGGCTCGTCCGCTCCTGGATTGCATAGATGGCTGCTTTGGCATTGAGAGTATCCGAAACCATATCCAAAACCAGGAGATGCACGCCACCGTCCACCAGGCCTCGCACCTGGCGAGGTGCAGGGTACAAAAGAGGTTGTTTTTTCACCGTCCCCTGCTTATGCTGACCGCTTGATGACGTGCAAAGCAATTGAACCCCACAGGTTCTCCTTTAGAAGTTGTCATGCATCCGGTATTTGCCAAAAGCACTGTACGCAAAGAAGGATGTTGGATCATGGTGAAACACTTTACATGAAGCACCTGCCCGAAGCGAGTACTTCAGAAAACTCATCTCCGAGGGGCTGCTGCTGCAAATGAAGGATGTTAAGCTACCAATATGATCTTCTCTCAAACATAATAGTCAAAGCTTGTTTTACATCCATCAACTGACTCCTGTCCTGACGACTCACGACGAACTACGATCAACGGCAGAAAGTCACTGCAGAACCTTAAAGTTTCCACTTGAACACATTGCAGCGTTGTGGATGCTTTGCGCAACACTTTGCAAGAATAATTACACTGAATTAGTTCGGACATGCTGCCCTTGGCGGCTTTCTTCACTTCAGCTCTCTTGGTCAGGCCCTGCCCGCCTGTGGCCGGTAGGCGTCAACCATCTGATCCCATGTTGTCTTGGTCTTTGGCGAGGAGAGGCCCCCCCCAGTCGAGGGGCCAATGACGCCAGCGACAAATTTTGGCTGAGAAGATTGACTGACCTGAGTTCTTGCACGACAGAATGATATATCAATTGTCAATTATATCATAGTATATCTATATCAGTCTATAATATTCTATACATTATATCATATCAATTATATCTATGTATCTCGATATATCACGTGCAGTGTTGGCCAACAACTAGAAAACAAGCAAGACATGCACAAAAGATCCCAAAAGAAAACTTAATAAGCAAAGCCAAGTTGACCCACTCAATGACAGCCTGAAGGTCCAAAGTCTTGTGTAAACATGTGCAAACAAAAAGGAAGTGTCTACACAGAATGCTTCTTGTTTCGAAGAACACACATGTTGAGTCCAACCCCATCTGTGGCGTCTTGCATGGCCTCTCGAGACATGGTTGTAGGCTGTGGAAAGGCGCTTCACTGACTCAGCCCACATAGCTATCCCATCATTTATTCCATTCATTGGTTGAACGAATGACTGTGTATGTCAACTGGAACACACTGAACTTCGCAGCGGCGGTTGCGGAGAACCCCGCCACGCCTTGTTTGCCACCGTTGCCGCTGCTTTATTGAGCTCATAGGTGGCATCCTCTGTGCCATAGAAGGCTTGGCACAATCCATCGCCATTGCGCGTATTGGTCCTGACGACTCCAGAGGCGAGAAGGGCTCCGGCTCCACCGGCGAAGGAGCCCGGCTAGGGAGGTTGGGACACTGACACTGTGGCTTAGCACATCGGCGCCCACAAGAAATACTGCCTTCTTCATGGTCATGGAGCAGTGTTGTCACAGCTTATACTGTAATTATTGTACAACAGGAGAGAGTCTTCGAGTGACTCTTGCAAGATGGTTCACAGCATTTGCACAGGATGCCCACGTGGATTGGACTGCAACGAAGAGCTTGTGGGTGTCATGTGCAAGTAACATACGGTGGACCACTTGTTTCTTAGAAGGCAATGCACATCTGTCTTCCATGGGTTACGATGCCTATATATACAAGGATCTGGTGCAACCGGCTTGCCTGATGATATCTGCGCCTGCTTTCAGCAGAGCTCGATGTGCATTCCTGAGGTTCGTGAGACAAAGCAACAGCATTGAACTGAGTGACCTTCCTGGATACCTCAAGGTAGTTAGTTCAGCGGTGTTCGCCACATGAAAAA
>CAXAMN010010968.1:192812-211793 GCA_963970005.1 Durusdinium trenchii | reverse complement strand
TGGAAAACGCAATACTCCCTCAGTTTTGGACACTTGACACGCGTTTCGCGCGAGAAGGTTGCGTTTCGTTGCGACTTGTGGCCGCTGCCCCTATCCTGAGGGAGAAAGATGAAATATGCGAGCAGGTAAAGAAGGAGCGCGAGAGAGAGACAGAGATGTGAAGAAGATATATTTATATATATAATTGCAGATGTCAAGATACGCAGATGATGATGATGATGATGATGATGATGTTGAGGATGATGCCGGCGATGATGATGGTGATGATGATGACTGATGGTGATGTTTGATGAATGATGATAGATGATTGATTATGATGGCACGTCTTACGATGACCTTTTGTGCTCTGGCTTTTTAAGAAGAACCCTCCGCTCAGACGCTCTCGGGAAAACACAAAACAAACCCAACCAAACCGAACTAAAACAAACCAACCAACAAACCAAATGCGAAATTCAAGGATCAATCACCCGTGCAACCTACAGTGGTCAATCCTACACACAGTGGACTCAACAGGTCTTCTCTCGGTGACTTGAGCCAGCAGTGAAGTTGGGCAATCTTGGAGTGCGCTGTGGAGTGATATCTTAACACCCCCTTCAACTCTGACCAGTGATTAGAGTTCACACGCGCGAGAAATTAGTCAGTGCCTACTCAACACAGTGTGTGACTCTAAGACCTTTCACTGTCATAGGTGACATCCCAGTGAGAGTGCTTCAGTGGGCCTCCGTGCTTCTTCAGAACGGACAGCGGCATCACCAAGTGGCCAACGAGTCCTCAACGGTGCGCGCGGTTCAAAAGGCGGAGCGCCGTTCAGCTCACGGCGAATCGGTGCCAGTTGATTCACAAGAAGTTCAGTTAAATGGGAAGTCTAGATGCAAGCCCAGCCTGAGCGAGAACGATGTTCTCTTGCAGTGAATCAGTGGCCCAGCAGGGATCCAACCGTTGGCGGTTGAAGGTCAGCAGTCGATTGATGCCTGTGGCAGTGACTGTAGTGTGAGCAGCATCAGCTCCGTGATCCATGGACAGTATGTCCAGTGATACTGCCGAGTGAAGGGTTGAACGCCACGATGACCAGTGGCTCATTCATCTGCGCATCACTCAGCGCGATGGCCTTTGCGCAGCAGCACTGAACGTGGAGTGAACCATAAGTTCAGTTGTCAGTTGACCAATTGCAAACGCTGAGTGTCAGCGCCCACAGTCAGCAGTTCAATGACTTTGCTGCGCAGCGCGTCTTCCACAGCTGGCAGTTCAGCAGTGAGTGCGCAGCTAGCAGCTGCGGAAGCCATAGTTCCAGTGGCGCCGAAGGCGTCATCAGTGACAGACGAGCAGTGAGCCGAAAAGGGCTGCGGCGAATTCCAGTGCATCATGCCAGCGACGTTCAAAGTGTTCAATGACAAAAACATGCAAGACAGTGGCTTTAAACAGTTCACGCCAAAACAGCTATAGAGTGCAAACAGTGTGGGTGGTAGAGCGCCCCCCCCGAGCTGATAAAGAATAACCGGGGAGAGAAACAGCGAAAGAGCGCCAGTGTTCTAAACAATTAGCTTGGGGAAGCAGTCTGGTAGTTCTTACAGTTCAACCGGTTCAAAGGCAATGAAAATGCACAGTTTCTTCAAGCGCGAAAGCAACAGTTCCGAACCAAAATACTTAATGAGAACGTCGGTGCTGTTCATTTTAGTTCCAACCTTTCGCAGTTTCCGTATGCCTTTCCCACCAGTTCCTGCCGATGGAAAAAGACTACCAAACTGGACTCTGCGAATTCGGAGAAACAGTTCTGTTTAGACTGCCTGGACTCTGCGACCGCTGCATGTCAGGAAGGCATTTGGCTAGGAAAGGACGCGGAAGCCCACCAGTGGTTGGAAATGGTTCCACGCACAAAGTGCGAACTGTGTGTCAAGTCGTTCCTTCGAGACAATGGACCGAACAAAGCACTGCGCAAAGCACTGAATGTGATCCCTTGAGACCCGAAAGGCAAGGACACTACTGACACCTCTTTTGTCCTTCTGAGCGTTGCCTGACGCATCCGAACCACCCGGACGTGAACACGATTTGGCTGAAGCTGTTTGCGATGATGACGACTTGTCATACTATCCATCCATCCGACCAGAAGACTCTGGAGCAGAGGATGTCGAATCACTGAAACCACTTCCTGAAGGTTCAGCAGAAGTCAGACTACCTTCGGCTGAACGCGTCAGAAATCCAAAATGCAAAACGGAAGACGAACTACCAGACGAAGAAAGACAGGAAACAAAACGACAAACGTTCGGAGCCAATACACTGCAGGCGTTTCCTCTGTGGCTGAGGCGATACTGAAATTCCTGTTTCTAGAAACGAAGACACTGAGGCAACCAAGCAGGAACTCGGTCTCACTGAACCATGCTTGATGTATGTCGACCTTGAGTTCACTGAAGAAGAAGTCAAAGAAGGCATGATGACTGAGATGTCATCCTTGATGTGACTTGAGAGCTGCGCTCAAGATGAAATAGACAACGCGGTAGACTGCAAATGGGTAAAGGGTAGGAAGCCTCCACGGAAGGTAAAATGCAGACTAGTTGCGCGCGGATGTTTTCGAGAAGAAATGGACACTGATGACACTTTCGCGTCGACACCCACTCTTGTGACTTTGCGATCTCTTTTCTTATGTCACTGTCTCGTCGCTGGTCTATGATCACTTGTGACATTTGAAGTGCTATTCTTCGCGCACCAATGACGGAGCGACTGTTCACGCAACCGCCTGTTGAGTTCTTGCCTGAAAATAACTGTTTGCGGTTACTGAAGCGTACTCTGTACGGACTGAACCAAGCACCTGCGTTATGGCCGACCCACTTCGCCAAAACGATGGGTTCACTGACACTCCACCGATTCAACACAGACCCTGACCTGTACTGAACTCTAAGGAACTGTATGTACTGTGTTACGTCGACGATCTCCTTGTTTGTGGAAACTCAGACCTAATCAAAACGTTTCTGAACAATTGTCAAACGAAGCTCTTTTGAAAATAGAAGGTGAACTGCAAACGCAGACTTCTGTCAATTTTCTAGGTAGAACACTGCGACACAACGGCGGCAGCGTCGACATCATGATGTCTACTATGTATGTGAAGAAAAGGTGGAAGCATATGGTACGCAAAACGCAAAAACCTGTGAGCACCACTGGAAGCATTACCACACCAGCTCTTCGAGCGCAACCAGCGACCGCAAACAATATAGAGCGATTGTTGGAACGCTACTGTGGCTTGCGCTGATCAGACCTGACTTGTCGTATGCCACTAAGGAAGTTTCACATATTTGACTGCGCCAACCACTACAGCCAAGTACTTGCTCAGATACATTGCTGCTACTCAGGACCACTGTCAACGACTGTGTCATGTCAAACCCAGACTCTCAAGTGGACATTGACTGCTATGTTGACTCCGGTAGGAAAACCGCAGCAGCGAAGAACTGCTTGTGAAGAACCTGTTTGACCATCCACGGAAAATGCAATCGTTTGAAGCGATATATACACGTGTTCTTGCAGATGAAGTCGAAGGGTCGTCACTGAGTCCTCACTTGTCCAATGTCTGTTGCATTCTTCCAATGGAACCATGCGCTTGCTTCCAGTCCTTGAAGCTCCAACGCTCATACCTCCAAGTTGGTTCACAGTGTCAGGGACCAGTGCAGTGCAGGTTCGTCACATTGCAGAATTCTAAAAATTCTGCCAGTCTCGTGGGTAAATTTCTTCAGTTCAGCTACGCTATATGCATGTCTTCATTTGCTCGGAACAACCTGTAGGCAGTCCAGTCTGAACAACAGTCGCATTCAGAATTGTCCGTTGTTGAACATCCTGTCCAGTTGTAGCGAACGAGTAGTCAACTTGCATGACAGGCTGCCTGCCAGTGTTTCATTTTCTCTGTCGCTGTTTTCTTTTTGCGCGAGCACAGTGTTCACACCATGATCTATAAATGGCAAGCGTGTCAAACAGTGTTTCGCTCGCTGCTGTGCAATTGGTTCATTAGGGCCAGGCAGTGCTTTAGCAATGCGCGCCGCTTTGTCGCGCGATTCTTGTTCAACAATGACTTCCGTTTGGGATCGTTCGCGAACAGTGAAGCCAGTCCAAATGACAGGCGGCACCAGTGGTGCCTCAGTGCCTCAATCTGATCCTCAGTTAGCGCGGAAGAAAGCAACCGTTCTCAAGTGTCCTAATTCTGAGTGGTCCGGTCCAGTGTCGTCCGGAGTGAACAAGTCTTCTCACGCTGCGTGGTGAAAAGGGATCCAGGCAACAGGTGTGCGCAGCCAGAAATCTGAGCCGGGCTCAGGCCGCCGCGGTGACATCTTCTTTGTTCTGGCTCTCTTTAGTGGGTGGAACACAGTTCTACCTTTCCTGTGTTCCTTCTTCATTTCATTTGGATTGTCCAAGGTCCTGAAGACTTCTGAAACAGTCGCTACATTACCGTCTCCAAAGTCGAGCGTACCAGTCCAGCGAGACAGGACAGTCTGATCTGTTCGGCATGAACACGGTTATTCTTGGTCCCTTATGAATCGAAGTCAGTGTGCTTTTCGCCTCATACAATTGCAAAGTGTCAGTGTGGTAGTATGGCTTTGGTCGACAGGCGTTGATCAGTACTTTCAGTTGATGTACCGTGCTCGCGTTCTGTTGTGGTTCACACATTTGAGATCAACGGCCAGTGTGGTCATGCACTCCTTTACAGTTTCGCAGTCTTTCTTTAAGGATCATTTCTCAAGCGTTGTCTTGACAGCGCTAGTCATCAAGTTCACAGTTCCAGTGCATGGATGAATGAGTGCAGTCCATCTGGTTCAGCGCAGTAAGTTCTGCTGGAGTCTCAGTCACAGTCTCTTTCTCAGTTGGCTTCTCAATACTTGATGCCATCTTGAGACGCAGTGCAGTTCTCCTTCTAGGAGTCAGTCAAGTAATCTCGCGACGAGGTTGGAGTCTGTCTGTCTGTGAGCCCAAAGTTTGGCGAGTTATGAACAATAAGTGTTGAAAGTGGCGGTCCGCAGTTGAATTCTCTCAAAAGACTATACAGTATTGAAAACAGTCGCGCAGCTTTAAACAGTATCCTACAAAACAATTCGAAAGTGTCTTCGTGAAGCAGTGCCTTCTAGTTCGAGCTACAAAGCAAAGCAACAACATGAAAGTCCAACACCAAGTCTACCTATGTGTGATTTCCATTTTTCTCCATCCCAGTACTTAGTGAGGGGATCGGCGCAGTTTACAGTAGTATGTACTTTCTTCAGTTGGAGATCACCGCGCGCAACTAAGTCCTGCGTGTACAGAAAACAAAGTTCAATGTGTTTAGGTTTCTTTCCAGAACCGCAACGCGACGCCCAGTGAGTTTGGCTTGCTTCGTGAGTTTGGCGTCAAGCAAGATGTTCTTTGCAAAGAGCGCTTCTGAAATTCCTTGTCCATTTGCATGCAGTTCAGCTTCACCGGATGACAGTGCCATTTTTTGAATCAGACACAACGGGGCAGTCAAGCAGTTTGACGACAATTCCAGAAGTTGATTTCCGAGTCCGATGGCATCCGGCCCAGTCTGACTCAACATTCCAGTTCAAGTACACAATGATTTCCGCTAAGTGTGAGGGTGGGTCGAAGTCGAAGTACATGTTCCTTAGCGCCAGTCAAATACGCCAAATACCTTAGCAAGTGTTTCAGTTTGCGCACGCTTCGATGAGTCGGCGAAGTCAGGTTGCGTGAAAGTTCCGTTGTAGCGTATGACTCATCTGGCCTTAATCAAAGTTAACCAAAGGAGTTTGCCAACAGCAGCTCGGGATTTCTTGCGTTCTTCAGCATCAAGTGGTTCATCCAAGTTTGGTTTGACAGAAATGTTCCAGCCGTTTGCGATGCCTTTGCTTTCGTCATGTCACACAGTGCAAAAGTCTGTTCAATGTATTTTGGTGACATCGTCAAGTCGATGCTGTCTCCATTGCGTTTCAAGATTCGTCCAAGAAAGTTTACAGAGTTGAGCCCAGCCTCAACTTTCAACAGTAATTGCTTCTTTCTTCAAATCATCAGTGAATTTCGTGGTCAATTCCGCCTCTCCACAAGCAAGTGAATCATCAACGTAACACACAGCATACAATGTGACGTACAAAGCACCTGACGTGTGGCAGTAGAGGTTCGGATCGGCCTTCCAGTCGACCAGCAGTGATTCCATTCCTCTTCAGTCCAGTCCTCTTGTTCAGTCTCGTTCACATCTTTGATTCCCTTGACAGTTCGACTGTCCTTACTTGAGTCTTGCCACTTCCTCTGGAGTGGGCCAGTTTGCCTCGTCCTCCTTTCAATCTTCCTTTTCCTTTCAGGGGTGGCCAATTCTTTTCAAGGGAAATCATTTTCCACGTCCCTTACCTTTCAGTTTCAGGGGAGACCATTTTCCACTTCCCTTACCTTTTCCTTTTCTTTTCCTATACATCGCGCGCCAATGTCCAGTCACACCAGAGTTGTTTCCTTTCACAACGTGTCTAAGCTGAGAGTAGTCCTTGATGACTTGCCTCACAGCTTCATACGCGTCTAAGGTCTGCGCGTTCAGTTGCAAGTGCTGTTGCAGCTGCCCGCTTGTCTTGTTCAGCAGTGTGGCTACCAGTATTGAGTCGGGCAGTTCAGTGGCTGTTTGTCGCTTGTACCTGTTCTTCAGTTGTTCCCATTCAGTGTAGTCTTGATCAAAGTGGTCGGTTCGAAACCTAAAATCCAATACTTTTGTCAACAGGCTCACATTATTCGCAGTCTTAGGCAACGCGAATCTCCTTGCTAGTAAGCGCCAAGATTCAAGCCCGTTCAAACTCATGTTTGCTCGAACTACCAGTCTTGCACTATCTTTAGTGATCAGGCTCAGCAAATAATAGAGCTGTCTACTGAGCGTCGCTAATTCATCTAGTCTTTCTTCAGTAGCTTCGATCGCCTGCACATCTTCACCAGTGGTCGGATGAGCCGCTTCATCAAATACTCTCAAAACATGTCATTTGTACATTGAAACATAGCTTCTCACATGCCATGACCAGTCTTCCCACTCCTCTATAGTTCCATCGAGAGTCTCGAGCAGTGGTCAAAAGCGGCCATGCCTACGGCTCTCAGTCAAGTAGTGAGGGCCAATCTGCCTCTTCCACGGCCACCTTTGTCTCAAGCACAGTAGCTCCGCTACCATGAAAAATTCAAATGCTCAATCTCGTAGTATCAAACAGTCTCTAGTTCCACAGTTCACGAAGTGATCACTCGAATCCTTTCAACTGCAGTGTGGCTATGGCTCCAGTGTCCACTAGTGCGTGGGGCCTTGAGCCAAGCGTGTAAAGTGTACAGTGACACAGTGGCATAGTGACAGTAGTCATCAGTGAGTGAGAGTGTCCTTTCACGCAAACAAACAAATAAACAAACCTGTTCCAAAATCACCCGTCCAAGTCATTTGGCCAGCGGCAGTGCTCGTCCATCTAAGCGTTGGTCTCACAATCGACCTGAAGCTTTTATGATGGGATCCGGGAGCGGTGCACAAACAAAACGGTCTATAAAAGATCCCGCTATCAATCAACCCTGTTGTGACTGCATTGTCAGTTGAAGCCCAAGCGGCATCATGCAGGTCGAAACAATTGCCGGAACACATAAGCGCACGGCACGGCGGAGCACCTCGGCTAAACACCGCCAGGCCCCAGGGACATTGGCAATGCAAGTCGCAAACGTGCATACCTAGACAGCGGGGCTGCCGATACTAAAGGCAGTAGCACAGGTTGCGCTATCTCAAAATTATCTGTCTGCTAATTAAACACAATCGTATGCATACAATTCGGCTTCTCAAGGCCCACCAAACCTCTGACAGCACCGGTGCTTAGAGCTCTCCGGAAAATGTGCCTTTGTTCCAAATTATTTTCAAGGATAAGATGCACATTTGCCGGATGTGTCTGATTGTCAAGACAAGCATCGTGTTCCACGAGTCGAACCAATTTACTCTGTCCCCCAAACTGAGGACGTGCCGGAACTCCTCCAACTATCTAAGCTTTTATGAAACTCTAAGTCTAAGTGCGTTAAAGAGGAAGCCCAGTTTTGGGATATCGTGGAAACACCTGACATCGCATTGCATTCCCCACAAATCAAACAATGTTTCTTAAGTTTGTTGCCTGCTGTGACAACTTGCGGGCAGCAATTTGACTTCATCAGAGCTGAAGTCATAATGTCAAAGGGAATTGGATAAGGACTAATTTCTTGCTGAATCCAGCTGGACAAGCATTCACCAGTTAATCATCATATAAAATGACTGTATAGTTCGTACCGGGTGATGCCACCATCGTCATTGGACAAATGCGCACTGGGATCGGGCCATTGCAACCTCTGAATGACCTGCCACACTTGACCGGTGACCCTACGAACCCAAATTTGATGCATGTTCAACCGCAGGATGAAGATCTTCTTCTAGGGCCATTTTGCTTCCTCTACAGTCCAATTAAAATGGTCTCGAAATTGTGCGAGATAGTCTGTTCTCCTGCTTGCGATTGTCTCGCCTCTCGGTCGATTGTAAGCTGGGAGTATAGACTATTGAAGTCCACTGAATACTGACTACTTGTACGTAGATGTAGTAGATGAGGATGATTGACAATATTCGTCCGATTCTTGTATGAATGGAGACGGTATCAGATGCATTGCGAAAGGCTGGACATTCTTGAAATTCTTTCCGGTTGATCATTTTATATAGCTGTCTCATCGGCAACCTGGTTTCCTAGAATCTGAGATGGCTCTGACGGGCCAATTGCTTCTTCCATAGATTGATGGGACTCAACTTTACAAATATTATATTGCTGCAAAAATGTAACTAAGTGCCAAATGAGGAAGCAAAGAATCATGACTGCCGAAGAGTGCTTGCATCCTACTTATGACAAATGCTCAATCGATCCGGAAAGCTTGTAGACACATGTCGGATGATCCACTCCACTGCCTCCAGCTCCGCCCGATTATATACAGTAATGGTTTGATGTCCCTTCACATGGGATGTTTGCACAGCTGAAAAGTCATTTTAGGAAGGATCCTCTGGGAAGTCCCGAACATGCTGAATTTCTGAATCACAGCCCATGCTCCTGAGGCTGGTCACATGTTCCATCCGTGTATATCACTACGTGCGAGTCTTGTGACAGCGGAGGCTGATCAAGAAGAAATCCTGGCCGAAAAATTGTCCAACGATTGCACATTCACTGTTGGGGTTGGATAGTTGACATGAGGATCCAAAGCAAATGCTGATGGTCAGTAAATAGATTTATTGCGTCTCCATGGTTTTGCCTTGCATGTTCAAAATCAAGCCACTCCAATAAGCGATGTGCATGAGTTTCAGGTTGGCCGCAATGGTTACAGTTACAGGTGACTTCCCGCGTTGAATCCCACTTGGCCTTTGTAGCACTACTAAATCCTCCTGTTTTATTTAAAATTTAAACTTAACCAACGTCGTTTCTGATCTGAGGTCTGAGAAGCCAAAAACGGAAAAAGGCTGCTTGCTAACAGGGCACATTTAATGCCACACGCACAGCAGCTTCTTGGGGCGCTCCTTTCGGCCGCTTGGCAATCAAATAGGAGGAGACAATGAAGAACACATCGGTGTGCACCTTGGGCTCAGCATGAGAAGCAAGGGCCACGCATATCCGCCAACCCCCCTCACAACGGGGAAGGTGAAGGAGTATGACGGCCAGGCAACGGCGACACTTTCTTGTAGGGGCGGGGGATCTTGGGCTGGCGTGTCAGACTTTGCGGATTGTACGTGACCGATATTTGAGGTTACATCGTTGCTCCAGGAACGTTTTCGCTTGAGTGAAATTCCTTTTTTTTTTGTGAAATTCTTGTAGGGCAGTCTTCTGGGCCAGGACACTCTTGGAGGACTCGATTGAGTGATCTCCCAATGCACAGTACGGTTGAGGACGGTTGCGAACAAACACGGCCAGAGTTGAGCGAGAACCCTTCACTATGCTTTTACTATGCTTTTGGAAAAAAAGAGAACAATGATATACAATGACTAAATAACGTATTAAAACAACGCATGCCAAAGCAAGGTTTATCACAGAGAGACCATTGCAATACTACGGCAACTTAATACTTTTGTGAGTGAGAGTCTAAGCACGAGCTGAAATATCGCGCATCAAAAAACAAGTAAATCAAGCGTGTGGCCGACAATACACACGCCAAAATGATGATGAATAAAAGAAGCCATGTATCAGCGCTCTTTCTATTGGAGGCAAAATCACTTCTAGGAAAGTATTGCTATTTTATGTATTCTTGACTAGCAAGCGTCAATGTGACTCCAAAATACACTGACAATCTTTCAACAAACGCTTTGCCCACTTCAGCAGTACCCAGGATGTGTCAACCTTGCTGGAGTACAGCACCATGCAGCAATACTCCATGATCAGTTCGCTCAATAAACATGGTGCACGACTGTTTAAGCTCCAAACCACTGCGAGGGACTCCAGGAGTTTCACATCATCGGAGCCTCGCAAGACTATCCTATTGCTAGCAATGAAGTACTGCAAGCAAAGCTAAGCACCTGGATACAGCGGCTCCAGCAGGTTCCACACGTGGAAAGCCGCTATCTGAAGAGTGTCGAATGGGAACTGCAACTCGACACGCTCTGTGAAGCTGAGGACTCTGGGGGATCTGCCCAAAGTGTTGCCAGCAAACGCAATTGTGGCACAGCAGGGATGAGCCGCGGAACTCGACAGTGTGCAATTTCGGAAGTCGCACTACCAAGATCGTACATTGTGCTTATTGAAATACTATATAGAATACAAACATATTATATATATATCATACTGTATATTTTTTGTCCAGCTTCAACTCCACATCATAAAAGTGAACAGGCTACAACTCAGACTATTCACAGGAACCGACTCGACACAAAACAAGCGGAAACGCGGTGCACAATGTGAGACCAATGGGAAGAAATGTGAAGAACAACACTTCTGGCATCCTTAGGTCCACTAGACTTCCACTGAAGGAGCGCAGTGGCAGTGAACGCAGCAACAAGAGTCAATGCTGCTAGCAAGGCCTTTCTTGGAAGGTGCCGAGGACTTCAGCCCCAACAGCAATGAACCCAGCATGAGCAGCTGCTGCGGCCAGCTGGCAAGGAGAAACTTACGTGCCTCACCTGGCAGCAATTCACTTTCGGAAAATCTCCTAACTGCTCAAAGGCCCTTGAAACGATGCATTTCTCTCGAAAAATCATCAAACGATTTTGTCAAAGGTGCTGAAAAACTCGTGGCTCCCTTTCCCAAGCCGCAGTGTGCAACAGCGCTCGAACGTGAATGCCTGGGAGCATTCGGTTGCTTGGGTCATGTTGGGGCCCACAACCCCAGCAGCAGTGGTTGTCCTACAAAAGCCCTCAAACTTGTGTCGGTGGCTTGAGGCCTCCTCCTGCAAGTTGTCCACTTCCAGTTGAACATGCTTGATTATGCGATGGAATTGGAAGAATGTGTGCGGCCGCGCTTCGGCAACAGGAGGGCAACAGCGCAAAGCAACAACAGTTGAACAGTTGCCTTTGCTTTAATGCACCTATGAGACACACACACACAAAATACGCAAGGAACCGAATAAAATTGCGCGCTGAGGACCGATCCGAATCGCCCCAACAATGGGGTGAGCCATAGTGGTTTCTGCAACACAAATCCTGAGCCATGCGAAGTGTCTGGTGCAGTGTAGCCTATGTGAGGGGAAATCCAACTACCACAAGGTGCTGAGCGACATAATTGACAGCACCCATCCAGCAGTCTGCATCATCCTTGACAATAAACATATTTTGGTGGCTTGTTTACGAACAACAAAATCCTGGAACAATCAATCTTTTGCAGGGTTACAGTACCACATCCTCTGGTTTCCTCCTTTTGATTTCTGAAGTGCTGCGGACGATCAAAAGCAAACCAAACATTTTCACGAACCCCGACCCTCGACCAAGATCACGTCACCATGCGAATCTTGCTGAGCATTGAACCTTTTCTCTGGAAAGCACCTGAGAACAAGCTACTGGAAGCCGTTCCAAGTCCTCCAAAACCCTCCCAGCATCTTTTGCTAGGACTGGAGGACTTTAGAGCAGAAGTTTCCAAACGTTGAGTGGGACACAAAAGATCCACTGTTCGGACCTCTGTGCACCTGAAAGGCCTCACTCTGAGGGCTTGCAGGATTCAACGTTGCAGTCTTTGGGAAGGCAACAACACTCGCCAGGCCCCATCGATCCGTGGCAATTTGCCAGCACAGACTTCTCCAATAAGTCTCTATGTCTATTTAGGCGTGGTTGGCGCAAACAAAGCGCCACCACTGCATAGCCTACCACCCGGCAGGTATACCTTGTGATTCCAGGAGTGCCCCCTAAGGCCCTAAATCTTGTCTGGAACCAAATGCATCTGCATCTCCATAGTGCACGCGTGCGCAGTCGCCTACGTATTGGCCGTATTGGCTTTGGGCCTCGTTTTGGGCACTCACGCAACCCATTCCGAGCAAGTCATTTTGTGGCTTCTGGCGGCTCCTAACAGCATCTTTCTTGGGATCACCGAAGCCAAACGACCGGTGTGGCCTTTGTGAGGACCTGCGTGGGGGTAGGCGACGTGAGCACGGACTCACACGACTTGGGAACTTACTATGGGGACCCCTCGGCAGCGACTGTCAAGCAGGCCTTGTTTGCGGACCCCGCGGAGGCATGTTCCGGGACCGGCATGCAGAGAAGCCACGAAGGCTGGGGCATCTGTTAGTCTTGATTGGACGAGCTCTGCGCAGCAGCGATGTGTTTGGGAGAGGATCGACAAGGCAATGGCCAAGGCAGCTCTTCTGACAGCCAGGTTCTACATGTTGCCGGCAAGGGTCTACTGCAATTCCGGGGGAGTCGAACCCCACATGGTGCTTTGAGGAACGGAGGTTCGTTTCACCAAAGACGGCCGCCAAGACCAACGTCAGTTCTTGCAAGACCATGGAGGGAGCGCAGGTCATCTTGAAGAAGGCCGCTCAAGCTGAAGGCCCCACAGCCTGAGAATTGGTGGAGCCACTGCGTTGTTCCAGAAGTCAGGAGACATTGAGTTGGTGAAGCGCATGGGAATGTGGAGCACGGCAGCACAACGGCGCCTCCACGACGGGGGTGAGGTGCTGAAGAAGCTGTCGGGCAAGATGGCGCGCGTGAATGGGGAAGGCTCTGAGTTGAAGGTTTGGGGGGGCTGGGGCTGAAAAGCCATGGTCTCTGCGCTGCTAGTGACTCAACATGGAACTTGCAAAGCCGCCTCAAAAGCCGCCAAAGTAGTATATAACTTCAAAAAGTGTCGCTTTTGAGCAGCGGAGTGGTGACAGCTGGCTTTTCCCTACGCGATCGAGTGCCAGTGAACTGGCAGTTCAGTGGGCCCACCCCTACCACCCTGCAGACTTTGGCCGAATTTGCTGCAAGTGACTCAAGATGGCAGGGTGGCCGCCCATGTAGGGCACTTTTGCGCCTGACGCTGCCTCCGTTTATTGCCGCCGTGTTGGGAACCCGTTGGCGCCGCATTCCCTGACGCTCCTTTCCCCACTGACGCCGCCTCCCCGCCTGACGCCGCCTAGCGACGCCGCATTCCCTGACGCCGCTTCCCCCCTGACGCCGGCTATTGACGCCGCATTCCTTGACGCCGTGTTCCGGTCTGGCGCCACATACCCCCCTGACGCCGCCTATTCACGCCGCATTCCCTGACGCCGCGTTCCGGTCTGACGTCGCTACCCCCTGACGCCGCCTATTGACGCCGCATTCCTTGACGCCGCGTTCCTGTCTGACGCCGCATACCTCCCTGACGCCGCATTCCATGACGCCGCGCTCCTGTCAGGCCGCGTTCCCCATTGACGTTGCGTGATTATATCCTTGAATCGAAATGGCCCTTGCGACCGGGGGCCGTTTCCAGGGTTAGAAGTTGGCAGCAGCGTCAGGCGCGAAATCTGTTGGCGTTGTGCTTTATAGCTTCGAAATACCCCGGACCTCTCCTGAGGTCATTCTCACCGTGTTTACAGTGACTCGGATCAACGGTTTATTGGATTTTATCTGAGCAAAGTATAAACATTCGTGAGTCGTCGGTTATTTTCGTTAAATCGGAAACGAAATTATGTGACGTCGTTGGAAATATGAAATTAAGTGACCTCGGGAAGACCTAGCACCCCAACCAGCGCGCGCGCCCAGTTGTGGACGTGGCTTGGTTGGGGTGACCGTTGCGGTGAGCACCTGCATGGCGAGGCCGCTGTTTGAATCTTCTGTACTGGGAGAGATCCGGTTGCAGGCAGGACTGGATGCCTGGGAACTCACTGGGAACAGCATTGCGTATTCTCTTTTCGATCTCTCCAATGCTTGGGGGTGTTGACCCTAGGCTCATGTCGTGTGGGTTACAAGAGTTAGTTTGGCTTTGGAGGTGGTTCCAAAATCCGGTATTTGAGCTTTCAACTGGGGCTCGGTAAACCCGGAATAGGCGTCAAGGAGGCCTCGAACCAACCAACCGTCGCAGAAGCCTATTTCGACAAAAGAAAGTTTTTTGACGTGGGCTGCCTTTTCGAGCTGCTCGTCGCAGTTTCCTATACTGGGGCTCGGTAAACCTGGAAAACAGGTGCAGGAGGCCTACCTTTTCCAGCTGCTCGTCGCAGTTTCCTTACTTATACTGGGGCTCGGTAAGCCGGGAAAACGGGTCCAGGAGGCCCCGAACCAACCAGCCGTCGCAAAACACCATTTCGCAAAAATAGTGTTTTTTGATGGGGGCTGCCTTTTTGAACTGCTCGTCGCAATTTCCTTGCTTACTGGGGCTCGGTAAGCCGGGAAAACGGGTCCAGGAGGCCCCGAGCCAACCAGCCGTCGCAAAACCCCATTTCGCCAAAATAGGGTTTCTTGATGAGGCTGCCTTTTTGAGCTGCTCGTCGCAGTTTCTTTGCTTACTGGGGCGCGGTAAGCCGGGAAAACGTGTCCAGGAGGCCCCAAGCCAGCCAGCCGTTGCAAAACCCCATTTCGCCAAAATAGGATGTTTTGATGGGCCTGCCTTTTTGAGCTGCTCGTCGCAGTTTCCGTGCTTACTGGGGCTCGGTAAGCCGGGAAATCGCGTCCAGAAGGCCCCGAACCACTCAACCATTCTGAAACCCAACGTCGCCAATTCTTTTTTGCTTTCGGCCCTTCGCGAGCCCCCGCGTGAGCGGCCCAGCGGTCAGAAACGTGCCCTCGGAAGCGGAACGCTCGGGCTCAAACCCCCAGCCTTGGCAAGCTTCCCGTCTTTCCAGCAATGTGCTTGTTTGTGTGTCTTGTGCGCGCGGCGAGAAAACGGTGGTCGCTTAAATGAAGAGGGGCATGCTCTAACAAACATCAACCTTTTAGATTTGTGTGTGAGGGTTTTCCGTTGAAGCAACAGGCTGCCAAAAGAGGCTTAGCTTGCTAGTGGGACGATCTTACTTAAAATGAAGGGGCAAGATCTTAATTTCAAACCTAGGTCGTTAATTCAGGGTGACGTCGGTGACGTCGTTATAATTTGCCAAGTTTTTATTTGATTTTCATTGCTTCCCAAGATTAGCTTCCGTTCATAACCAAGATTTGTTCTTGTTAGTCTGACTTGAGCGCCATGACTGTCCGCCCTGGTTCCACGGCCAAATGATTTTACCTCCGCTTCACGTTGCGTCAAGTTTGGACAGATGAAGCAGCTTGCTCTGGCGGCGTCTGTGCAAGTGGTGGCTTCAAGCTCAACAAAGCATGCCTGGATATGTCTGGGCTATGGCTATGGCGGAACAGTCACAGTCAAATGTTTCGTTTGGACCGTGAAGCCATGAATTCCGAGGAGTTCCACGGTCATATGAATGCGTTTCGGTTTTAGCTTTTCTGTCAGGAGCAGGAACACAGTTGTAAGTTGTAAGCCTCTACCCCCTTCGAACCAAACTTCACAAAATTTCTCTTTTACAGTGATCGCCAAAAGAAGATTTCGTCGACTCCTTAGCACTGAAACGGCCGAGAGCAGATCTGCAGAACATTGCAACATCTCCGGGTCCAGTGGAAATCGGTAGATTTCTATGAATCAACTGGGGTAAGCAATGGTTGCTTGCCCTTCGCCAGGGATCGTCGCCACCTTACCGCCCGAAACAAAGCATGCTTACAGTACTGTGACTATTCTTGATGATGCAATTCCCAATCACTGTGAATCTACGTGATTACACATGTGTAATTTCATTTTTCATCATGTTGGGTTTCAGAATACTAGCTTTCAAACGTTTTCAAAGTAATGCGGGTTGACCAGAAAAAACTGCCTTCATATTCTAGTTTCATTGGCACAGTACTCATTCGTATTCCTTTTATCTCCTTTACACTTTTACATCTTACCTCCCCAGTATGTTGCCACGCTCTGCATCACTCGGGCGCGCAAGGGATGAGGGGCATTTTCGGTTCCTGCACCAGCACCCGCTTCATGACTTCACGCTGAGGGTGTTCAAATTGGCGCCCAATAAAATCTCTGAAATTGCCAGTTTCTAGTGATAAACTTAATACCCGTTGAAGATATTGTCACCTCAGAAAACAAATTAATTGAGCTGCGCAGCCACTTGGAGGATGAACAGATGCCAATGTATGGATGGACAAATGAAACCAAATCTTTGGTTCAAGACCTTCAAAAGACATGGACAGGTCGTTTTGCGTTTAGACCTTTTCCAGGCGCTCCTTGACCATCGCGGCCAAGGTCACGGTTGGCGAACCAATGAAGGACCAAGGGAGCACAAGTGAGCCTCCCCCGGGTTTGTCTGGTTCGCAAATTGCCAAGCCGCAAATGATTCAATTATAGATTATAAAGCCAAGGACCCACGCAGCATAAAACACCTGCCACAAAGGTATACTTGGCCGGCGGGACTTTGCTAAGTTTAGCTAAGTCTAACTTGGACTTATAAGTACTTAGTAAGTACTTAGCTTGGACTTAGCTCAGGGTAACTTAGCTTGGACTTAGGTTGGACTTAGCCTGGACTTAGCTTGGACTTAGCTAAGACTTAGAAGTCCGAGCTAGGTCGAAGCTAAGTGTTAGTTTGTTTGATCAGTTTGAGCTAAGTCAAAGCTAAGTCAAAGCTAAGTCTAAGGCAATTATTGAAAAATAACAATGAAAACTGAAAACCGAAAGCTCGGTCTGGGAGTGCGCTGGTAGACTTTTCTCTCGCGCGAGCATCAACAGTCATCATCTGAGCATCAACAGCCAGCATCAACAGGCATCACATAGTTGAAACTGTTTTTAATACATTGAAAAATATAGTTTTTGGTTAATTACACTGTTAATACTATCATAGTTAGTGTATCACAGTTTAACTAAACTTATATATTGTCAGAAGTCTTCTGACAAATTGTTGTTGACATGTACTCTTTAAACAATATAATAGTGTCAGACTTCTCTGACATCTGTAAGAATTTTCCGACATTGGCCAGAATATTTTTCTGACAAATGTCAGAAATATTTACTATTTACACAAATATTTTCTGACATGTGCCAGAATTTTCTGACAAATTTTAGCTTAGATTTAGTTTTCGAAAGGCAATATTGTCATATTGTTCTGACACATTGTTGTTTACTTTTACTTTTAACAGGATATACTGTCAGATTTTGTCAGAATCTTCTGACAATTGTCTGAATATTTTCTGACATTTGTCAGATTTTTCTGACAATTGTGAGAATATGTTTCTGACATTTGTCAGTTTTTGATATATGTCAGAATATTTTCTGACATTTGTCAAAAATATTGAAGACAAGTTGAAAACTTGTCTAAATAGAACTGTGATAATGTTTAAGTCTTTGGGGAGAATGATTCAAAGACTTCAGGATGAAGACAATGTCAAAACTTTATATCATGTGACTGCTTGACGCATCCTATTTGCGCCAAGTACTCTATAGGATACCGTAGAAGAATCAACAAGCGGCCACGACGCGGAATGTAACAAAGAATAACGGCGCGGCCGTATGCTGGCTGGTTGTCGGTTGGTGGCTGCGTTCGACGCATTTTGGGTTGATTTTGCTTCAGTTTTTGAGCCTCGACTTAGCTTTGACTTAGCTTGGACTTATAAGTCTGAGCTAAGTCGAATCTAAGTCCTAGCTAAGTCTTGGCCCACTTAACTTTGACTTAGCTAAGTCAAACCTAACTACTTACTAACTCTTATAGGCTGAGCCAAGTCCAAGCTAAGTAAAACCTAACTTCTATAGAGGTTAGCAGACTTATAACGTTGGTTATAACTAGGTTAGGTATATGTATGTTATAAGTCCACTCAGGGCAACCGCCGGCCAAGTAAGTTATGGGCATCAACAATGCTTAGATTTCGTGTCAGAACTTTTTGTTTGCATGGCTTACGTGGCACCAGCACCTGGCGCAAACGAGGGGCGTGTGACACTTGCCTTGTGCTCGGTTACAACGAGGCATTGGCTGCATAATTGACCGTTGTTTTTGCGAAAAAAATGTTTCCATGTGTGAGGGGCGCGGAGAATTTGCATTCTTCAGTTGTTGCGGAAACCCCAAAATACTAAAAGCAGGGGATCATCGCAAGTCCAAACACCCGTGTAACATCATACACCTTCATTTCAAAACCTATAAACCCCAAGCACCACCAAATCCGGCGAAATCATGAACATTCCGTTCCTGAGGCCGCGGCCAACACAGATGTGCATACACGCCGCCTTTCACACCAATGCTCCCAGGTGATTCTTCACACCAACTTGTTCACACGCAGGCAAGCTTGCAAGCCGACTTGATGGAACTGCAGAGCGAGAAGCAAAACACACCCCCCAAAAAAGACAACTGTTCCTTCTCTGGATTGTAAGGAACCTGGTGCAACCCCACAAAGCGGACAAAAACCACAGCTACTTCACTGGCGTTGAGCAGGGCAGGACAGCTGATGCGCTGCTGTGTTTGGGCGCGCGAAGCAATCTGCCAAGTGGATACATAGAATCCACTGTATGCGCAAGGTCGCGCAGGACATGTCTTCAGGGAATCTGTCATCTTCGGGCCGTCTTCGGAGCTGGGGGCGTCTTCGGGGAATCCGTCTTCGCTAGG
>CAXAMN010010968.1:157924-192802 GCA_963970005.1 Durusdinium trenchii | reverse complement strand
TTCGCTAGGCGTCTTCGGGGGGGAATCCGTCTTCGGAGTTGGGGGCGTCTTCGGGGAATCCGTCTTCGCTAGGTGTCTTCGGGGTTCATCAAACATACACAGCTGCGGCGAATCCGTCTTCGTTAGGCGGATGCGTCTGCGGGTGAAAAAGTGCCCCCGCCAGGGCGGCTGCAATGCAAGATGGAACTTGCAAAGCCAAGCCGAAAAAATACCGTAGTGCAAAGCATGTAGCATGTTCCAAAGTGCACAGTACATCACAGTACCATACACAAGTACTGAGTTGGATTGATGGTTCTCGATTCTCAATCATTCAATCGCTCATCTGATGATTAATTTGACATCGTGAGCCTCATGACGCAGAAGAAACGTCCACCCTTGTTAAGGACAAAGGGAATTGCCTGTGCTGACACATCTGGCCATGCAATTTGCCAGCCTAGCCTCACTTTCCTGCGGTTGGTACGTTTCCGTTTGTAGGATTGATCATGACGGAATCCACCACATCTAAGGACTTGAATGAAAGTTAAGGCTTTTGGCACTTCGTGGACCTACCGTCCACTGTGCAAAACTTGGCCAAGTCATTGTGGGACGTTTAAAAACCTCGACATTGGCCATCACTTCACCAATTGGAACGCTGCAGCTGGCACTCCTCAGAAACTATGCCCTCACACTTGGCTCAAAACATGGAGACTCCAGCTGCAGCAACTTGCTGATGGATTCAGCCATTTGTCAATTTGTGCAACAAACGGCTGCTGGAAACGTTCCATCATACTTGAGAAAGTCTTTTGAAACCGGGAGCGTGCACACGCTGCGTCAGCTTTCGAAACGCACCGCTGTTCTCGGCTTTCAGGATCTAGTAGGACTCTTCCGAATACCGTCCCGCAGCCACAAAGTCCTGAGCCCAAACAAAAGCTGGCAACGCTGTACTAGATCTCTGAAATCCAAATCCATGATCTCTGTCCTTGAACCATTTATCAGCCTCTGGCTCCGATGTTGGCGCCTCACGCTAAGCGGCTAAGCAATCAGAGCCAAACGATTCCCACTGAAACGTTTCCCAAGGAAGCTTCTAGTTACTAGAACGCTTTATTGTTACTAGGAAGCTTCAAAGACATACTGAAAACTTATTGTTACTTTTTGAGCCACAAACAGACTCTGAGGATTGCACGCTTTGGCCACCGCATTGCACCAGCGCTGCCTTGAGTGCTTTCTGCACCGAGGGTGTTGCAACAGCTGGACCACACATGAAGAAGTAGCCACCCTGGCCAGAACAAAATTCAATCTGCGCTCCACTGATCCACACTCTGCTAAACAGGCCTTTTTCAGCAGATTGTCGCTGATAAGCTCAGGCTGCTCGGCCATCTTGTCAGACACGAAGATCTGCTTTGGCGGATAGTGTGGCTTGTCAAACCTCCGCTGAATCCGAAGCTTGCAATGGGCCCAAACATACCTGACATCATTGGGCTGAGCTCCAGCACTGGAATGCTCCAACCAGTTTTGTGAGAACTCCCTCCTTTTCGAACATCCTGAGTTGACGGCTGAGAAGAGCAGGTGAGTTGTAAGCGTCGAGTCACCTAGCACCGACACAAGGCCAAGTTTCTTCCACTCATCCTTGTAGAGAAGCTCCTCCTGAAGGCAAATTGGTGTCGGCCCTGGGGAAAGTTGCTGCGCTCTTCTTCTTGTTTAGTTTAAATTATGACAGCTGCAAGATGTTCCGACCCAAGGTCAGGATTACAAAGACTCTGTACAAACATATATATATATATACATGCGTCCTCCCTCAAACCGGCCCAATTAGCTATAGCTCTTGTTGTTAGGGTTTACAGTATCAGTAGTCCGATAATTGCACAACGCTTTCATATATTCGGCAGGTGTGCGTTCTCCTGCTCGTGCCGGCAGCCATAGAACACAACCATGGGTCCAGTGCTGATGCCATTCTGCTTCTTGTAAAGCTTGTCCTGCTTGGAATATGCATGTGCAGTCCGAACCAAAACCAAACCTGTGAAACAAAAATTAAACCTTGACATTGTTGTTTTCTCCCCTGCATCCACACTTGCACGATCACAAAATTGCACAAGCAATGGAAAAGGAACGGCTTTAGTGGAAATAAGGCCTGTCCTGCATAAAGGACCGAATCGGGGCCTCAGGCAGTTGAGAAACTCTACAAACGCAAGTGTGCACTTGGCATCTTGCCAAGCCACAATGCCAGTCCCTAAACCAACCATGACCATGGGCGTGGTGTCCTTTTCCGGAAACTGGAAGGTGCCGCAGACCACCGCGCATGCAACCTCCCAGCAGGTTTGCACATGAGACGGCAAAACATGGAGACAAAGCTTCACTGCGCAGGATGTTTGGCCGAGCCTGCTTGCCCACTGGCATGTCTTGGATGAACTTCGTGCATGTGCCTGTCCAAAAGGCAAATGCTCAATGACTTGTGACAGTTGCCAATGGCAAAAGGCAGCCAAACCAAACTTCTGACGACCCAGAAGATGGAGGGTGCAGGGACGAAGAGACTAAAGAACCAGATCAGTTCAGATCATGGAGGAGCTTGTGTTTCGGGATGGACCCAGATTTTTGAGATCACGAGTGGGCTTACGGTTGATTGATCTGGTCAGCCCTGACCGCAAGGCGCTGGACTGTACAATGGATTGAGCTACAGTATCTGCCGGCCGGCATACCACGCAGCCAGATCCAAAAGCCTCAGGTTCTTGTTTCGATGTCTCCATGGCCCTCTTATGCGTTAGATACACTCCCAGATCACCCGGAAACTTCCGACACCAAACCTTGGGCTCTTTTGAACGTGGAGGGCCAACAAGAAGTAGGTTTCAGTCAGACCATCCCGCATGCTCAGACTTTGGATGGCCCTGCATTCTCTGTCGATCCTGGTAAATGGCTTGCCAAACTACTCCAAAGTGTTGAGGCGTAGCCTATTCAAAATGCTGATACAGGCGATCTACATACAGATTGGCATGCCTGGCAGTGCCAACAATGGACGGAGGCTACCAAAACGGTTGCACGATTTTCTCAGGATCTCACTTGCTGCACACAAACATGAACACAAACACATGTGACATCCAAACGACGTTGTTGAACATAGATATGTGTGGCGTTTGGAAGGATCAAAGTTGTCCTTGCAGCCGAGCCTGTCTTCAACTCACCTGTCTTGGCCTTCCATTGGTTGATGACAATGGTGAATTCGACAGCCTTGGGGCCTCAGAGCCGAGACCAACACTGCCTTTGAATCCAGAGGATCAGCACAACAAACAGATTCAAATTGAATAAACCAGTCAATGGGAAAACATTGACACAAACAGAGTCTCTGTTTTTCCTTTGACGCAAGCAGGCACGCAGTATTTGCTGATTTCCAGTGCTTCGAGCTGGCTGTATCTTGCATCAGAAGCAATGGAGTAAATGCCTCAGCTTTGAGCACTGCTGTCATGGTTTTCCTCACCAATAGCTGTCATAGCTTGCTTGGTACATCCTAATCTTGGTCAAAGTTGCGAGGTTTGATGGGAGGCAGAATCGAAAGTAGCTGCTCCAGTGGCATTTTGGCGCTTGGGAACTTCCTAAAGCGGAAGAAGACAAAGGAGCGAAGTTCATGTCCAGATGTCTGAGGCCCATGCTTCATAAGGTCAAAGTAGGTAGGACACTGTTCGCAAAGCACCTCAGCAAAGCGCAGAAAAAACACAAGTCAACGTCAAGCCGATGTCAAGCCCACATGATCAACAGTCTCAAACAGACTAACTGACTGCCCTCGCAAAGCAATGTGTACTCTTCCTTCCTGCTGATGTTGCTTGCGGCGTATGCATTGAAACTGTCAAAGGTAGCACGCGAACGGACCGCTCCCCTTTTTCCAGGGAGATCTTTGGGCCACTATGGGCCAGTGCGGTAAACATGGCTTCAGGTGCAAAATGTCTGACATCCCACCAAAGGACCAAATACAATGCCGGTCCTTTCAGACTTGGCCCGTCCTGGCGAACTGTTCTACGTGTCGCTGCCAGTCCGCTTCCCATTGCGCGGACATCACTGCCACACAAAATGCAGCAAATCCCTTTCTGCACTCGGTATCCCATCCTAGTGCATGATCAAACCGGATGAAAGGATACCACTCACCAAACTTTGCTGTCAAACGGGCCTGTGCATATTGCGTCATCTGTGAACGCGAAAAGAGTCCAGTGCTTAAAAGTCTCCTGGCTCTTCTTTCCTCATCTTCACTCAAGTACCGGATGCAATTCTCCAGCTTGTTCCAATCAAGAGCTTCTGGGGGTTCATCTCTGTCATAGTCTTGCCACAGGTAGTTGTCATCAGGCAAAGTCGTGCCTTCTGCAATGGTCACATCCTCATAGGCCAAACCTTCATCCACACCCATCAGCTCTGTCCCAGCTTCCTCATCTCGTTCAGAAGCGGTAGGCCTGTAGTGCCTTCTGTACCCATGAGTTGGGCTCAGCGTGAAAAATTCTTCACCACTTGCGGCATCGTCACCAGATTCCAGGATCCGGTAAGGCCTTAGCCTTTGCAATTCTGGATCCCAGTCAGTGAGGTAGTTCTCCACGGTGACACCACCTCTCGTTGCTTCTTGCTCTGACTCTTCTTGTCCTTCGGATCTTAGTCTTCTCCTTGATGTTCCTCGGCTCTCACGGGATGCTTCATCCTCCTCATCAAAGCTTCCTTCTGGTCCTTCTCTCTGGCGTCCCAGTCTTGATGCTCCACGTCTCCTCCTCAATGGTGCGGGGAATGGAGGTGATGGCGCGCGAATCCATTCTCCGCCAATGGCTTCCACAGACTATCTTACTGCCCACTCTCTCAGGTCCAAACCTGACCTGGTAGGCTGTCATCATCTTCTCGATGAAAATCTGTGAACCAGTCAGTCTGAATGTAAGACTTCAACTTCCTGCGCCACCAGAAAACTTTCTTCCACTTCGCATAGCCAATGTAGACGCCAAAGCCGAACACCATGATCGTGTACAGTAGGAACGCCATGATGTAGTAGCTCCATTTGTAGCCACCAACCTTCTGGTTGTCGAACTCTTCAAGGTTGTAGCTTTCATTGCTTCCATCCTCATGTACTCTGTACACTCGAGGTTGTAGTAAGAGCAACGTCACCATCTTTACCATGGACTTTGAGATCTTCACCTTCGTCTCGCTGTTCTCTTCTACGGTCGACCTGACCATCTCATTCTTTACCTCCTTCATTTTCCTCGCCAGGTCTTTCTTTCCAAGTTCTTCGTGAAAGGCATCTTCTCCAACATGACAGAAAAACTGGTCAGCACCTTCCACATGCATTTCCATCACACCAACCAGGTGCATTAAGAACTCTCTCCTCTGTCTCCAAAGCCTCTTTGCGCCAAGGTCAGCCAACCTTTCTGCAAAAGCTCGTCCGTGATGGCCTTGATGAAAACTTCTCGTTTGCTCAGAAAGCGCCAAAGCTCCTTAAGCTGCAAGGCTTCTGCTGCTCCTCCAGCTGATGCAAGAAACTCTGCCTCGCAAGATGATAAGGCAATGGACTTTTGGGATCGTGACCAGGCAGTAATCAAGCAGCCATTCAGGAAGATCATTGCGCTGGCGTCTCTTTTTGTTTCGAGCTTCGATCACCTGCCCAATCACTGTCTGTCCAGGACTCCAAAGCATCTTGTTCTTCACTGTCGTCTTGACCTCTCAAAATCTCAGCCTTCTTACTCTTGTACTTGGTATAGGGGAGAAGGATACCGAGTGCTCGGTTCTCTTGAGGTAGAGGATCAAATGTTCGAGCTCAACTTCAGCTTTCCTTTTTGGGCTTGCCATGAACTGGCCAAGGTTGCGGACGCAATGCGGGATGTCTACTCTGTCCTGGGAAATGTAAAGCAAAGTGCCCAGCGCTGAGCGAAACATGTGTTGATCCCCACCTGCCAGCGCATCTTCAGGCGGTCCTTCAAGATCAAGTTGCGTGCTTTCAGGAGTGGCCTTTCCAGCTCTGTGGGTCAACGGGTAGAGCTCCACAAGACTTGGCGCATACTTCTCATGAGGTACGACAACTATGCCCTCTGCCGTGAAATAGTGTTTTTTCTTCAGGCATCGGATAGGCTCATCTTCTGCTTGGCCAGGTTGTGGAAGAACTCCCAACGCACTGATGACAAACTTGTCTCTCATCTTCTCAAGGAACCATGTGAGTTGTGTTGGTGCACCGGCAACTATCAAATCATCGACGTGGCACACCATTCCCAATGCTCTTTCTTTGTGGCGAAACAAGGATGGTAAGGAAAGATGATTGTCAATGCCAAGCTCCTCTAAGGCTTCTTTCAAGTGGTCAAACCACCTGGAAGCTGCGTCTCTCTGGCCTGGTAGGCATCGTGCAAGTCGCCAGTACCGCCTAGAACCATCCTCTCTTCTTCTGGCTTCCACCATGATGGCTGTTCAACCAAGGCGAGTTTGGGGCACCAGCAAAAATGCACTTTTGACGTCAGTGAAGCTCAAGCTCCACTGCATGATCACATGCGTTGCCTATAGCAACCTTGTAGCCGGCAAACTGGAAGTAGGAGCAAAGGTCTCTGCGGCGGTTTGGTCATGGCCTCTAAACTCTCCTGCCACGAACCTGCAGCGCCTTTTCCACCTTCCATTCCTCACTCTCCAATCAAAAACTTAACGAGTTGCGAGGATGCTCCCATTTGCCAAATCTTCCAGGCTTGGCTCTTCCAAGGCACCCATGTCCAGAAGTCGATGAATCTCTTCTTGACCAGCTGCGGCTTCTATCTTTGCAAGTTCAATAGGCCCCACCGGTGGAGTCCCTTCATCAATCACTTCATCCGAGAAAAGCTCCTCCAAGAAAGTCATCTTCTCAGCTGCCTCGAAATCAGCCACTTCCTGTTCTCACTGAAATTCATCTACTGGCCAACTTTCCACCTGCTGCACGCCTCCTGCATAGTGAGGTGCGTACAAAGAAGTTGGGCTTCCGGTTGGGCTTGTCCTCGGTGCCTTGGTGCGACTCTCTTCAACTGCATTGTCATACAACACCTGTTCGCTGCCAGCGCTTTGAATAGGTGGTGGGCGCCTTCTCACCAATGTCAGCTTGCTCACTATCAAGTCCAAGCGGCAGTGGAGCAGCGCTCCACGGCGTGGCATCTTGCCCGGCTCGGCTACCATGTCAAAGGTAGCGCGCGAACGGACCGCTCCCTTTTTCCAGGGAGATCTTGGGCCACTATGGGCCAGTGCGGTAAACATGGCTTCAAATGCAAAATGTCTGACAGAAACGAACAAAACACCATCTCCCTTAAGAGATACATTTTTACAAGGTCCTGTCCTGACCAAACTTCTCACTTCAGGGACCTGATGAGGATGGCACCAGGCGGGGGCCACCTCAATCCCCTGTCATTCGTTCATCATGTACAATTTAATAGAGGCGTCCTAAGATAGTGCAAATATAATGCCTGCTTCGCAGCTATTCCGGACTTGCCGAGTTGACCTCACGAGCCTTTGTCAACCAGTTCTGCAGAACGGACAACGCACCGGAAACTCTACATCCCCGGCAAAGAAACTGCTGTGATATCAGCGTCATCATTATGGTATGACTTGGTATGCCATCACAGAAAAAAAACAAACCAGGTGTGTGCAGTGTGTCTCGTAAAGCCTTTGGCCCAAGGCACTGCCCACTCATCCTGGCGCGGGAATTCGTCGGGGCCAACTGCGTGGCCAAGCTTCCGAAGAGCCTGCAGCCGCAAGAAAACAAAGCAATATCTAACAATCAGCTATTTATTTATATATATATAAATGCGCGTGGATATTAGCCCTGTACCGTGCAAGTAGCAAGGCTATCCTGTAGTTCCATGAGCGCTCAACAACGCAGCGCGTTTGTTTTCCGCTCACAGGGGCCTTGGGCCAAAGGTCAAGTCATCACATACGGTGTGTACGCGCTATACATACTATGGCCTGTTGCTGCACTTCCACGGACACTCCCCATGTATCCGATGCTATCAGCTTCAGATACACACAATCAAAATTCAAGGGTAAGTTTAGTATGCAGTAGGCTTCGAATTGTTGCCGCGAGGCCGAAAACGGACTCTATACTAACCAGCACTAAGGGAACTAAGCGGACTCTACATATACAAGGTGTGATTAGACCTACTGGCTGTCCCAATGAACTGTAAAAAGGGTAGTCGAATTAGCCACGCTCAGAAAACTCTCAGTAGATCTTCGTCATGAGATAGTCCGAGTTGCATTGCGACTTTCTCAACTATAAAATATGCTCATTTGATGATACAGATACTCTTACGACTGACAGAGGTTCATACTCGGTGAGTTGAACTTGTCTTAGCGTCCGGTATCCTCTTCATATTCTTCTTCTTCTTCTTCTTCCCAATCGTATTCACCCCAAGACCTAACACCTTCCCTGATGCGCGCTGCTCATCATGGAACGTTGTGTCATAGGTGCGCCAACTTGGATAGTGGCACTTGCTTCGTTGCCAAGTAGGTTGGGAACTTTTAGAATCTTAGAACTCTTGCCACCTTTGTTCTTGTCTTTCCCCTTTCCTTTGGGATCTTGACGTTGAGCTTCTTGTCGTTGCTGGTGGCTTGAGGACGCTGCCTCTGATGGTGGTGGCCTTTCAATTTCTGGCGCAACACTTGGCTGTGACGGCCTCCTCGTAGTCGAAGTCCTGGAAACCTTTGCTCCGTAGTCGTATTTGTCCGTGAGTCTTTTGACTTGCTCTGGTCCCAACATACTGTTCCAACGTTTGAAAGCTTGTTCATCGACATGTTGAATCATTTCCAGAAAGACGTTCTGCGCGACTGGCGGAAGCTTGACTTTGATCCAACGCCAATAAAATTGCCCTATCCCATTTTCCATTGGGTCTCGCGTACAAGATGTCAACGGGGTGTCATCGGTCAAACCCTCCCTGAAGTAGGAATACGAAGTGACGTTGTAGATAGCGTTCACGCACTTTCCAACCGTTCTTGACATTATAATTATACTTGGTTTCGCTCTTTTTATCTCCTCAACTTCCTTAGGGGCGGCGCCCAGCGGAACATTGAGCTCGTTGAATTCAGCTTTGACAGTCTCTGCTTTATAGCCAAAAGCAATCGCTTGCAGCGCAAATCTTCCTAAGGCGAGCTCTCCACGGAAACGACGCCGTGCCTCAATGACCGTGATCTTGCTCTTCTCAGCGAATGCGCGTTTGCTCGAATGTGGGGTCCACGGGCATGTCGTTATCGTCCAAACCGTCCGGACATTACATCAAGTCTTTTCGTCCTGAAGAGTTGCTTGAAATCAGCCATACCCAAGTGGTGATATGACTTGTACATTGGCGCTATCACTTGCGCCATACACCTCGTGATGTAGCGGTCCATCAAGCCTGATGACCCTTTACCTGCGTCCTGACTTTCGGATTCTTCTTGCAAGTCGAAAGGAATAGGCTCTGGAAATCTGCGCCATCTAGGTAACTCATCCTTGGGCAGGCCGATGTCGGGGTCCAAAGATTTGGGTCCTTCCGCATCGTATCCTTCATCGTCGGCTTGTCCTTGCTTGAGTTCCTGATCTGCTTTTCAGCGTCTTCGTCACTCTGTCGGTAGTTATTGGGCGTTCAACTGTACTTTTGCGAATGGCCCTACATCTCGTCGATCTCCTCTTCGATGTCTGGCGCCGAATCTCTATCCCAATCTGCCTCATCCTCATCGAACGAAGGGGTGTGAATATCACCTTAAGGACTTAAGGATCATTCTTGTTTGCTGCTAATTGAGCCATGATCTCATCAATGAAACTCAAATCAACTTCCTCATCTTCGTTCTCATCTGTAATCTTGGACTTCAGAACATTCTTAACTTCTGCCAACATTTCTTCATCCTTCTCTTGCTGTTCTTTGGCAGGACCCTTAATTGCTCCATTTCCACGTCCCTCTCGACATTGGCTTCATCATCATCGTCGTCGAGCGTGGATACAGTGTTTCTTACACCACGCCATGAATCCTTTACGATTTCTTTTCTACTGTGGACAGGGAGCAAACCTCCTTGATCTTGGAACATTGCGCACTCTTGTCAGCGTCTGTCCATCGTAGCGCCATTCATCTTGATACTTTTTGTTTGTTTTTGAGTTTTTGATCTCGAATCCTGAGCGTCAAAATGGTCAATCACTGCGCCGCAAGCGCGAATTAGTGCACCGTCCGGCCCTCCACTCCCACCACGAACAAGACGTAGTAGCGCGTTGACAACACGAAGGGTGGCCGGGCGGCAATTATTGAGCGGTCGCAAATGATCTGTAGCAAAAGCAGGGTCAAGAGATAAGAGACAACGACTCAAGGGAAAATTTTAAGACAGCGTCAGGAGTCCAAGGGACATTGGCTAAACCTAGAAGAGGCGTAGAGGATAAGCAAAAACTTGCTTTTTAGGTGGAAGAGGCTTTGGAGGCATGATGGAGACAGCATGCGCGTTCGACCCACTTGTGAAAACGTTGAGCCTGTTGTAAGGGTGTGCTTCCCTCGATTCCAAGTGCCATTGACAAGTACCCACGCGCTTCTGCGTGTGTCCGTGGGAACATATCATCCTGGTGGAAAGCGACGACAATAGACAGGAACCTTGACGACATAAATGCAATCTCCATTTGGAAGGTCTTGGACACCTTCCCAGTCATTCCCTTGGTAAACACAGCTCGCGGTAGTACCGGAGTTTGCGCGTAGGGGAAATTCGGGACGTCGTCGGTTCGGATCTGAAACGTTTGGTGGCGGTTTTATTGCGATCGACTGATGGAGGGACCATGTCTGCTAACTCCTGAGATGTCAAATCCGAAGGATCAAGAAGGTTGATAAGCATACAAGCCCGGCGCCAAGCAAGAGGCGTCCGAAAGGCCTTTGTATGGATGTCAGCACACATCTTGTGAGAGATCTCACACGTATACCATGAGTGCGTTCTAAATGTCGCATTGTAGGATTCCTTCCCGGCTCTTGCAACGCCAATCATACCTGTCATCGTGGAAGAGTACCTCCGGGGCTTTGCCGGTGGAAATTTGCCATAGGCCGATGGATGGAATACCATAATTGCGGCGAGTTATGTTCGCGGCTACAATCTCCGTCTCGGCCGGGAGTGGAGTGACCAACGCACCATTGACGTTTACTGCCTCCTGCAATGGGAAATCGAGTGCGCTTGCCTTGAACATGCACGTGGGATCCAGAGGTTGATCTCAATGTCTCACACAGCCTGCAAAGTCGGCGTCTGCGAATGTTCCAAATGATAGGTCTGCAATAGAATCGCCAGCCCAACCGATCATGCGCTTGTCTAATGCGCTGTTGACATAGCAGATTAGGTGACGCAAATTTGCATCATCATTCGGGGTCCATTTGTTGACATTTGGGGCCAACATGGTGATTGATCGAAGTAGATCAAAACGTGCAATTCTGGGCGCGTACAGTAGTTTCACGAGGAGACTGGCTGCGTGTGGCGCTAATGCTCCCACGACTTCCATCAACTTTTGCGACGTCATTCTTGGTAGATGATAGAATACTTGAGGTCAAACGCGTTAGAACACCAAGGACACGTTGTACATTCTTTGCCTGGAGCCGGTGCTCTGGCAGGATGTTCCTTCGTCTCTTCTGGGAGACTTGAGGTTGTAGCTGTTTTGAGTTTGGTTTCAAGACCAACAATATCGAGATATTTCTCAACGGACAACTTCAGCAATCCTTCCATGTTGTAGGAGACTGTGTTGACCTTCGTTCCATCATTCACCTCTTGTTAGCATGCATCCGAGGTATAATCCTTAGTTTCGTTCAAAGCATAGACCATCCTGTGGACATGGTTTCAGTTGGTCCGGCCAGCTTGAGATCGTCCACGTAGACTACAAGAAGGAGTTTCATGGCCTCATGAAAGTACACTGATGGCCACTCTTCACCACTTGGTTTAAAGCCAAGTTGGTGCACCTGTTTGTCACAGTATTGCTCCCACGTTGTGCCTGCGTCTGGATGCCCGTACAAAGCTTTACGAAGGCGTACCACTGGTCGATGATACTTTGAAGCATCAACATCATCTGGCCACGCATCTGACGGTAACTCGATCCAACAAGGCGGTTCCGTAAGATAAGCTTGGATATAGGCTTGGATTGCATCCGCAAGCTTGACGGAATGTCCTGGAATACATCCATAGAAATCTGCCCGTCTTGAAGATTTAAAGGAAGCTGGAGAATTTCACAGATCTTGAAAGAATGCTGATTCCCAGTTTTGGTTCTGCACTTTGTTCCCTAAGAGGACTCCTCTACCCTTGAATTTTCTTCGTTCATCACCTAAGCGCCTCTTGCTTCACATCGAAATACTCACGTATCACGGAGAAGTCAAAGCCATCTTGATTATGTAATCCTAGCCATTCATTCTGCGTGGAAGCTCTGGCTTTGGGATTCTTCAGCATTTCTGCACGGCTGACGGGTCGTGACACTGCTGCGTGATAAACAAACCTCGATACTTGTTCAAAGAGTCCGGTGGGACCTTCAAACACATCCTTCCCTCGAAGCATGGATACAGTGTTGACGCCAGGCATGGATGGACATGGAATGTGACGTTCCTTGAGGTTCTTAGTGAAATCTTCCGTAGAACACTTGTTGGATTCGCGTGGCATTGCGTACGCAATAGCTAAGCTGTCCATCACCTTGCGCGTGTTGCAGGTGGCACGTGGACCGAATCCATTCTCCACAGCAGTCCATTCTTCCCATTCTGTCAAATAATCATCGTTACTTGGTAAGTCAGCAGATAATGTCGATGCACTTGATGGGCTTCTTCCCCCCAGGCAATCGTCATCATCTTCAATGCCCGGGTGAAGTGGATGGTGAAATATCCTCAGGTTCATCATCCTTCTTTCCTTTGGGCTTTTTCTTCTTCTTGTCCTTGCTTGACCCTGCGCCATCATCTTTCTTGCCTTTCTTCTTTCCTTTATCAGCCTTTTCTTTCTCAAGGGCTTCTTCCTTCTCGGCAACGATTCTGTCAGGTATGGAGAGCCCTTGATCTTGGCCTGCGCGATGATCTGAAGAACAATTCTTCCGTCGCTTCCCACCTTGTATGGGTGTCCCTTCTTGTCAAGTTTCACCGTCTCTCCAATGTCGTTGAGATATATGATTCCATCGCCCGCAGTACCTTTTGACATGCGGTCCATTGTAGGATCACCAACGGGTACACGATCATCTCGCCTTACAACAGGAGGTTCTTTGGATTTTGGTGGAGCTCACCGAAATCAATGGGCACGTCATCAGTATCCTCATCAAGTACTCTTTCAGGAATATCCCCATTGTTCAGCATCCCAGGTTCTGTGGGTTCATATTCATCGTCGTCGTCAATGTCTCCCGCAGGACCGTCGACTTCAGGTTCACCGTCTCGTATCTCACGAATCTTCATTCCTTCAATGGTGCTGTTGATCCTTTCATACTCTTCGTCAAGAGGGAACTCAATTGGATTCATGAACACGATAGTCTCGGTGAGTTGAGGTTTACCCAACTTCCTGATTGGGCTTCTTGCATCAAATGCAAGACTTTGACTGGTGAACGTCTCTAGGCTCCATACTCTGTACTGTCTTGACCAACTCATGCCTGGCTTTACCTCATAACCAGCGAATACTCCAGGAATCCCTTTAGGATCGAAGTTGTGTTTCTGAAGCGCTCTCCCTTGGCTGCTTGGCGTGAAGTAAACTTTGGCGCCAAAAGGTATCTTCTCACCATGAAACTCTTTGCCATGTAGCTTGAACGCATTCCACTGCATGATTCCAAAAGCATGGTGGAAGACCAGCTTCCAGTAGACAAGTAGTGGTGGTAGTCATGATGAACTGGTTGTTTCTCTCTGCCAATGAGTTGTTCTGCAGATGGTGTGGTAATGAGTGATCTAATGGTATCTTCAACTGCTTCATCCCGACTTCAAACTCTGGGGCTTTGTCTGCGTAAGCGATCTTGATCTTTCTGAAGCCTTTGAAGTGGTTGAGCGGATTGATCGCGTCCGCTGCGAATTTCACCATCGAGGGGTATGCCCATATGATTCCTGTATACCGGTCCCGCCGGTCCCTGATGACAAATATCTCTCGATCGGTGTGAATACCTTGGCCCGTGATTCTCCTTCTGTCAAATGTTGCTAGATCACCGAAGGCTTTGAGCTTTCTCTTGAATGCTCCTCTGTCGGTCTTGAAGCGCCTCATTTGGGCCCGAATACACGATTCACAATATGGATTCCTGTGTCGATGTGTGAGAAGATGCTGAATCGTTCTGGCTTCGGCCTTGAGGGTTCCCCTTCTGACCATTCTGCTAGCGCCATCGATAACATCAACTTCGAGATCATCAGCGTCATCTCCGTCCGCTGCTTCGTCAGGTTCTTCTTCGGGATCCTCGCGAACAACTTCTTCGTCTTCGCCAGGCGATGCTTGATACTTCTTCTTCTTCTTCTTTTCTTCTTTCTCCTTCTTTTCACCTTCACGGGTGTCTCGGAAGGGTGATTGTCAGAGTCGCTGTTGAATCCTCGCGCATCTACCTCGTGGCCGAAGACGTCTGGCTGGTCACCCGCGTCAATATGACCAATGATTAGCTTCGATACATGCTCTACCTGCTCATCGATGGTTGGTGAACAGAAATCACTGTCTTTGACCACATATGGGACCTCGAGTAGAATCTTCTTGTTCTCTGACGAGATCATGTATGGCGCGCCATTTGCCGGCCAAACAAAGGAATATCCTTCTTCCATGCACTTCTCCCCAGCAGATAGCGCTGATGGTGATTCATCTAGTACGTAAGGCGAGTGCGTAGTTCCAAATTCACCAAAATTGATCTTCGCAACATCATTTGTGCTTGTCACACCGTTCGCTGGGAACAATGACATGGGGTTGTCACTCTCCTCGATTTTCAATCCGAGTTTCTTAGCTCTGTTCTTTGAAATGAGGTCATGTCCACCCTTTGCAGGGACTGACAAAGTCTGCGCTTCACCTTTGATGCCGTGTTTGCCACAAACATGATGTATGAGTTGGCGTCCAAAGACCAATCCATCTTCTTCATCCAACCTCATTGCGATGGCAATGTCACCGTTCGGACCAGCGGGGATATGAACTTCCTTGACGCTTGTGTTCGGAGTCATGAGAATGGCCCTTGCTTCTGCAACCTTTGCATCAAACCTGCTCTGTTCCCGGTGGGCGGTAACCTCCCACATATCATATTTCTTGATATCTGGTCTCAATGGCTTCTTGATCGCTGGCTTCCATACATTCCTGGTTGAATACACAGCTTCATTGAAGATGATCTCACCAATGTCATCATCAGATGAGACCTTCCTGTTCTTCACATTCTTCACCTTCACGCTAGCTGCAACCCCTTCACCGTCGGATTCCTTCAAGAAAGATGAATCTCCCGCCACTGGAGCGCCAGGTTTTGCCTTAGGCTTTGGCTTTGGTTTGCGCTTGCCTTGGCTTGTCCTCATCAGCTCCTCCAATCCCTTTCTTGGGCGCCGCCTGCGGATCATGATCGAACTTGCAATCTTTTGGGGCAGTTCCCTCTGATCCAACTCCAATAAGCAACCACTCCTTCACGACCCGGTGAGGTACCCCTTGCAGGGGTTCTTGCCTTCTTGTGACTGTATGGACACCCTTTTTCTGAGGTACACTTCCCTTTGGTATAGAATTTGCGTGGAATCTTCTTCTTGTCTTATCTACACTAGTGCTTCGCCGTCACCTTTACCTTTTCCCTTCTTGTCTTCAGCATGTTTCTTGGGGTTCGGTTTAGGCTTGACAGGGGTTGCTTCTTCCATGTCACCTAGACCAACTGATGGCTTCGGCTTCTTCTTCGGCTCACTTGGTGCGGCTTTCGCCTTAGGTGCCGGGCCACCTGGTTTCAGGCAGGTTTTGGAATATACTGGCGACATTCTTGACAGCCTTTTCCTTCTCGAGAATCATCTTATCTTCAGTCTGTCTTTCGATGCGTCTTCGGACGATGTCCCGAATATTTTGATATGTCTTCTTGGGATCTCCTTCGTTGAGGCTGTTGTATGCATGCGTGTCATAAGCCATCAGATTGGAATTCCTTATCTTCCTCCATCGTAGATCTCGTGGGGTTTCATCACTTGTCACTTGGGATATCCGTTGGTTTCATCCGTGCTATGATCTCATCCCATGTGTGGAAGAATAGAGATAAATTCCTGTCTCCTTGATATTCCAACTGATACAAATGCGTGGATGTGTATAGAACCTCAGCGTTGGATGTTGTGTTGAAATTGAGAAGAATCAATGCCAGGACTTCCCTTCCTTTGATGAGGGTGGAGGCCCTGCGCAGCAACATTGTTCCCTTCTTCATTGGAATCTGTGACTACCTTAGTCAATGCTAGACCCAACTTCGCATCGATGGAATGGATCCTCGGATCACCAGAATCCATGAGCCTATCTGGGTCCGGATCATCAATGGCTTCTTTGATCGGATCCACGGTCGCTGATCAGAATCATTTGCCACAATGATGATTGCCTGAATCAGATTGACCTTCCATAGTCCTAGGTCATTGACTTTGGGCCATGGAGGTACATTCACCTTGGATTCTTCTTTCCTGGAAACCTTTGTAGCTGCAAAAGTGGGTGAGGATGAAGATGCTGATGCTGCTTCGGACAACCTGTTCCTTAGCTCTATATTCAAAGCTTCGTGTTCTTGCGCTTCTTCAAACTCCTCAGTGTAGCTTGCAAAAGCTTCTTCATGCCATTCGTACATCTTGTCTCGGCTGCCTCTCAGTCTGTGAGCGTCACCTTCATGGTATTTGACATCTGCTCTCAGACGTGAGCTGTCTTTGTCGTCTGGCCGACGGGTTTGTAACCCTCGTCCATCACGACTGTTATCCCGATCACGTTCGGTGTACGTTTGGCAATGACGAAGTTTTGCCTTCATCTGTGCATTCTCTGATCTCGTTTCCCACAGATCCTTCTCGGTTTCCTGTACGTTCTCCTCGAGCTCTTGGGTCTTGTCCTTCATTCCTGCTCCTTCACGGCCATCAAAGACAGGAGTCTTCAAAAGGTTTTCTCTCTTCAATACCTTGTCGGCCTCTGTAAAAGCAAGAGGAAGCATCAGAGTTCTGATTCTATTCCTGGATATAGTGGAAAGCACTCTGCATCTCACTGGTCGTGTCTCTCACCCTGGATCTCACCTCGTCGAGCTGTGAATGTTCTTCATGACTTTCTTGAGCAAGTTCTTCGTACTTTGCGTATATGTGATCTGCCATCGATTCAGCGAGACGAAGCTTGCGTTCAAGGTTGTCGATTCTAATAGTTGCTCCTTCGTCTTCTTGCCTCATCTCCTGTAGGTGATTGCGCATAGGTTTGTTGCACATTGTCATCTGTGAGAATTCTTGTTGCGATCTTGAATAGAGACTTGCGTATCCAGCATGTAGGCAACTGTAATCATCGTGCAAGTACTGGTACGAAGCTCTAGCTGATCGTAGTTCCTCAATGAGTTGAATCTCTCTTTCTTCCTTTCTTTTTGCATCTTCGATTTAAACTCTCTCAATGCTCCTTGTTGGTGATCTGGCAATATTCGTTCTTGGCGATGCTGATCTCGTGAATCTTTTCATTGCTCTCTTTGCGTTGCCTGTTCTTGCATCGGGTCCGGTAGCAGTCTGTTCCGGTGGAACGACCCTACCTTCACCTGAAACTTGTGATCCTGTTGGCATAGTCATCACTGTAGCATCTGCTGAACTCGGACCAGTCAATGATCCTGGCGACGATTGAGACATAGGTCCTCCTTTGCAAACTGTTCGCTGCTCCTTCTTCCGGAACTGGACATTGCAGGTCAAATGTCGACAATCTTCTCTTTCGGTCTCTTTTAAGCTCGTAACCTCTGAGCGGCTACGGCTGATAACCTGCGAGTGGATATTAACCCTGTACCGTGCAAGTAGCAAGGCTATCCTGTAGTTCCATGAGCGCTCAACAACGCAGCGCGTTTGTTTTCCGCTCACAGGGGCCTTGGGCCAAAGGTCAAGTCATCACATACGGTGTATACACTCTATACATACTATGGCCTGTTGCTGCACTTCCATTGACAATATATATATATACATACACGCATCATCATAATTCTTGGTTTGTTCCTAAGGCAGGCCAAGTGGGCAACTTCCAGACTGCAGAAGCAAAAGAGTCATGCGTATCAGGTGGGCACGCGATGTGTATACAGTAAGTGGATGCACGGAGTGTTGTCGTGGCACGGGGCCTCAAAAGGCTACAATATACCTTGGCAACGCAGGGTGTGCGGCGGGATGGGTGCACGGTGGTTGCGGCAGACTTGTCCTGCATGGCTTTGGTGATAGGGGCTCGGGTGGCTTATGCATGTGCTGTCATCTTGGGGAGAGAACCTTAGAGGTGCAAATCATAGTGTCAAGGATGCATCGAACATTTACATACAACTCAGGTTCGGGTTGCAACTAAGCCTGCGTTGGCTGAGGTTCGTTTTGGCACACCATCCACTAGGATCTTCAACCAAAGCGGCTTCCTAGCCTTCGACTCTGCATTGTTTGCGAAGCGGGCAAGGTCTGTGCAGAATGAGCGAGAAGGGCGACCTGGGGCCACGCTGAAGCTCAAGCCTTCTCAGAGTGCCATGCAAGGCTGATAAAGGTTGTGTACTGGAGCGTGCTGCGCCACCCAGGGCCAGGGCAGGTAGACAGTTCTAGGGCCCTGGCCAAACAGGTCAAGCATGCTCCTGATGGCAAGAGTCACCAGGGGCAGTTACCAATCATCGCATCATACCCTCTGGACCAAATTGGGACAGTGTTACAGTTACCATGAACTGTCGAGCAACAGCTCGGATGTAAAGTACAACCACTTGCTTTGGTCAACTGGTATTGAATTCTTCCCTGTTCCCTTGAACTCTTGATTTCCACTACTCAACCTCTTGCAGAACGCGAAATGCAGAATCAGCGAAGCAGCAAAAAGGATCAAATGTCGTGCTATGTATAGGTGCAATAAAACATATAACATGTATGGGCCATAGGCCATGGTCTAGTTTTACTGCTAATTGTGTAAGCCAAAAGACGTTAGGACCGTTAGGATTCGGTGAGCATCGCTTTGAGGTTTGACTTGGAGCTTATATTGTTCTCCAAAAACAGATTTTAAGCTCAAGCCCACACAGTCCAATATATAAGTGACCCCACACACAGGCGTAAAGGGCAGCAGACGGAATACAAGGTCTACAACCACACTAGCTGCCGCTACTGACTACTGAGTCGTCACTTTGTACCGCCAAGAGTCGTCAGGACTTGGCGCACCGTTACACGCCGCTCAAAGGCTCGTCGGTGGCGCTCGGAGACGTGCTCAGAGCACTTCACAGAAATCACTCGATCACCATCTAAGTCCAAAAACGCCAGTGCTTCCTGAGAACCGTCAGCGGCCAGCAGCAAGGCATCACAAGTTTGGTACGTTTTTTTCCTCTAAGCCTTCTTACTTTTGTTCGCGGTGAATCACAGGACATCATCACTAACTGTGACACACACCACACACACACACCAAGATTGGCCAAGCAACGTCAACATCCTCAGACTGAACTTAGGCTGGTTCAAGGCATTTACTCAAAGGTCAAGCTCTTCTTTCTCGATCGATTTGAAGCTTCTGATCATTTTGGCATTTGATCCATGCAGCCCACCTTGGCCAGATTCTCAGGATAGATGGCAACAGCGTCCTCAGCAGGAGTTCATCCCTTACCATCATCAGCTCTGCTGGCAATGGCAAACTTGTGATGTTTCAAGGTTCAAATCAAGGAACTCCCAAGTCGAAAGGAAAGTCAGCTCCCTCAAGGCTCAGTGCAACATGTCGGATATCACGCTCGTAGCCAGAGGGCGTCAGACCTTGCTGTCATGGAAATCTTCAAAATATTACACCACAATTATATAGTGAAAACCAATTCAATTCATTCAACTAGCCTGTCTCTTTTGAAGGAACCTCCTCTTGCCACGCCACGTCTGTTCTCCGCCACTCGCAGCAACTGTGAGCCCGGTGGCACAAGAGGGGAGGTCTGCAGCGCGGCCATTTCGTGGTACTTCACCTCGAAAAGCGGCTCCTTTGGCCTAAGAGGTCAGGGCATATGGAACGCTTAGTGACTCAATGCTCAGGATGCGATGACTTTTTCTGCGCTGCTTTATCTGAGGTTTCTGCCTACCATCATCCTGTGGCTCCGATGCCTTGAGAGTAAGCCAAAGCTTGGGCAACCACTTCTGGAAGCCCGTCTCCCACTTGTCCTGCAACTGCTGGGTTCATCAAGTAAAGAACATCACCAATCAGCGAGCGCATGTCATTTGGTAAGACTGGGCCAGCTGCGGTGCCTCGTCTCGATCATCTCCGATACCCATGTCCAGCAATCTTTCGGCTCCTTGGCAAAGGTCTAATGTATGATTATTTGGCAAACTGTGTTTTTAAGTGTCTTTGTAAGTGTGGTTTTTTAGAATTTTGCGCAGCAGTTCCAGCACAAATCTCCGCGCCAACCTCACTCCAGCTTTTTGGAACCAAAAAACCAAAGCCAAACCACCCTGCCCCAACCACATTTTAACACCAGCCACTCGCACACATTGCAAAGGATTATTTGTGTTGAACGGTTCCTGGCATAGATGTTCATCAGAAGGTATATCGCATATAGAGGTATAGACAGAGGTGTTGGTGTTGGCGAATACACTGAGAGCCACATTCACACGGTAAGATTGTTAGATCAGATCAGTGACATTCCAGCCTGCATGCGTTCTAACCGGGGCCATCATGCCTTCCGGTTCATGTGTGAATGCCTTTCATGATAAATAGTAGGGAAACAAAAACTGTTCTCAGGACCCGTTTGGATAGGGATGACTCCCAGGCTTAAATGGAGAGTTATGATATGAATTATTTGTTTTTGCAAACAAAACCTCCACTCTCCCGCAAAGAATGATTGCATGTAATGAAATAGCACTTTCCAAGCATCCAAGCTCTCGCATCCGATCTTCAATCTTCTTTGCAGCTTCACAGAAGGAATCTGCATAGCTGCGGTCTCCCATTCCAAACACACAGAAGCGCAAACCGCTCAGCTCCTGCTGGCTGCGCAAAACTGCGAACATCTGCTAACTGAGATGTCGTTTAGGGCAACGAAAAAATATAAAGAACACTTATATGGATGTATAGATGTACAGTAATTTGATCCGCCTTGCTTGCCAAATTCTGCGCTGAAAGGCTGCTCCAAAAGAGCCCTGCATTCTGGGGGAAGTCTCCGTGGCCACAAGTGGAACACATCACCACGCAAATGGCCCCTGCGCATGCAGCCTCCAAGCAAAATGAATAGAATTATTTTTTTCAACAAGAACGATTCAACGAGGCGGAAAACAAGCACTCTTAATTTCGCTCAGCAAACCTTTTCCAAAAAAAGAAGAGACGTGGACCGTCACGGTCGACCAGGCGCCTTCAGTTCTTCAATGTCACTCAACTCGTCCAGATCGCACACTCGCCTCACATGGACCCCTCGGTCTGCGCAAAGGCCTTGCAAGGACGTTGGGCCAAAAGAACAAGGAAAAAGAAAACTAAGGAGGAATGAAGATAAATGAAGATAAAAACAATAAAAATCAGAAAAGCATCGAAAATATTGAGTTTTGCTGCCATCAAAAGCACGGCAAAGGAAATCGGCAGTTCACTTCACTGAACCCTCCAACAGCACTGAAGCCTGCAAACTTTTTGGCCACATGCTCTGTGACCCCAGTGTCCTCAGAAATTGTGCTGCTTGCAGGTCGTGTCCTTTTTGGGAAGGGAGAGGTCGTGAGGAAGGTGACAATGTGCAACGTCTGTCAAGAGACATTCTGTCATTATATACCAAAATGTTTCATCTGGCAAACTGGGGAGCAGGTCATGACCCAACGGCTCCGAGCATCTGAGCCAAATGTGATGAGAACCTGCTCTGCTGCGCTTTTGGCTTCCTTCAAACCGTCCTTGCAGTTTCTTGGCACTCAAGTTCTGCTCAACGGTGTCGATGACACAGCATGAGAAGAAGCGGTTTCAACTCTTGCAGAGCTGCTTAAATGGCCAATCAACTGGCACAGCTCGGGCGCGAGCCTTGAGAGAAGCCGCCTCCTTGGAGAGGTCAGCTGCTGCCTTCTCTCGCAACGCAGAGTGGCGCTGCTTCAGGTAGACCTGCTCCAGGTTCGAATGGCTTGAGATTTCAGACGTATAGTAACAACGGTAGATGCTTTCATGAGGGATTCAGGAAGAGATGATATATATATATATATAATGTTATAAAATGAGCTGAGGCCGAGGTGTGGACGAAAAGGGTAAAAGCATCACCCATACAGAAAAATGAAGACAAATGAAAACTTGAAGGCACAAATAAATCTAAAGGCTGGCCACATTGGAAAACCCGTTGGGGCATTTGCAAATGGCACCAAAAGGCCTGCAATTCTCCTTGGAGTTTCTCTGCCACAGCAGGACTTGAGCGTACCAGCTGTGCATAGCGATTCTGCCGGTTCAAAAATTTCATCACCTCAAAGTCAGAAGAGGACTGCTGAAGTTCTCGCGTTCAAGCAGTTCTCACGTTGCATCACCGAGAGAATTACGCCAGCATAGACCCCACATAACAAAAAATATTTGTGGGCAGCATGACACCAGCACCACACACTGCCATAAACATCTGCCAGCAGCGCCCTGCTGCAGCAGCACCAACACGCAGGCTCCAAAGTTCAAACTGCCATAGACATCCCGCATTGGCACCAGCACACAAGCTCCAAAGCGCACAGGCACAAACATTTGGCCGGCACCTTGCAGCGGCACCTGCAGCAGCGCCAGCACACAGGCTTCAACTGTCACACTGCCATGGACATCTGCGAGCAGCACCCTGCACCGGCACAAACAACCACGTGCCACAGGCTTCAGGCCCTAATGCGCACACTGCCAAGCAACACCCTGCAGCACCACCCCGCAGCGGCACGGCAGCTCCAAAGCGCACATCGCAAAGACATTTGGCCGGCAAGCGCTGCCATAGACATGGCAGCAACACCTTGCAGTGGCACCAGCATCACGGACCTTGGAGCCACCCCCAAAGCGCATGGGCCATACACATCTGGCAGCGGCGCCCCGCTGCGGCCTGCAGCGACACCAACACGTGTTCCAGGTGTCTTGTCTGCCTTATCTCCTATGATCCAGGATGACCTATTTGAAGTTGACCATCTCCTAAGCGCAATGTTTATGCACCCTGCCGCGGCACCACCACCTAAGCTCCAAAACGCACATGGCCACGCAGCTGGCAGCGCCCTACAGCGGCACCAGCACCCAGGCTCCAAAGCGCACACAGGCGACCCTCCCTATAATTGAAGTAAGAACCCCAATAGCTCCCGCTATCTGATGAAAGCTGTGCCAGAGTCAACTTCAAAAGACAAACCACTGCCTCCAAGAAACATCTCCCGTCACTTTTTTTGAATCCAGAATGAACGGATTGTTGCCATCCCGGGCCAGTCTGGGGTTGAAGCGGTAGAGGGGCCAGTAGCCACCTTAGTACAAGATTTACCTATTGAAGCTTTCAGTTCTCCAAACATTTGCTCTGAGACTCCCTTATTGAGCTCCTCACTACTAGCATCTAGCAACACTAAAGCTGCAACTTGGCCGCACTCAACAGCATCCTTCTGATCGAGTGACATTGCGGAGAGGCCTAGTGCAACAAATGCTTCGCAACTTGTATTGCAGAACAAGACATGGTGAGGTGGTGCCTGTCTTGAAGAAACGGTGCTCAATGCAAGGAGCATAGCAAAGGAGGAGAGCAGGGCCATCCTCAAAGTTGTCCCAACTAAATCTCGGGCTAGAACTCTTTCCGAGTTGCATGTTAAACTCTTGCCAATTGCAGAACTTCAAATCTCAGATCGCATGGTGGTGCATCAATTTACATCAGTGTTGCCGTGTTTCGTATTTCTCGGCTTCTGCAAATGCTTCCACAGTCTGCTTGTAGTTCGCACCAATAGCGACGGAAGCCACCTTCAGTTCTGGATGCCGTCGGATGTGTATATATTACAAATATATATATATAACTACTGTAACTCACAGAAAGGCATCATTGGCGCCCTCATATGGGGCTGCCTGTTAGGATCGAAGGGTTCACATACCAAGCGACGTAGACATGCTGATATGCCATTGCCATTGCGCCAAGGTCCTTTTTCCGCTGGTCTCTGCCAGCCTTATCAGCAAAGGGTCAAAGGATGCAGGGAGTCAATGGCAGGCCCTTGTCTGACACAACACCATGCCTCCACTTTGAGGTTCACAGCTCAATTGCTTGTGGCAACAAGCATTTTGATGTTTTCGGTAGATTCTGTTTTACAAACTTGTTGGCTTAAGCGGATTCCGTGGTTTCGGAGTAGTATACCTGAACACAACTTTTGGCACAACAACACTTGGATCAAACCACCGGACTTTCACAATCTGCAATCACCCTCACCCTGCACATCGCTGACTATGTACGTGCCAATGAGGATGTTGAATGTGTTAAGGGTTGGGAGAGGTTGTTGCAATGAACGACGGAGCTCCCAGGGCCCGCGAGGTCTCGCATGAATCAGTTGTCAACATTCAGCATGCAGCATAGACAAATGGTGAGATGACAAATGAAAGCAAAAATAAAGTGCCGCATGAAATCGTACGACACATCGCAATCGCAATAGGAGCATTGTTATCCTTGTTTGATCTAACTGTTTGATTTGTGTGTCTAGTCGAACTGCCTAAGTTACCAGCCTGGGCAAATTTGGCAACAGCACCCATCGGAGTGGACTTGGATGACTGACCGCCAGTGTTGCTGTAGACCTCAGGCTTGAGCTAACTCCCAAAGCAACGCCGCTTGGCCCCATTGCATAGCAAATTGCAAAGTAAATTGCAATTTGTCTATGCCATGGCCATACAATATGCTTTGGCCTCCGTGTCAAGGACGACGATCTTCACATTGTTTCCGCTGGCAATCGCATGGTCAATGCCACCATAGCCAATGTCATTTGCCCAGCCGTCACCGCCAAACATCCACATGGAAGGCTTAGTGAACCTAATTGAAGCGGACTCATTGCAAACAAATTACCTTTATTAGGTCGCCCTCATTGCAGCTCAAAAGCAGGTCCTTTAGGCGGACAATCTCGGCAATCTCCTTGCCAAACAAACGATCAATTGTCAGCTATGAACTATCTCGGCTCAAGTCACTCCCGGTGAACCTCGCAAGACTTGGCCAAGTAAGGGATCAAAACAAGTACAACCTTTGGTTGGTAGGGGCAGGCAGGATAGATCCGTCTCCCTATATGGATTCATGTCCTTCGCCTTCCCTTTCTCTTCTTCCAGCAGTGGCTGCAGCTCGTCAGATAATCTCTCAGAGATGCTTCCATCCTCCCAAGCAGTATCAGCTGGTGTTTTTCATGTTTGTTTTGAGTTCGCATTCGCACCGGCAGTGACATTATCAAGCACGATAATTGATAGGCCTTCGGTCTGGAGTCTGGAATGACAATCACCAACTTCTAACCACACCAACAGAGCATGTTTGGAAGGTGTAGCAAAGAACAGCTTCTAAGCAACGTGACAAAAGAAGCAGGTCCTCGCCAAACTCCAGCCACTGCTCCAAGAGGCTCCTGCTCATGCAAAGCCCTTTGGCAACAGGTACGGTGTTGAAAAGTTTGACAAATTCACAATGTTCCTTGTTGCTTCCTCGCCTCGTAAAATGAAAGAACATGAAAACAGCAAATGAAAGCTTTCTTTTGGTTTGGTTTGTCAGCACTGAAACTGCTGGTGAGTCTGGGTCCTCAAAGCGATGCTCATGGCCTTTCCAGCTCGTGCGAGAGCTGCTTCAACGCGGTCTCGTAGCTGGCGCCGTCGCTGCCTGACGTGGATGACCTGCAGTGAGTGACGAAGTGTAGCACAAAGCATCCACCAAAAAAGAAGCACCGGTTCGTATCCGAAAAATTGCATACTGTACTGTTTTGATCTCTCTCTGTACTCGTATGTTTCAACCCTGCAAAACCTGATTCTCAAACTTCTCAATTTGATGGCCTGGCCAAGGCCATACTCTGCATTGTCTTCGAAAAGAGAGTTGCCCCACGCAGCCCCCTTGCCAGTTTCCTGCGAACGGTTTGCCACAAAGCACCATGTTTAATGGCAATAACAAGACAAAATCACCGCAAGCAGGCCAACACATCAAACATCTTTGATTGCCCCGGTGCATCTCTGCTTGCAAGGCGATTGCCAAATACTGTTGCATACACAGCTTGGTAATTTCAACCACACATTGTCTTTAGGTCCTTACGAATTAGAGCATTCTTGCTAGTGCGCGGAGTACGTCACATGGTGCCTTGCCTCTGGGCTCTCATCTTCCAGACCCCGCATTTTCTTAACACGTACTGTACCTTTTGGTTGAACAGTTTGTGCTGGCCGAGGTGTTTCTTGGAAAGTAACTATCTTTTCGATTAAACCAGTTCATTTAGCACCCGAAACATAAACCTTATATAAACAGCTTGTTTCTGCCCACCCCCTTCGTTCAACAAGCTATTCCAAATTGAAAGGTTTCAATTTGGTTCCCACTGACATGCTTGTGTGCTCAATTCGACTAGTGTCCAAAAACATCAGAAACATTAACTGAATCCAACAAATTTTCTGTGCCATGAAAGAATCGAACGTCATGCTGCGATCCAGGTGTTTGGCCGACAGTGCCCTGCCTTATCTGTAGCATATGGAACCCACCCAGCAGTGCCGCCCCAAATGCTGCTGCAACCTGGATTTGGAACCAACGTGCCAGTCTGCCCTGTTCCATTATCGCTAGACTCCGGCCTGTGGCATTGGCTACAATGAGGCGCTTTCCGAACCTCACAGTGCATTCCAATAGTCTTCATTTCACTATGCACAACCCAAGGACCTGACATTTGGGTCACCAGCTTTGCATATGGTGTCTCGCCACAGCCCTCGCAGGCACCAGAGAACTCCAAGAGCGGCTCCTTGTACAAAAGTTGCAAAAGCAAACCTTCTCCCACAGTAGCAGGAGGACCGGTGAAGGAGTCCAGTGTCAAGAATTGCTTGTTCAAGAAGAGAGACAGGCCTTGAATGCAATGTTGTGAGGGAAAACCGAGCAATGATGCTCGTCAATTTTTGTTTTAGCATACTGGAACTATACTCATCGGGACGGGACTCTGGGCAAGAGAAGTAACGATAGAAGCGATGCCTTCAAATTTGTCTTACCTCTTGGTTTTCGAGTCAGTTTGAAACAAGGTCGCTTGTTGTGACGAGTTTGATGGCAAAGTAACACATGGTTTGTTTGTTCAATGGATGTGCATTGCTACTGTCATTTGCTTCACGTAGGTTCTACTTTACAGTTCTACAGTTCTACCTGAGAAGGGAGGGGACGAAAGCCAGCCTCTGAAGAAAACATCAATATGGTCATGGGGGGTGAATGTGAGAGGGCACTGGAAGCGCTGTGAGGCATGGGGAAATTAAAGGCAGAGGTGGGGAGTCTCTCAGTCACAGGTGGGGGGGCTGCCTTTTTCTTTTGGTTCAAGGAACGTTTTGAAGAAAGAAAAGGGACCCCTAAATAATCGAGGGGCGTTTGTGTCTTGTAGATGGGCTCATAAACTCGGCGTGCTGATAAGAGTGGATCGATGATCATGTGATGGCCCAACTTGGGGGAAAGATCGCCGTTGTCATGGCGGGAAATCGATATTGCAGTGACGTGCGCTGCTGTTGGAAATAATTAGAAAGCAGAAAACATAGGTGGGGGGGAGGCCTCTTTCCTTTAGCCCAAGGGCGTTTTCAAGGCGAAAAAGGAAACCTCGAAGACATTACGGGCGCTTGCCTGCTGTATGTGATTCTTGTCTTGTAGATGGACGCATATACTGGGCGTGCTGCCAAGAGTCGACCGATGTTAAAGCCAAGATCAAGTGATTGTCTAACATCGGGCAAAGAGTAGCTTTGTTATGGGGTGAAGTCGACATTGCAGCAACGCCGACGGGTGGTAGAAATAGAAAGCAGAAGACATAGTTCGGGTGGGGTTCAAGAGCGTTTTCAAGCTGAAAAAGGGCGTTGCAAGGAACTGGTTTGCATGCTGTTTGTTGTTCGTGTCTTGTAGATGGAAGCAGAAACTCGGCGTGCCGCCAAGTGCGGACCGATGGTAGTCTACTGCAAAGAGCATGTTGCAGGAAAGATTGCTGTGGAGATCTCATCGCCTAGGCTATCGGCTGGCTTTCGCAATGACATATACAGTATCTAGAGATACCCGGTCGTACTGGGACCTGGGGTCTGTGCAAGGTTCTATTTTCCGGGGGGGGATTGACCCTTTCTCAGCCAGATCACGTGGATAAAGTTTTGAAGGGCTGAGGTTCACATTCAGGCAAAAAAAACATCAACAATGAAAATGGACATCTCACTCAGACTTGGATGGAAACCTTAAAAACAACATCCAAACACACCAGAAAACCGTAGGGGTGCAATAGAAAGAGTTTTCGGGGGCGGTGTGGCAACTGGACGCATAACTCGCATCTTTGCGACCTCAAAAATTAACAACACTACTAGGACGTAAATTTTCTTACGTCCTAGTAGATTTGGGGCGCCAAGTTGTCCTAGGGTTGACTGCTTGGGCGTTCCGAAAGGTTAACCAAAGCCAAGGTTGACCCAGTGGAAGGGGCTGGAATAGGTCAACCCCCTAGGTTTTCTGGGGTTGGGGTGGGTTATTTCAAGGGACAGAACCCCTTTTTAGGTAGCTTAGAGGCTGGCCCCCGGATAAAGTCTTAGGTCAAACGCCATGGATTTATCCACCCAGTACGGCCCCTATTCCAGAGCAGGCGAGCGTGGACACATGTTCATCTTTTGCAGCGCATCCCTGTATCCCTGTAATCCTTTCCGCGTTTCTTCCGCAGTGTTGGTGGCCACCCCCGGGAAAAACAATTGGGCAAGGGTTGGGTTCCGTTAGACTTTCCCGGTCGTCCGTGTGTTGTTGTTCTGTCACCACTCGTTTACTGATTTTACGCAAAGCATAACTGCAAAAAAAAAAATTGCATATTCAGTTTCATAAGAAAACCATAACAAACTCATAAAAATAAATAAGCAATAAATAATTTGCTTGGCTGACTTCCAAACTCACAACCCTATCTTGTACAGTAGTGTCTGTCGAGAACGAAGATGCGGCGGAACACGTGCCAAAAACTGTCAAGCGCTAGTAAAACGTTGTCCCCTTCCCTCTCCTATCCTCTAAAGGTCACATTCTCTCTATTCCTCTGACCGACGAGAAGACAGAGCGCCGAGCGACGCACTTCTCGCTTCCCTGGTGAGCTCCACACCTCTTTTCCTATCACTTCCCACCGCATGTGGGGTGCCCTTTTGCGTCTGGTTAACTATCCTCTTCACGGTTAAAAAGCACCCCCAACCAACTCGAAGCTATCCCCAAGCAACTCAAAGCATGCCCACTGCATTCTGTTCCCTCTCCTGTCCTCAACGGGTCACATTGTTTCTTGCAGTCCTTCCACTCATATTAGCCACCAGCAAACAAAGTCTTTCCTGAAGGAGTTCCAAGCACTTTTTACTCCTGTTATCACCTCTTTCCTGTCCTCAACATGAACTCCTCCCACCCCAGGTCGAAGACTGTCAAATAGCGGAGCCCCTCATGATGCTAATGATGCACTCTTCGGCGTCAATTACATCACCCCAAAAACCATACATTTTTACAACTTGTCGGGCCGTCTCTTTTTTTGCTCTCCTCCACCAGGCTCTGGGTTCGCCCTACCAGATTGTGCCGCTACGCGACCACCCCCCCACACCCCCTACTGTATTATTCACTTCGTTCGCCCATCGACAACTCCAGCCTAGCCTGTCGGCTGGCTTTCGTGATATACAAATATATACAATTACGCTTTCAGTATATGTTGGGACACTTCTCCCCAAAATCATGATGTCTCCGAAAATGGTCCTGGAACTGCGATCCTTTCAGTGTGTTTGCATCAAAACGCTGGCCACGATTTGGAACAGACATTGCATAGTCCTCAGCTCTCGGAAACATCCAGAATATCCCAAAAGAATATCTCGAAGGAAACATCGCCATATTCCATTCGTGGGTTTCGCATGGGCGCATAGCATCACGGTCCGAGGCACCCAGTTGGCACCATGCCCCTTCTCCAAAGTGTCGAGCCGAGGCATCATGCTCAACGCTCCCACAGGGCAGGCGTTGGTGCAAACCTCACAACCTGCACAAAGTCCACTACTTTTGTGTATGCCGGTTATCCCTGGTACTGATCAGCATTTGGTAGGATCTGCTAGTACTTACAACTTACTGTATTCACTAATCAATGATGCATTACAACTGTCTTTGACCCTTATGATCAACTTGGAACACACCTGTGCAATCGTTCGGCGAGGCTTGGATTCGGAAGTGCAGCCCTGCATAGGTGTTTCCACCTTGGGACTAGAAGCTGCCAAGTTGTACTTGTCTTGAGAAATACTGTATGGTTTAGTTTAGTTCAGTTTTTTGGTCAACACCAGAAACTTAGTCCACCTTGGTCCATCTGGACTTTCTCGGAAGGCTCTCCTCTCTCTTTTGCTAAGTGCTTGACCTGTGGCCTTGCGGGCGTCAAAAGAGGAGGGCGCCTCCATTGCACATGTGTTCTGAAATCTGCAACCGAGTCCCTCTTGAGCGTTAGTTTGGACGTTGGTTTTGATAAAACTACAATTTGCAGAACAGGTGACAGAACCATGAAAAAGGTTCTGTCGTTTATCAGATTATTTTCCGACTGACTTGCCAACGCTGGTTCGCCTTCTGTAATTCCATATTCGAAAGCAGAAAGGGTCGGATCACTGCATGTGGGCAAATGGCGCTGCAAACGTTGCACTGAATGCACTTGTCCTCCAAGTGGTGCAAGAGTATCGTCAAAGTGAGCTCTGGATTTCAAGATACAAAGCATGCAAAACATGTTCTTTCATGGCCAACTTCAATCATATGGCCAAAGCAAGCAGTCCATGTCAACCACTGGCACAGACTCGGCGACACCACGCTTTGCAAAACGTGTCTGGGAGAGTGGGACGCAGCCATCCACCTCAACTTCGCTGACCTTCAACCTGAAGCTCCGCGGTCGGCATCCATCTCAGAATTGAAACAATTGTGAAACAGTAGCAATCAGCACAATGATGTACAATGTACTCCAATGGGCAATCATCTGCAAGCGGGCTGAATTGGATGGTTTTATGACTGCCAAGGAACTCATGACCACGCATTGTTTGGACCTGCACAGGGGTGAAAGTATCATCTTTGCTCCATTCTTTCAACTTGAGTGTGCCTTGTCCAACACATCAGTCACGTAAGTAGGTGGTTCCGAATCGCGCTCCTCCCAGCTGCAAGTGACAACGCATTGTTATGGCTTGGGTTTGCCTTGCCTGTTCTTCTCGGACCTGGAATTCTTAGTGATTGGTTCATGTCAGCGACTGTTCCTACAACAGCAGAATAAAAGACAGTCATCTGGTCTTGTAATCCTTGGCATAGAAGGATTCCCGGTCGCAATCGATAGCTGCCCACTTCGCTGCGTCATACTGCACAGTGCGTAAGGCCTCAATAGCTGCCTCCACCGCTTTGATGTTCCTTGATGTTCAGACCCAAGGGATGAGAGAACCCGAGCAAATCCAAGTATTAAATGTCAAATTGAAAAAGACACTCAAAATATGAAACAGCAGCTAGAGGCTGGTTGACAATGGCATCACCCTTGTTCTTGTAGGTCTTCTTCACCGCATCCTTGCAGGAAGTGGGAGAGCCCACCACGACCCCCCCCTCAAACCCCACAGTCCTTGAGCAAAGATAGGGCCTGCTCTGTGGGCAAAACGCCCGAGAGCTCAAAGAAAACAGCCGTCATGATATTGTTGATCAGCTTTCCCATACCTGCGACCGCTTCATACACGCTGATAGTCAAACTGTTTAACTCCAACCTGCCTGTCCGTTTGGCCACTGCACTCGCGTCAATTGCGCTGACCTTCAGTGTTTCTGGAGGGAATCAACATATATAACATGAAACAAATTCCTAGATGGTTGCAAGATCCGTAGGGTTCTACCCTGGCAGTGGTATGTTCTTGCTGATGGTTACATACTGTGGTGATACAGCTATGCTATTCTCATCGTTAGTGAAGTGGTGTCAACCTGCTGCAGCGTGGTAGGGGGCTGCTCACAACATTTGCAAGATTTCTGTAATTTTGTTGAAGATATCCGTACAGTCACGAAATCTGAACAAAGTTTCCCGAGGGTTCCAGAGATCAGGACGTGAAATCTATCACGCCTGTACTTCCCACCTGGACCTGCCATGAAACATCCAGTCAGGACTACCAAAGCACGTGGTGTGTATTGCACCTGCCACTAAAAATGAGCTCCAACTCCGAGAATGAGAACGCCGCTCCCAGCTGTATTCCTACATTCCCATGAGTCTGGAAGGCGCTCTTGTGCGAACAGGCACACACAATAGGCCGCCCATGGCCGCACGAACCCTGGATTTAGACCACAAGAACCCTGATGTGTGGACACATTGTTCGGAGGATAAACCAAGTCAAACCAAGCCAAGATTGGGAAAGCAACAACTTAGTTTCAGAAAAAAAGAAATGCAGTCAGCAACTCAACTAAAACCTCTTGCGGGCCTCACTGACCTGTGATTTGGCCACGAAGCGCTGTTTTCGAAAGACGCAGGATCAGTTTCGTCGCGAGCATTTAGGATCGGAATCACTGATTGCAGACTTGTTGCTTCATCAAAAAGTAGTTCTGAATTGTCGACTTTTGCAGAATTGGTTTGCTCGTGGGTTGGGCCAACCAAACGCGACGCCATAGATTGTTTGTATTCTCTTGCCTCTAACTCACTGGTCTTAGGAGAGAGCTTTGAGGCGCTTCTGGCCCACAATCTTCCGGAACGGAGGTGGAAGGATGGTGTTCATCTCCTGAAACGCTACATTTGCTCAAGTGCTCTAGTCGACAAAATATGGAATCCCGCAAACAAAAAGCTCAGTCGAGAGCAGCATCTGACCAGGGGCAGTTGAGGACCAAGGTCCCTGCACATGCAAGGAACATGGAATGTTTGAGCAAGAGTCATCAGTTTAAGTGAAGGACGGACCTCCATCTGCCAACGGCCCAAGCAACAGATCTGCAAAGAAACTGAAGATGTACTCCTGAATGGATCAACTTGCACCACACAAACAATGTGATGAGATCCACGAATATCCACATTATGCAATGCATTGTAGACAACTATATAGTTGTATGGTGCATCTTCCAGCTAAGAGTACAAGATACTGCTGCAAGTTGGAAGGGGCTTCTGTCAGTTCATGAATCCAAATGCAAACGATTTGATGTTCTCAAAAGGAGGAAATTCCTCAAAGTTTGAAAACAGGTTTGGAGTTTGAATGTGTTCACTTTGTATGTGTCCTTGGCGACTGGGAGTTGACACAGGTTTGCAGGTTTGCCGAATCTGGGGAAAAGACGCTATTCACAGTCTCCAAAATGTAAGGACACCGATTATAGTCGTCCGACTATATAGTGACTAGCTGGTCCACCAAATTAAGGACCAAGCGGTGTGCACCGAAAGGCTCCCTTTTCTATCTTCTCTTGCTTTCTCATTCTTTAGTCTAAGTCCAGGAATAGGTTCTCCTTGCCATAGGAAGGTGGCAAAACCGCCAACGATACACTGGTTGCTCAGCGAGCGTACATATTGTGGTTTCCTGCAAAGTATTGTCACCACTGCAAGATCGTAAAGGACGGCGAAGGAATTGACAGATAGGGGCCAAAAAATGGCGGCCAAAAGAAGTGACAGTTATATAAAGTCAGTCCTTTCTTGAAGAGTTTTACTGGTTTGCAAAATCTGCCCACCCAAAGGTGTCCTTCTTGTGGATAGCCAGGTAGTTACAACCAGTGTCAATGAGGTAGCTGCCTTTGATAGGTTCAGGTCCAAAGCGGAGGTGGGAGATCGTCACACCACCTGCAACAGGTGACTAGGTCTGTAGCTGACAGCACAACTCAAGGGCTATATATATATATATATATGTGTGTGTGTGTGTGTGCACCCCTTGGAATCAAAGGGAACCTATAGGTTTGGAACAGGGGCGTACGGCTCGTCATACCCACCGTACGCAATGAAGCTACGGTAAAACGAGGGATGGGTGGACTGATCATCCACCTGTGCCTGTTCCACTATTTAGGAAAACACGAGGAAATGGTACGACACACTTGTGTGTGGGTGCCTTTCCTTCTGTTTTCCTCTAGACTACTCTACAGGTTTGCAGGTAGGCCTCCCAGCTTTGTAAGGGGTTCTCTAACCTGAACTTTGGCCTCCACCCACTAGATTGGCTCCCAACCTTGCTGTCTTTGCTTCTTGTGCTTTTGTGCTTCTTGTAACCTTGTAGCACTGGCCTCCAACTTGGTACCCTGGCCTCCACCCACCAGCGAGGACCTCCAACTTTGGCTGTCTACCTGGTAGCACTGGCCTCCAACTTGGCACCCTGGCCTCCAACTTTCTGGCGATGACCTCCAACTTTGCTTCTTGCTGTCACTTTGTGTCTATGGTCCACCGCCTACTAGCGATGGCCTCCAACCTTAGGTCTTGGCCCTCAACAGCCCTGCGTTGACCTCCAACCCAAAACCGATGGCCTTTAACCTACTATTTCCTGACATCTCAGGCCTTCTAAATAACTTAGGCTGGCGTGTGGCACCGCTGTCAAGTCAGTACGCATATCCATAAGTGTGTCTGGCCCAGTGCCAGTCCGGGATGAGCCCGTAGAGTGCCTCCCGTGGACCCGTCGAACGGGGGTTTGTCTTCGTCCCAGGACCAGAGCAGCTCGCAGCGAGCGTAGGTGGCCTAGGCCGAGAGAACTCAGATTTTTGTCCAAATTGGGAGTTCCAAGTTGGCTCATGCCTTTACGTGACCGCAGCGGTCCAAGCTGGCTTAACGCCTCAACGTGGTCAGAGCGACCGAAATACTTTTGAGGTTCGTTGGAACCTGTGGAGAACTTAACCCCCCC
>CAXAMN010010968.1:108879-157824 GCA_963970005.1 Durusdinium trenchii | reverse complement strand
CCCCCTCTTTCCTCGCGCGCGGCGTGTTTACAAGCAAACTAGGCTTCTGCAACAGGTTTTTTTGATGAGGTTTGGACTGTCATCGGTTTGTCCCCGTTCTTTTGGTTCCCCTTTCATCGGCCCCCACAGACGTTCTTCCTTCTTTTCTTTCATGTCTTTCTGTCTTCATGTCTCCTCATCCTCATCCTTTCTTTCTCTTGCGCGTACTATCGTCCGGACCTTAGTTTGCACACATACACGCACGCGTACTCTACTTACAACGGGGTTTAGGTGGCCCAGGTTTGTTACAATGAGGTTTGGTTCATCGGTTGTCCCTCTTCACGTGGTCTTTCTTCATCGGCAACCACACACACCTTTGTCTGTTTCGGTCTTTTCATTTTCATCCGTCCCTTTTGCGTGCACATGTGCCTTGCCTCCTTTCCGGGCAGGATGGAGGCCACACATGCCTCCCTTCGGGGAGGCGTGCGTGTGTACCCCTTGGAATCAAACAAAACCTATAGGTTTGGAACAGGGGCGTACGGCTCGTCATACCCACCGTACGCAATGAAGCTACGGTAAAACGAGGGATGGGTGGACTGATCATCCACCTGTGCCTGTTCCACTATTTAGGAAAACACGAGGAAATGGTACTCGACACACTTGTGTGTCGGCGCCTTTCCTTCTGTTTTCCTCTAGACTACTCTACAGGTTTGCAGGTAGGCCTCCCAACTTTGTAAGGGGTTCTCTAACCTGAACTTTGGCCTCCACCCACTAGATTGGCCCCCAACCTTGCTGTCTTTTGCTTCTTGTGCTTTTGTGCTTCTTGTAACCTTGTAGCACTGGCCTCCAACTTGGCACCCTGGCCTCCACCCACTAGCGAGGACCTCCAACCTTGGCTGTCTTGTGTGATTTCTTGTGGTTTTGTAACCTGGTAGCACTGGCCTCCAACTTGGTACCCTGGCCTCCAACCTACTAGCGATGACCTCCAACTTTGCTTCTTGCTGTCACTTTGTGTCTATGGTCCACCGCCTACTAGCGATGGCCTCCAACCTTAGGTCTTGGCCCTCAACAGCCCTGCGTTGACCTCCAACCCAAAACCGATGGCCTTTAACCTACTATTTCCTGACATCTCGGGCCTTCTAAATAACTTAGGCTGGCGTGTGGCACCGCTGTCAAGTCAGTACGCATATCCATAAGTGTGTGTTGGACGTAAATTTGCTGTTCCCCTGTTGCAAACCTTTCTACTAATTTCAAGCCAAGTCAAACAACGCCCAGGCCGACACACCCCGTCGTTGTCCTTTTACTTTCGAGCCTGATTTCAGCGCATCGTATTTGAAATAGCCTTGGGCATAAAGTGGAGTGTTCCTTAAGAGAACGGCGAGGATATATAACTAAATCAGGCATGTTGGCATATGAACTGGAGTTCAGGGCAGTGGCAAGTTGCTGTACAACAGGTCTTATTGTAGAGATCCGTAAGATCATCTGTATGATGTGGACCATATGCAGCTTGGCAACTGGGCAATGATCTTGATGGTATTCTTGTTAGCACCGACTGTGCCATCCTTAGCTTCTCACAGTGGTCACATGTTGCAACATCTGTATTCTCCCTCAGTTGGCCGCCTTGTACTTGTGAATATGTAAGGGTATATATTCTCGGACTTCGCACCCTTTGCCCAGGATGACCCACTCAATTGCATTTGTTTTGATACTACAAAGTATGTGTGTTTGCAGCTGAAAAATTGTGACCATGACGCAATTGGCACAAAGTCCAACGGTTGCCAATGGCATTCGGTCCATCAGTCATATTGAAATGTTAAAACCGACAGCCACAGGCCCAAAAAACCACAGCCGAAAGCAAAGACATGTCATTTTGGCTCACTCAGGTCATCTACAATCCCCCTGAACCCAATCAATCGCTGCTTCCAGGTCAATGAGTCAATACGGATACTGCATTGCATGCTGAGTGACGCTGCCAAAGCCCCAAAAAATGCACTGCTTCGTGGTCTCAGGCACAGTCTCTAAGCGACCGAATGGTAGTGAGTAATGCGTGACGTCCTTGGCCAAAACCGAACAAGTTCCATGAAACTGATTTGACATGCTACATGCTCATCGTCCAAGCCGCATCATCCAAGCCCACAGTGAAAGGATGCTTTGGGTTCCTACAAATTTTAATGGCAAAGTGTAGAAATCGCTATTTCTGTGACCAGGTCTTGCATAGGACTCTGAATTCACTCAGAGCTACCAATTTTTACAAATTCATTCAAAGGGCATGAAAATTGACATCAAAAATGTAAATTCAACAAGTTCAACATCATAACAAACAAAATTTGTCAAGATTTTGAGTTGTTCCCAAACTTCACATAGGCCTGGATCTCAGATTCTGATAGATGGCATCCACCATGCCTGGAGTGAAGTCTTTGCTTGACAAGCCTCAGACAAAATTCAGATGCACGGCTTAGCTTTAAGCAGGGTGGTGTTAAACTTCATACTCTATACTTCTGCAGCGTTTGCATCAATCGAAATGAACAACATAATCTTCGTTTGCAGCGGACTTGTGGATTTCTCACAAAATGTTTGACTCAGTGTTGTTTGCGTCATTCGCGCCACAAAGTTGCCTGCACTGAGAGGCACTTCCAGGTCAACAATTCAAGGATCCTTCCACTGACCCTATTTTTTGGCCATCCCGATTTCAGGGACCCCCTATTTAAAAAATGCGACCGAATTTTTTCTTAATAGGGGGGGCCGTGTGTTTAATAGTTGGACAGGATTAACTCATGGAAACTCACGCAAAATCTATTCGTCAAGTTTTTCCAGAAAGTCGCCAAGCTACCATAACGGCCGTTGATGACATTTGCTGTGCACTTGGCCTTCTGCAGTGATGTGCCTGACAAAGTTGGCGCAGGGAAGCGCTGGGCACTACGACTTCACGCTGAACCCGAGCCCCTGACAAACATCCAAGTAAAGAGGTTCGCCATGCGCAGCAGGATCCTGTCCACTGCACTGCATGGAAACCATACATAGTGACATAGTATTCAAGTATCTATGTACAATATAACTACATACGTTCCTCAAAAAACAAGATGGAACCCACAAACCCGCATGCAAACATGCACTTGAAAACAAACGGCCGAACATTGTTTGACACTCTTGTGGGGGCACTCTTGTAAGACACTCTTGTGAAACACTCTTGCAGGACACTCTTGTGGGACACTCTCGCGGGGCACTCTTGTGGGATGCTCTTGTGGAAAACTCTGGCGCCACACTCTTGCGGGGCACTCTTGCGGGACACTTTTGTAGAACACTTTTGTAGGACGGAGACACTCTTACTTTTGTGGGGCACCCTTGTAGGAGTCTGTCTTGTGGGACACTCTTGCGCAACACACTTGTGGGACACTCTTGTAGGAGACACCCTTGTAGAATGCTCTTGTGGGACACTCGTTGGAGACTCTGGAAGAATTCTTGTGGGACACTCTTGTGGGGCACTCTTGTCGGACACTCTCGTGGGACACTCTTGTGGAAACTCTCGCGGGACGCAATCTTGTGGGACTCCTTTGTGGCACTGCCTTGTAAAACACTCTTGCGAGACACTCTACTCTCATGCTTTTTGGGGCACTCTTGTTGGACACTCTTCTTACTTGCGGGACACTCACTCTTGTGGAAAGCTCTTTTGGGTACTCTCATGCGACACCCGTGGTGCGCCACAGACTAGATACAACCGTTTGAACATACCGAATTTACACCAGCACGCTGTCCCCCCAGTGGCACGGATTTGCGCAAAGGCGTGGCCACACGGTGTGCCAGACAATGGTGGGCGCCGCCAATCATCCCGCTCCCCAGCGACACGCCAAATTTACACCAGCGTGCTTCCTTCCCCCAACGGCGCGGGCTCACACAAACGCGCTTTCCACTGAGGCCGCGCAAAACCGCATGGCACAAAGGGCAGACGGTGCGCCACAGACTAGATACAACAGTGTAAAGAAACAAGCTTCGCGGACACCGCCAATCATTCCGCTCCCAGCGACCCGCCGAATTTACACCAGCGTGTTTTCCTTCCCGCAACACACGGACTCACGCAAACGCGCTTTCCACCGAGGCACAGCGACATCACACACGTCACGTCGTCACACAGTGTGCCACAGACCAGATACAACAATGTAACACCAAGCGTTGTGGGCGCCGCCAATCATGCCGCTCCCCAGCAACATCCTCCTCCCCAGCGACACGCCGCGTTTACACAAGCATGCTTTCCAAAAACCGTGCTTTGGACGCCTTTGGCAGCAAACATAAAAAACGAATTGCGAAAACATTGGCTTTGGCACCCCGCGGCAAAAAACATCGTAAATATGACATGTTGTGGCTTGCTGAAGATCAAAAGCATCGATATTTACAATGTTTTTTTGACCCCGAACGTAAAAGCAACTAGTAAATATCATGTTGGTTTACGCCAAAAGCACGCTGTCCGACAACAGCAACAACAATTGATTAAATCAGCTAACAACCCCAGTAGCGAAGCATCCGCGAAGATCTGGGGCATTCTTTCTTCGCGCGTGGCTCGTTGCATTCAATGCAACAATGATTGTTCTTTCACATCGAATATCGAAGACAAGGAATGCCATACACAAACTTGCCCAAACGTGTTCCATAGACCACGAAGCACTTACGGGATATTCGCCGACGGCCGAATTGTAGGTTCAAGCGCCTGCGCATAGTCCACACATCGAAGAACCAATTAAATACAGCGCAACAAAAGATTCGTGCCAAGGAAGAGGGACGCCTATTTTTCTCGGCGCGCACCTCCTACTCAGACAGAAAACGCTGAGGAGATTTGCTTATACAGATGACAGGAAAAATCGCCAAAGGAGGAGGAAAATTAGTCGACGGACGAACCCATAAAAGACACGAAAAGCGCAATGAACGCAGATGTCAAAAAGGACATAGGTGAAGTTTTGGCGGCCAAGAAGATACACGTTGTGACACCCAAGCACATAAGTTCATACACAAGCGCCCAAAACCAAGCGAGTAATAAAAGCAAAGCGGATGTTTTACAACAGGAAGCAGGACATATACATCGAAGCAATGACTGCGCGCACTCGCGCCAAGGCATGGCTTGTACACGAAAGATACAGGAAACGCAATGTCTAGCAAGCAGCTTTTTGCACGTCGGAAACACTTTCTCACCAACATCAAAACATGTTCAAGAGCAATCGCAAAATCATCTTTTGACAACAACTTACACAAGAACAAGTTCACTATCCAAGCAACATAATCTTTTCATAGACCCCGAATCACTCTCCCTTAGACCCCGGGGGCTCAAAATTGTATCTTTACTTTACAATTTTGGGCTGCTCAAAAATGCAGATTTTGGAAAACGGTGATTCTTGATCTTAGAGGTATAAAATACCTGCATCTGAAAAGACAGCGCTTTCAAACAATGTAAGTTACATTTTTGAGCGTCAGGTGGATGCATGGGCCCGGACCCTCGAAATTGTAATTCCAATTTCCAATCCGTGGGTTTGGATCCGTTTGTTTGTTTGGTTGGTTGGTTTGTTTGTCTGCGTTGTTGCTGCTTTTGGTGGGCCGAGTGGTCCCGGTGGAGGAGCTCTAGAAAGCAATGCCTCTGCTTCTGCGGGTATCTAATTTCTAGTATGGCCTTCTGGGCGCACTGTAGCGCGCTGGCTAACTTCAACATTTGATTGAAGAGCTTCAGCAATGGGGTGAGGGGTGATCTAATCTTTATGTGGCCTTCTGGGTGCACTGAAAGGACGCGCTGCGCAATGTTTTTCCTTGCTTGTGCTGGCTTCAACATTTCTTGGAAGAGGGAGGAGCTTGAGAGATTTACCAGAGACATGTCGCTCAAATAAACAGAACCTGATAGGAAACCACGAAAGCAAAGCAATTCGAGAGCAAAGCTGACAGGGAGAAAGAAGTGTAATTTTTTGTAACTTCTTATTGCGAGGTACCTGCCCATCAGTTCTTACAATTCATACCTCCCCCTCCCCTTGTTTTCAAACTGTAATGTCAGAGGCAAGAACTTTTTTGAAGGGGTTGTTCCAAAAAAATGCAACATTATCACATAGGTACATGAACCCTGGATCTAACAATTTCCAGCCCCCCTATACAATGCTATCTGCAAAAATCGGAAATTTTAAATTTCAAATTTGACATCCTCCGGCAGGGCGGGGATCAGGCAAGTTAAGGGAGTAGTGATGACCACGGCGCACTTAAGGGATGTTTATTGCCACCGCACCATTTTTGCACCCGAGAAAAAGACTCCCCAAAAGTATTCAAACGCAAGTGGTAAACATACGTATAAAAATGGTCGCGCCAAGCACCGTAGGTGTTTCGACATCGGCACAAACAGTTTCCACACAGACAAAGAATGAGACGTGTCAACGGATAGCATAGGGAAAGGATAACATAGGGGATCAATATGAACATGTGGCAACCATGTGGCAACAACATGCCACTACGAGAAGAAAAGACATTGTATTCTCAAAAAAACACGCATTGTTAGTACTTAAGCTATGCCTTATGTTCCTTTTGATAACCCCATTCATTGCACCACCACAAAAGACACGCATTTGGACACCCAAACGCATAACTAATTTATACGCACACAATCACGAATACTAACGCTGCTTCAAAAAGAAAGAGAAAACAAACATCTATATAATAAGCAGAACACGCACGCGCTCACCAACTAGGATTTTGCACAAAACCCATACACGGGATGCTCTTCGACACATAGTTTATACATTTACGAGCAATATGATGTTTAAGCGCCAGCACGTAATGTGCTCCAGGTGTGTGGACATGCAAGCGCACAGTTCATACACCCACAAAGGCCGAGACCGAGGCACAGCCGCAACAAAGAGACACCGCCAAAACATCAGCGAACCACAGCCAAAACAGAACCGATACACCACCATAACAGCAAACCCAGACGCTCCTTCACCAACCAAACATCACCAGGGCACCACCCAAACATGACCGAGGTACCACCGAGACACCGGAGCACCAACGCCCAGGCCCGGTCGTGGATCCGACAGCGCCCAGCCGCCTAAAGAGAGCACAACACAGGCCATCGCTATTGGACAACAGACAACAACAGAGACAGCCACAACAACCCTTATGGCGTCCCCAGTTTGAGAAGCTCTACAATATTGTGTATTGCGAACTTGCGAATCTTTTCTTGATCCAAAGAGGGCTCCAACACAGTTTCATGTACAAGCTGTCACGCTAGTAATGCTATATACAATAGCTATGATCTCTACTGAAAACGCTTCACACTCCTTCTTGGTAGTGTGAGCGATCGAATTGCTACCTTGAGGTCGGTCTAGCACCATAGCGCATTTTCTTGCGTCATGTCTTTGCAGGTCTTCTCTTTTCTCTAAGGAACGGGGTTCCCAGAGATTCTTGGTACTGGTCTGTCTGGGTTGTCTCTTCTCATAACTGCGCATTCTAGCAACTCTTGATACTTCAACTTGATCCGCTGCCTCTTCTACTCCTCTCCCTATTACGTTGCAATGTCTTTCTATGAGTTGCTTGAGCTTTCCTTCCAGTCGACCACACGCGTGGCTTGCCTGCTCTACCTCATACTCTTCTTGGTCGATGGCTCTCTAGGTCTGAAGGCTTTTGTCAATGGTCCTTCTGAAGGTATTGCTTCCTGATTGGCTGCTTCTAACATCACTCTGTGACCTTCATATTGTCCTTCTGTTGATCTCACGTCTTCCAAGCTCTTTCTGGCTAAGAAGTTCCCTGCGTTTATTTCTCCCATCATGTCATAGCTGATTAGAGTTTGAGCGTTAGGTGTTTCTTTCTCTACAAAGGCTCCATTGAAAATCAATCCGCACTGAATTCTCCTGGTATAGTCTCTGAGTAGATCTATCTGATGTCCATCGTCTTCACAATCTCTGAGCGCGCACTCAACTTCCACCGTTTTGAGTTCTGCTTGATAAATAGTCTTCATCACACGGTCGCGTCGCTTTTACATGCTTGTACATACTACAAAGGTCACTGCTGCAAATCCGATGATGTTGATCGCGATGGTCACTGTGATCCAAAATTTCCCGTTCTCATTGGACCCCATCAATTCTTCCAGTCCACACTGGACGTTCCCTTTCTCCCTGGTCAATGCTTCTGTGACGATTGGCTGCAAACCCTCCAATGCTACCATTCTCACAAGCATCTTGGCAATCTTGTTGATCTTTCCTGCAAAGTTCTTTTTCTCTTCACACACCTTTCTCTCATGCTCTCCTACTGTCTGCTCTTCACTGTGCCAATACCCAATGAGGTTCATCAAGTATTTGGTTCTTTGTTTTCCAAGTGGCTTTGCGTTGAGGTCTGCAATGCTGCTATCGGCTGGTACTTGTGCCATCTTGAAGTCTTTCATGTTCTGAATCCATAGCAACTTTCCATCCAAATGTCTCACTTTTCAACTCCTCTCTTCATCACAAGTTGGCGCAGACTCGAAGATTCTGTGAAGATGCAATGGTCCACCTTTGTCCCGGGAGCAAACTCAAGAACTGAGCGATTGTAGATTCCGTCTGATGCTGAAGAAACTATCGCGTGTAGCTCTGCTTCACACGAAGATAAGCTAATGATCTTCTGCGTCCTGCTGTTGTTGAACAATGGACAACTGTTCAATGCGTGGAACCCTCCTGATGTTGATTTTCTGTGGCTTTTGTTTCCGCTCCAATCTCAATCTGAGAACGCTTCCAGTCACCAATAGCTCTTCTTTCTTGACATAGCCCTCTCCTGCTTGTGGAACTTCAACTACTAGACAATAGTCCATAGTCTTCTTAGTGATGGAATGACATAGCTGTTGGATTTGGCATTCTTGAAGCCAATTCCTTCACTGTGAGCGCTACATCATACCTCCAACAATACCTCCGAAAAGGCTAACATTCTCTTGTTCATGTAAGATTTCTGACTTGTCTTCCATCTGAACTGAGTTGTCTGATGGTAACTGCTGAAGTTTGATCTTGTTCTTCATAGGCTTTCAGCATCTGTTGAATGTAGTTACCTGGCTGGATCCATAGTCCATCGTTCTCAAGTTTGCACCTTTTGCTCAGGAAGCTGAACTCATCACCAATCTTCCCAATCTTGCTCACACTGGTATCAAACCTGTCTTGAATCTTTGGAAGAAAGATTTTATTGTACTTTGAGTCTCCTGTGAAGATCAAGTCACCCGCATGGGTCAAACTGGTACCCTCCTCATTTCTTCCTAGGCGTGGACGCTCAGCACTGAACTTGTAATTCAGTTCCTTGGTGAGGTACTCTGTGAAAATGTCAAACCATGCTTTTGCTCCAACTCTTTTGTCCAGGTAAATTCTCTTCACCAAGAATTCTTCTCCTCCCAAGTTCACTTTCAATGGCTTCTCTTGCGGAACCTGCAAAAATGCGTCTTTCACATCAATTTGGGAAAATGCTCCTGCTCCCTCTCTTGCTTCTTCCTCCTCACTGACTCTCTGCAAGAATATTGCGGGTAGAAGCTTCAGTACATGTCCTGAAGCCGCTGGTGAGAAAATGTCATCTCTCTTTCCTTCAGCGACAGCAAACTCTGGTCTTGGTCTTCTCTTCCACCGCTTGCTTGTTGCTCCATCTTCGTGGTGGTATATGGCTTCTTCCTCCACTCATATACATTGCGGGCTGTCAGGAAACTGATTCCTTCTGCGCTATGTTCTGGTCTCTCTAGCGCTTGCATCTTCTGGAATCTTCTCTTCCACTTCATCAGCTACTCTGTCCATTCCTCTGGATCTTCTTCTGTTTCATGTTCCCGATCACGCCACAAGCATCCAGGTCCATTCACTTCCTCTTCTGGCTGGTCTCCTTCTTCTTCCCAGTCCGCTTCATCAACTTCTTCTGCAACTGGGGATAACGCTTCATCTACACGATAAAGACCTTCACCTGCAACTTCCACCAAAATTGATCTTGGCTTTCTTGCTTGAATCATCTGACGGCCTGAGCTTCTTCGTTGAACTTTCCTCTTCGAGCAATTCAAATCCTTCCCTTGGCCCCGATGGCGCTGATGGCGATCTCAATTAAGATAGTATAGGAGTACCTGGATTAGGTTGTCTTGCTGGCAATGATGTGGTAGGAAATTCTTGCACCTTCTCAAGTGCTTTCTCATCTGCAAAAAGGACTTTCTGTTTCTTACTTGGAGTTTCTTCTCCGCTTGATTTTTCGTTTCCATCTCTTTTCCATCTCTTTTCATTGCCTCCACAGGGCTTCCAGCGGCGAATAGTGGTTCTCCTTCTTCTGAATCACTTCCTCCTTCAAGAGCTTTTGCGATGACTGCTTCTGCATCTTCAGCCGTAAACTTCAACGTCACACGCCCTCGAGGAATGTTTGCTCTTCTCTTTGCGGCAATGATTCTGCCTCCAAAGCTTGTCTGGTATTCCCACTTTCAGAGGCATTGAAGCTTTTGTAGATGGGTAAACATTTGAACCAATCTTGATCTGTTCTTCTGACGCGTGTGCTGAGCACTACCTGCACACCATCTGTAAGCGCATAAGTGTCTTGCATTTCAACCTTCCCCAAGAGCAAGCATAGACGCCATCTCGCTTCTCCTTTGTTGGGACTCTTGATATAACCAATGAACTGGTTCACCATATTCTGCGAGAAGTCCTTTGTAACTCTTGCCATAGACAAGCTCATATAGAATTTCAACCCTGACCGGCTGACATCTATTCAGCGCCCAGCTGGCATGTCTTGCTGCATAAGTCCAAAGTGCATGATCTGATCCTATCTGGATGCCAAGTCTTGACTGCGCAATGAAAGTTCCTGCAAGACCTCACCCTGTCAACTATATTCTTTAACAGAAGCGAATGATCTAAGCGGATGATCTCAAGCTTTGAGGTAACCTGGCAGTCAGTCCTAGTCTGTGGTGGGCATTGATCACCATCTTTAAGATTTGTCTTGTTGCGCGTTCAGTGTCACTCCTGTAGGCGATTGCTGAATACGCCAACAATTGACTGAAATTCATCAACTCTTGTACAAAAAGGCAACATTGACTTCCGAATGGCACAACGTGAACGAGTCCAGTCTGGCAGCCAATTGCAAACTGCAACTAGCCAACATACTGCCCGCGCTGACTTTGTTTCTGAACCTCTTGCTCTTGTGTAGCAGAAGTCAAAGCTTACCTCAGGGATACTTGCTCTCTTTACTCCATCTATTCTCTCACGGCGATCTGCACACTTTCAACGCACTCCTTACACCAATTGGCATATGGCATGTGCGTCAGCCTGCGCCTTGCCTGAGTGGCTTCATCTGGCATCTTCGCCACACTTTGGCCTAATGCCTCTCTTGTCTCTTGAGCTTGTGCTTCACTCACCAAGCTTTTGGCATTCAACATCTTCTTGCTGTAGACCTTTAGCTTAGGGCCACTGCCTGAAATGCCGAGAAATGAACACGCTGCCCTTAGAGCTGCCAAAGAAGAATCCTTGGTCGACTCTACTTGATTCGCCAAGACTTTGTCTACATCCATTGGGCTCAATTGTAATTCACATTCAAGGTCTTCATCCTTGCCTGTTCCACTTGTTTCTCTGTTCTCTGCTCTCAAGCTTCTTGAACCCTGGTGCAAAGAATCCCATATCTTCTGGCGGCGCTGGCTCATTGCTTAAGATTGCGGTTGAAGGAATGGCTGCATCATCAAAGAACTGCTCGTCAAGTTCCTCCTTTTTCACCGTGCTTTCACAAAATTCAAGCATTAGCCATTTACATCCTCTTTTCACCAAAGTGGTTCTCATCAACTCTGGTGATCCTTCCACTTCTGGAATGACTGTGGGACCCACAAACCTTAAGTCGATAAGCTTCCAACTAGCAGTTCAGTTCATGCTCATTGAATCTGCAACCCGATTGATTTTCCAAAGCTTCAGGTACTTGCAACTCCAAGCCGCTTTCATCTTCTTCTCGAATGACTCCAACGCGGCCTTGAACTGTCAAAGAGCGATTTCGCAATTCCAGTGGTATCTTGAAGCCACCATTCTCCAACATTTGCTCTCTGCTGTTGATTCCCCAACCACGTTACACCAGTCTTCCATAGCAAAGTATGGGCTGGTTCACCTTTCAACTGAAGATCACATTCTCTTTGAGAAGTACTTCACGTCCATCAAGGTCATGCAGATACGGTTCCCCTGCTTCGTCTTTGCGCTGAACTCCAACTCTCCTTCCCAATGATCTGCCATACTCAAAGGAAAAAAGCGCTACATCAGCTCCACTGTCAAAAATGATGGTCACATACAAATTTTCTTCTCCAGGTCTCCTCACCTCCTGACCACGGTTTCACATCTTAATTTTCAATCTCCTCAAATTCTTGGGTCTCTGGCTCATCATCATCATCATCACCATCATCATCATCTCCAATGTAAAGCGAATCAGTCTAATTCCGTGATATTCTAGCTTATCATCGCTTTCTCGCAGGTCAAAGATAATTGGCTCAGGTCTGGTCTCTGCTGAGCTACTCTGCTCGCTAACAGTGGCATGTTGTTGACCAACTGTGTGAGTAGTCACTGATGCTCCTCCTGAAGATGAATCACTTGCTACTTGTCGAATATGGTTTCTCCAGCTTTAGCGAGATGTCCTGGCTTTCCACAAGTGTAACATGATGCCACACCTTTGCCTTTCTGGTCTTTGCCTTACCTTTGCCCTTGTAATCACCTTCCGTTCCTTTCTGATCTCCCTTCCCTTTCTTTCCTTTGCCTTTGGCATCTTAGCCTTTGCCCTTTTGATGGTCATTCTTGCCCCTCTTGCCTTTTCCTTTGCATCTTGGGCTCGATCAATGTCCTTTGGCATGGGTCCTTGATAGTCTGCACTGCTACTCGCCGCCATGGAAGTAGCCAACTTCTGCTGAGAACGGTCCCATTGCAACACTTGTTCCCTCAAAGTTGAGTATTGAACATTGTCGCCAATTGTCAAATTCAAGTATGATTTGAGTTGCCCACCTGCACATCTCAAACAGATCGCAGATTTCAACTCTTCCTGAATTGTAACCCCTGCCTTGACCATCTCATCAAATACTTCTTTTCAAGTTTCAGAAGTTGAGGTTGTAGCGCGCCGTTCACTGAAAATGCTGGCTAGTTGCTGCTCCCAAAAGTGCTAATCCTCTAGCCTTTGAAGTAGGTTTCAAAGCTTTGTTCAAACTCCTCCAGGAATCAAACCCATTGGAACCAATTGCAGTGCTCTCCCCCTCATCAATGAAGCTAACAATCCATAGGGTCCATAGAGCTTGACACACCTGATCTTCTCTTCTGTAGTTGCCAAGCCGTGTCAAGCTTATCAGAATTTGGCTTCTCATGAATTTCCGTCAGGTCCATCATGTAGCCCTCATCAACTGCACTCAAGTTCTTCTCAAATACCCATGGCCACTCCCTGGTTGCGTTGATCTTGGGCTTTGCAGTGAGTTTTGACCATTCAGTTGTTGATGACTTCTTGTCTTCAACTGCTTTGCCTCAGCTGCTGATGTTGTTGCCAGCGTACTCTGCGCTAGTTTGAAGGATTTCGCTGATCTCCTCCATCTCCACTCTGACACAACGTACGGGGTACAGAGTGTCGCTCACAACAGTTTATCACCAGTCCAGCTGTTTGGGTTCCAAAGGCCCCAAATCTATGGCTCGAATCGCACCGGGGTCCCAGTGCCTAGGGGCTTATCTTCCTGGAGCTCAAAGGGGGTTACCCTTATCCTTGCTCCGCTACCATGCGAATCTTTTCTTGATCCAAAGAGGGCTCCAACACAGTTTCATGTACAAGCTGTCATGCTAGTAATGCTATATACAATAGCTATGATCTCTACTGAAAATACTTCACACACACATATAGATATATATATATATACACGTTTGCAAATGTGTCAGTTCAGGAAATTTCGATTGATGGATTTCTCCTTCATCTTGTTGCATACTGCCACTGCCCTCAACCCGCTCAGTGTTGGCAAGGCTGCGAGAAAGTGCTTCTCGCTCCATGGCCTTCAAGTGTGTTAACAAAATGAACAAAGGTGTCAAAAGAACAAGCCAGCCAAGTCAACTTGTCAAGGGAAGAAAACGTTGGAATCTCCCGTGTCCAAGATAAATTGGAAGGAAACACCTATTGCAACGATTCACGGACGCAAGCAATGATCACCTCGACAAAAGAAACAGCTTTGCGACCCTTGGGACGGGCGTGCAAGGAAGCCTGTAGAGGTGTACATTGAGGCAGCCACAGTCCTTGGCCTCGAAAGTTCCAAAGCCAAGAGAAGTTCTTCGGTCGGATTCAGCGAAACGAAGAAGGATACAAACAAGGAAGGCCCTTTTCAACTCACCGAAGCTGCCTTGTCACCCATTTTGGTAAGATACTCCTCAACAACTCCTGCACCAGAGCCCATGATGATGAGGACATACTTCGCATTCTTGCCTGGCACGAGCTAGTGTGAGAAGGTTTCAAGCATGTCAAGCAAAGAACCAAGAGTGACCCAACAAATGTTGAGGAAACAACACCACTCACTGCGCCGGAACTTGTCGGAGCTTAGGACTTGCCTAACAAAGGCAGTCAAGGTGCTGCCAACGTATTCAAAAAGCGAGTAGCTTCGTCCACTCAGCTTCTCAATCCACGCAAATGCCTGGACAAGAAATGTAGTGAGCTGAACCATGTGATGGAGTCCGAAATGTGGTCCAGCAATAAACAGATCATTGTCCGAAAGTAGTTGACATCGAACTTGCGCCGTTGCTGAATCAATCGGCCACAGCGAAACCGTTGCAGGGTGATTGGAAACAGCTATGTCTCAACTCCAAATCCCGGCCTCTTCCACATAATGAGGTACATCCAGGTAGTATTTGTTTGCCGCCTGAAGCTGTTTCAAACCATGTAAGGACACGGTTCGGAAAGGTTCTATGGCAGTACAGTCTGGATGCGCAAAAACGGCTGCAAGTGCAGGCAGTAGTGTGTAAAATCTAGAAACTCTGTATATATATATATATATATTTCATATACATATATATATATATAAGTCTAAGGTCAGGCATAGTCAAAGTCTAGTTTGCAACCGCACATCATTTAATCAATGCGACGCAGCTCACTAAGACTCACTGCACAAAGCAAAGCGCTCAACTGGGGCGGGTTGGGGTGAGAAGTGTGCGCTGATAGGCATTGAGGAAGCTTTGACCATCAGAGCATCCAAGTCTGGAGCCAGATTGAAGTTGTCTAAGTGTGGTGTGCTTGTGAATAGGAGTCCAATCAATATGTGTATATATATATTTTTTTTTTTTTTAAATACATATATATATATATTATATCCAATAATTCTTGCGCTGAAAGCCCTCTTGCCCCAATGTTCTTCCGAGCTCTTCTTAGCAGCAATTGAAAACTGGAACTGGCGAAGTACTCCACTCGGTTCTCGGTTGATGCAAAGGCTGCCACTTGACTCTCCAAAAGAAGCTGCGCGACAGCTTGGAAGATCAAGACAATTGTGTGGGATGCTAGCGCTGGATCTGCTGCTGTCCACCAACAGTTCGCAGCAACAAAGCCTGCGCATGTCCTCGAGCGAGAACACGAACAGAAACAAACAGAGTAGTACTGTATGTCTTTTGACGCGTACACCCAATTGCGTCAAAACAATTGGCAATGGCTGAGCTGACAATTCGGGCGTGGTGCTTAGGCATTGCCCTTCATTGGGGGAATTTGTTGTACCTCACTTCAGTCGCCTACAAACCTGCAAGTCGAGGAGATGCGGCTGACCGCGCCCCGTGGTCAACACTGTGGGTTTTCTCCGCGCAGCAAGCAGCAGCAGCAGCTGCTGCATTGAAATTGCCCTGCATACTGCCTTTGTGCTAGAGCCGTTTGAGCACACAAACACATATGACAAGACAACATACGGTCCCAGCAAAACGTCCTACTAGCAAGTCTAGAAGCAAAACCGTGCATCGCAAAAAACTTTAGCTGGTGACACGCGCATGAATCAAGCCGTGCTGAGGCCACCGAAAATGATCAGAGTTCACACGTAGTGCGCAGAATCCAGCTTGACTCTCCCGCAGTTCTTGTTTCTCAGCAAACAGTTGTATCCACTGGCCCACGCACATGCACTGTGGATGTATGGTACATGCAACCAGTGCAAATGCAAGCATCCATGCACATTGCACGCAGCCGGTTTCGAGTTGCAAAACATTGTTTTTACTTTCTTTCAAACGCCAGTCAGCTGCAGCCAGCTTTTGTTCGTGATGAAGCAGCACGATGAGAACGCCGCTATTTCCACGTCCAGTCAAGGAACAAAGCAAGTCAGCAAGCCCAAGCCTCCACTGCTTGGAAGTAAATATCATCACACTGCGCAGTGCCCCGTGCATGTGGATGGTTTGGATTTAAGCCACGTCCTCGATGAGCATCGATCTCCTACACGCGTGCAAACCCTACAAGCAAATAATCAACAAAACAGTGTTGACAATGGCGACAATGTTCCGATCGAAATGTATTGGTTTCTTTTCTTTAAAAGTAGCCAGTGACGGACCCAGTCCGGCGCCAGCAACTCCACAACTTTCTGAAAGACTTCTTTCGGATAGGCCTGCACGGAACAAAACAACAAAATACAATGTGTATGTATGTATGTATGTATGTCTGTCTGTCTGTCGGTCCGTCCGTCCGTCCGTCCGTTCGTCGGTCGGTCGGTCGGCCGGCCGGTCGGTCTGTATGTATGTATTTTTTCTAAAGGTTCTTTTGTGTCTGCATGGGTATCAGCCGTTTTGGCGTGTTGCTCCTGTGGCAAACAGTTGGGCTGCCGCCGGAGGTGTTGGCACTGGTTCTCGTGCCCTAGAAGAAGTCCACTATCCACTTCCATGGTGTCATCTGTGGAGCTTTCTTCTTCGCCGCTTTCACCTTCTTGCCGGTCGGGCTTTGGTGTCTCATCACATTGTCGATTGACTGTGCCCTAAGGTGTTCTGCGGCGCAGTCCCGGCCAGTTGTGAGCCTCAGTGGTTGTGGCTGCTGCCAGACTAGTGGTGTGCAGTGCATCAAGGGTGCCCGTGGCTTCACTGAAAGTGAGCTTCTTGGGGGCGAGTAGAGATGCACTGGGAACCTGTGACGCCATCTTCTGCGGCGTCACCAGTGAGGGCTGGGGTTCATGGCCTGCTGGTGCTGCATCCCCTGTCGAAGGCGGTGTCTGTTTTGCTATGGTTGTATTTCCAGCCTGAGGCAGATAATGATGTTGTGACTGACTGGCTTTCTCAGCCTGTCGTCTGAAGAGTTCGACCAAGGAACCACTGACGGCCGCTCCCTTGCACATCTTTTGGAGTGCTCCTGTCATGATGGGTTGCTGAGTGTCCAGGTGGATGTGAACGCCACAATGCCGACAGTTCACCCTTTCTCCTTTCTGCCAGAGACTATGGCTGGGACGCCCTGCATGAGCCTGCTCATAGGCTTGGTCAATGCAAGGTCCTTGGACGAAGGCCTGAAAGGCTGCCTCATTAGTTCTTTTGTAGGCGCTGCAGCCACACTTGCCACACCGCAAGAATCCCTTCGTCTCTTCGAGCTCATGGGTCTCTTTGCCGGGTTTGTTCTGTTGCTGGTGATCCATGAGACTGCGGATCACCTCCGCTCAAGTTTGCTTCTTGGGCAGTGGCTTGTGCGGACTATGCTGGTCCGGAGGTTTCATCCAGACTCAGCTGAGGGCACTCTTGCGCAAGCCTCTCCTCAATGACCGAGACCGTGGGGGCCTGGTGAAGTCTGAGGCCACATGCACTGCAGTGAAACCCACTGCGGTGCGGTTCCCATCTGTCGTGTGGCGCTGTCCATGGCCTGTGGCATTGCATGACACAGTTGAGTTTGCGCTGCTTTGTGCGCCTGCCTTGGCTGGTGGATGTAGTGGTCCTTGGCTGCATAGATCTTGGCTAATCTGGCTGCAGCATGTTTGTATATCTCGGTGTGGTTCGGAGGCCCAAAGCAGCATCTCTTTGAGATGGGGTTCATTGCCTGGGGCTTCTGGTGTGCTAGTGTTCCGGCTGACATACAGGACTGTCACCCTTTGGAGATCTTGGTCGGAGGTGTCTTCGAACAGATCTATGCATGCGTGTATGTATGTATGTATGTACTTTTTCCCGAAAGCATTGCGAAGGGTTCTTCCCGAAAATCTCTTGAACACTGACACTTCGACACTCACACTCACACACTGACACTTCCACACTTGCACTTGAACACTGACATTTCGATACGTACACTTGAACGTTGACGCTTTCACACTTACACTTGAACATGAACATGAACACTTACACTTCTATACGTACCCCAGTGTAAGTGGAAGAGTGAAAGCATCCAACGGCAAGTATCCAAGTGAAAGGATGCAAGTAGCATCCAACGGCAAGTATCCAAGTGAAAGGATGCAAGTGTAATGAGTATGCGTGTATGGAAAAACTTGCACGGGAGATGTCCTAATGAAAAATAATGAAAAACATTTCCCCACTTTATAAATTCTCGCTTAAAGGCGGAGGGTGGGGCGAACAGCGTCAAACGAAAATGCAACCCTCTGCGGAGATCGTGTGTGTCGAGTGCGCGACATGCAGGCGAGAGTGCGATGTGTCCGGTGTGCGCGCAACCCTCTGCGGAGATCGTGCGCGTCGAGTGCGCGAAATGCACGCGAGAGTGCGATTTGTCCCATGCCCGCGCAACCCTCTGCCGAGATCGTGCGTGTCGAGTGCGCGAAATGCAGGCGAGAGTGGGGTGCGATTTGTCCGGTGTGCGCGCAACCCTCTGCGAAAAAAGCGTGCGTCGAGCGCGCGAAATGCAGGCGAGAGTGCGATTTGTCCCATGCCCGCGCAACCTTCTGCGGAGATCGCGCGCGTCGAGTGCGCGAAATGCAGGCGAGAGTGCGATTTGTCCGGTGCGCGCGCAACCCTCTGCGGAGACAGTGCGTGTCGAGTGCGCGAACGCAGGCGAGAGTGCGATTCGTCCGGTGTGCGCGCAACCCTCTGCGGAGATCGCGCGCGTCGAGGGCACGAAACGCAGGCGAGAGTTGCGCGCGCGCGCGTCGAGCGCGCGAAATGCAGGCGAGAGTGCGATTTGTCCGGCGCGCGCGCAACCCTCTGCGGAGATCGTGCGTGTCGAGTGCGCGAAGTGCAGGCGAGAGTGCGAATTGATATGTGCGCGCGCAACCCTCTGCGGAGATTGCGCGTGGCGTGTACGCGAAATGCAGGCGAGAGTGCGACTTGATCTGTACCCGCGCAACCCTCTGCGGAGATCGCGCGCGTCGAGTACACGAAATGCAGGCGAGAGTGCGATTGGTGCGATGCGCGCGCGGCCCTCTGCGTAGATCGCGCGTGTTGCTCGACACACTAGACTGAACACGTCACACTTAACAACATAGACATACATACAGTGACAGAGACCCACACACGGACTCGACATACTAGACTGAACATGTCACACTGAACAACATATAGACACACGCACAGAGACCGATACACGGACAGACACTAGACTGAAGACGTCACACTGAACACAAAACGCACAGTACACCTGGACGTAGCTAGACATTTTTTCGGGGGAGCTTTTCCGTAGACACAGGCGAGTCGCGAGCTGAGCAGAGAGAGCATGCGAAGATACTGGCAATGGCTGCTGCGTGTCACCTGAAGCTACTTGGTGAACGCTGTTCTACCGAGCTCGCGGTGGCGTGAGAGAGGTTCAGAGCTTGCATTGTGAAAGGTAACCAGTGAACGCATTGTTCAGTTGCTTATTTTTTGGACATCAGAAGAACACTATTTGAGTTTCAGAACAGAATACGTAGCCTGGAGTAATGCGTGACGGTTCAGGCTGACCCTCTGGCCCAGCAACCTGATCTGCAGAAGGTCTGGCAACTAGGGCCAGCAAGCACCAGATCGTAGCCGGGAACATACGGCAAGTCAACAGCAATGAAGAAGGTACTTGCAAGAAGTTTCAACACACCCCATAAGCTTCTCGTCAATAGGCGCACTGACCATGGCTGCTCTGGAGGACGCCGTTCTGCGAAACTCGGAGGACGGGCTGGAGATGGTGTTTGCCAAGCCAACTCACTGCTTTTGAGTCCTCGAAAAATGTCCTTTGAGGCCTTTCTGCTGTCCTTTTGTGAGCCATTCCTGGTATTGGGGCATGTGTTCATCATTGGCCTGTTGTTGTGCTTCCTTGAGTTGATGCTGCATGGTCTGGAGCATGATCTCGGCAGCATGAGGATCTCTGTACTTGTACCAGTGATGTGTGGTATATGAAACCTTTCACTGGTCCATGCTTCGTGGTCTCGGGTTGCTGTAAGGCCAATTGGAACCTGGCCTTCAACTGTTCCCAAAAGGCAGGCTTGCCCTTACGCCAGGTCTGGGTTGGTGTAGTCGGCACCAGGGGTTTTGCGACTGCTTGTAAGTTGACACCTCTTCCCTGCGCCGCCCAAGGGTGCTCCTGCAAAAGGTACTGCTCAGTCTTGGACAACCAGTCTGCCCAGTGTTGCGCAGCTGCATTCGTAGGGTTGTCGTAGAGGCAAATCTTGGCTGGTAAGACAGTACTGGCAATGGCCTCCGGTGGGTTCTGCCAGTCACCTATGATGACATACGGGTGCTTTGTGGCTTCAAGCAATGCTAAAATTCTGCCAATGATTGCTTGCATTCGTCTCACTTTGTAGTGTTTCACTGTTGCGAGAGAAAGGCCTGGTAGCCGCATCCGTGCATCGTGAAGCTGTCAAGGTCAGTCAAGCAGCATGATGGATCAGCTAACACGAGTATCCCTCCATGAGTGCCAGTGTTGTCACTGTTTGGTGAAGCTGGGGTGCCAAATGCTGTCCGACCACGTATAGTGAAGTATTGACACATTTCCCCATGTCTTTGAGGATCCAGGTGTGTCTCCACAAAAATGTGGATGGCCTGCCGAAATTGGTGACATTGCCGTAGTGGAGCTTGTTGTGGCCCTGGGCTTTCCTGGCTCGCTTCTGTGGGCTTGGATGAAGTGGTGACCTGCTGAGGGGTTTTGAAGACGTCAATGCTGACAGCCCAGATCTGTGTGATCTGACTGGCCAATTTCGGTGTCAGGAAGGGTAGGTAGTTGCCGTCATCTGCAAGCCACATCAAGTCCCTGTAGATAAGGATGGCGAAGTAGTGTCCTGTGTCATGGGTCTTGCCTCTGTGGCAGATGAGGACAGCAGGGACAAACTCAGTCAATGTTCTGGCAAAACCGTCGAGAGACCGTGGGACAGTGAAGGCGCCATAGGGATTCAGTGTTTTGTTGTGCTTGGTTGCAATGCCATCGATGACGGTGTTCCTTGTGACATGGGATATGAGAACCTTTTTGTCATCCATGAGGTACTGTCCCATGCCTTGGTTGGCCCAATTGTTGATGAGGTCTTGGAACTTGACATCTTCAGGCCAATCATCCGGAAAAGGCACCAAGATCGGCATCTGAACATGGTCAACTAGGTAGCCGTTCTCTCGGATTTCAGCATATCTGTAGTGGAATGCTCTGGTTTGAGATTGCAGCCATAAGGAGTTGACGAAATGATTTGCATCACCCTGCAAGTTGAGGTCACGTTGAGTCCAAGGCTCTGCATGCCTGGTAGTTGATGAAGATCCACCGGCTCTGCTGTGTCCAGCGATTCCTGCACCGCTTCCTGCAAGGCTCCCCATGGTTGTGTGCTTGTTTCTTGAAGGAGGGCGCAGGTCCATGTAAAGGCTCTCCATAGTGCATTTGCATAGCAATGAGCGCTGGGGTCGCCGATCGTCATGGTAAGATTCTGCAATAGGCAGTCCGTGGTCGAGGCATATTCATGGTTCATTGAGAGCTGTGCCTGAGTGGTGAGCTCGTAGGAGTCACTCGAGGTCGCTCCCCGTTTGATGGAGAGATAGCCAGATGCAGTCACAGGCTGCTCATGGCCACCGGTCGGTGTAAGCAAAAGTGTATTCAAAACTGTAGGCTGAGTTGCCGTAGCTGCATGCAATCCTGAAAAGTTGTCCCCAAAGTTGGAGGCTTGTCCCAGTGAAAGGTGTGATTGATCCCCATCACACCACGCATGTGGTTCTGAATGAAGCACCTCTGAGCCTTGAGCAGCGCGGCAAACCCATTGGTGCTGGTTCAGAAAGTCCCCTGTCATGTGCGCCTCACCAAAATCGTCAAAGGGAATAGGCACGAGTTCCCCTTGAAGCTTCCCCTTGTGACTTGACTGTGTGTTACCCACACAACTGTCCGTTGTGTGGGGTTGCAGGCACTTCTGTTTTCCTGCGCTTGGTAGGGTCCTCCTCGTCCGTATTGGGACGTTTCAAGAGGCCACGGAGTTGGCTTCTCTGATCATCGGTCAGAGAGATGCCTAAACTCGTGACAAAGGATTCGACTGCCATAGGTATTGGCTCTGAAGCTGCCGGTTCATGGTTGAGCTCTTCAGGTTTCGGTGCCTGGTTGACTGCTGCCATGTACTTGTCAGCTGACCTTCATTGAGCTTTGTTTGATATCCTGCATATCCTGGAGCGTAGCAGCATATTGGCTCTTCGCTTGATCCAGTTTCACTTGGAGCTGGTTCTTTCTGATGGACTGGTTCTTCAACTCTGTGACCTGTTGCTTCAGCTGCTGTGCAATCTCCTTTTTGAGTTATGGGCGCCGTCAACTTGGTGACAACGGCTTGAACCTCAGGAGGGAGAGATGTCATGTGGGTCTTGAGGATGTCGGTGAGGATGTCGGTCAGTCCTGGCTCTTCTTGCGGCTGCGGGCCCAGGCCGAGGGCCTGAAGCTTGGTCTGTATGGTGTCAGGTACATCGCAGGTGGCCGTGAGGAGCTCTGCTGCCTGTTGTTGGTCTTACAACCTTCTGAGCGGGCGGGGTCTGGCCAACCCTGGTGGAGTGTCCATGAGGGCTTCTTGGTGGGTCTTACGAGGCCATGTCATCGAAGCTGTGTTCGACTTGGTGGAATGGCCTTGTCCTTTGCCCTTGCCGTTCGACTTGTCGATGACCCACCATGTGCCACATTTCCTGCATCGGTCGCCGCTTTGGATTTTTGTCTTGCCAAATCCAATTGTAGTTCCGGTCGACCAGGCTTTCAGCGGCCTCCACAGAGTTCTGGATGAAGGTTGAGGATCAGGGCACCTACCTCGTTCTGGCCAAAGTGCACAGTTGTGAGATAGTACCAATGCCCTCGGAGATCTGGAAGGAGAGGCCAAGCGAGATCCTGCCAGGTGCCAAAGGTCGAGTCAGAAGCGAGGATGGAGATCACCTTTATTGCGAGCAAAGAACGGTCCAGTGCCGTTGGGGTTCTCCAGCCGAGGCTCCAATGGCAGATCTTACCTGTGCCTGGATTTGAATTGGACCAGGTTGAGACCTCAAAACGGCTTGAGCTATGTATGTATGTATGTCAGTATGTATGTATGTATGTATGTATGTATGTATGTATTTTTCTCCTAGAGGTGAGCTCGTTGCCGGTTTGGCATGTTCAAGGCTAAAAGCCGCAAAGCTAGGCTCAGGAGGTTCAGAAGAAGTCGACAATCATGTTGTTGCCTTCGCCCTCTTCGTCTTCTTGCCCTTCCCTTTCGTCAAGCTGGGTGTTGAAGTGCAATCGCCTAGGTGTAGGGCCTTGCACATCCAGGGATTGGGCCTCCTTTGCGGGTGGCTGTGAGAGACTTGCTTCAGCCGACTGACTGCTGGTGTCCGTTTTCTACCTGAAGAACTCACTGAGTGGAGGTGAGCCTTTGGTGCCAGCTCCTTTGCAGACTTTGGTCAGCACCTGGTTGGTGATGATTCGCAGCTCTCCATCAAGGTTCCACTGACACCCACATTGCGTGCATCTTACTTTCTCACCCTTTTGCCACAAAGTGTGACTTGGGCGCCCTTGCGGCGGTTGTGGGAATGCTTGATCCACGCACTTGGATGTGATGAAGTGCTGGAAGGCCTCTTCATTGACTCTTTTGCGTGTGTTGACACCACATTTGAGGCATTTGAGGTACCCGGTGGTCTCAGCATATTGGTGTTCGTCATGGGCTGGTGTTTGCTGTTGCTGCTGGTGCAGGATGTCTTTGATGACCTGGGCCCGGGTGAGCTTCTTGGCCAGGGGTTCAGCCTTGGCTGGCAAGCTATATGCATCTTCAATTCTCACCTGCGGACAGTCTTCATGAAGTCGGGTTTCAAGAATGCTTTTGGTCAAACCTTGATGCATTCTGGCACCGCACGCAGTGCATTGGTACCCGCTTCGATGTGGTTCCCATCTGTGATGGTTTTCTGCCCAGCTTTTGCCACATTGTTTCACCAGCTCACGCTTGTATTGTTTGGCGCGCTTCCCTTGATGTCTGGGCGCTTTCTGGTGAATAAAGTGCTGGGGGTCGTCGTAGATCTTGGCCAGCCGTTGGACAGCATGGTGCTTGTGGTCGGAGTCTAAGATGTCCTGCCATCGTGCCTGTTTGTGGTCTTGGAACTGTTTGGCCCGCTCCCAGGCTGCTAGGGCAGAGTCCCGCTGACGCCTCCTGAGCTGTGGTTCGTTGCCCGGTGCTTCGGGTGTTCTGGTTGCTCGACTGATGTAGAGCACTGTGATGCGGGCAAAGTCTTGCTCTGTGACTTCTTCAAGTATGCCCTGAAAGGCTGCTCTGCTGCGGGGTTGGTGCTATGCCTCCCAAACTGTGGCCAGTTGGACAATGACTTTGGCTGGTGTGGAGGTGTGCTTGGCCAGGGCCACCACCCCTGCCAAGAGTGCCCTGGCTTTGGTTTGTTCTCCTTTGGCCACTCCGGTGAGTGCGCCAAGTCTTTTCAATTGCCCTAAGGTCATGGTGTGAACGCGCAGGCCGAACACCCACGTTTGTGCGCGCTCGTCATAGGAGGATGGTGTGGCATCCAGAGTGTAGGCCCAGCCGTTGTATGGTTGGGGCGCTATTGTTGCAAGGTCTGCCCAACAGCCATGGCCCTGGTATGGATGGTCTTGTTGTCGATGCTCTTGCGGTTCCAAGGGAATCCAGCCGGTGGACCATAGAGGTTCTTCCTCTTTGGATGTGATCCTGTCCATCCACTCTGGCGGCATAGGCTCATGTTTCTGAGTTTTGTGCCATTTGCATAACCACAAGATGTGCTTTGGTGTGGCATCGACTTGGCACAGCGGACATCTTTTGACCTTGGTGGCTTCACGAAATTGCACTGCTGCCTGAACCCAAGTGTTGAGGTGGCGTTTGCTTTGGGAGGGCCAGCGATGAGGTTGTGATGATGCTGTCGGCTAGCCAATCGGTTGGTGCGTTGGTTCTTGGCTTCATGGAGTAAGGCCTTTTCTACCTTCCACCACGGTTGTTGCATGTCGAGCTCATTGCTCAGCAAGAGGGGAGCTTCAGGTCTGGTCCATCTCATCAGATTGGCAGCCTGCCATCCCCATTCTTTGAGATAGGTGATGGCTGCAGCCATGGGTCCACGGACTGTGTAGCATGGGTACTGCTTGGTTTGAAGCTGGTGATAGCAAGCTTGCTCCAACGCAGCCAGTTGCTCCGTGGGCCAGGCATGGATGAGGCTGTGGATGGCTTTGATGTGGTGGATGATGACTTGATCACCTGGATCGATGTACTTCTTTTGGCGCAGGTCGTAGGTACTGTCAAGTAGTCCCCTGTATTATGGCCGAGATGCTTGGCCATGGCCTGCCTCAAGGTGGTGCGGTAGCGTGGTGCTAGGCCTTCGACCCCCCAGAGCGCAGCTGGTTGGACGCCGCCTCGATGTAGTCGTAGCCTGATCTTCAAGGCTGGGATTCTCAAAGTTCGAAGCTTCAGCTTTCGTTTGTGGGCCTTTGCCAGTCTTTGCTTCATGACTGGAATCCTCCTCCGCCGTGCACCTTGATGATCCACCCCCAGATCACGCATGACAGCTTCAACTGGTGGCTCTCCAGGTTGCAGGATGGCTCGTAGGGCTTTGTCAGTACTGCGGTCAGTTGCAATAAAGGCAGTTTTTTGTGGGTTCACTTTGAGGCCCAATTCAACCAGTCTGTGGTGCAGGTCTCTGTAGGCATTGACTGCCTTTGCGCTACTGCCATTGGTGTTTGTCCGGCTGTGTCGAAGCCCACATCATCGACCCAGCTAGAGAGGTGCACATCTGGGTGCTTGGTTTTCCAGGGCTGGAGCGCTGGTGCCAGCACGGCCTTGGCCAGTAAGGGTGCTTGGGGGCAGCCAGCTGGGACTCCATTTTGGACGGTGAAAAATGGGGTCATCTCCTGCTCCGCCACGATGGCTTTGGGGCCGGTGTAAAGCTGCATGGCTGCAGGGCTTCTTGTTGGAGTCGGGTGAGGTTGATGGTGTCATAGAAGGTCGACATGTCCATCAGGCAAGTGACCCCGTGGCATCCATTGGCTCTGTGAACCTCTCGGCGCAAGAGTCTCTCCAGAGCCACCTGTAAGACTTGGGCGCCTGGGCGTGCTCTGTCATGCTCCATTGTGACCGGTAGCTGTTTCTGCCAGTGGTCGAGCAAGGTCCACATGCTTTGTCCGGAAGGTGCTTGAGAACCCATGCCAGTTGACCGATGGTCAAAGGCTCAAGCTGTTGTGCTTGTTGCTTGGCTTGTTCCTGTAGGCTGGGTCGTTCATGTGGTTGATCAGTTTGTCTTATCTGCCATAGTTGTCCCCAATCGCGCAGCCTTTGTGTCATCCTCTCATCAGGCGGTAGCTGCCGATAGGGTCTTTCCCATGCAAGTTCGCTGCTTTTGAGGCTGCGGAACAAACCTCTTAGGCCTTTGGCCTCTCCTTGTTTTAGCCATTCTTTGTGTTGTAAATGGCTTTCATCATTGGCTGCTTGTTGTGCTTCTTTGAGCTGGTGAGCAATGGTGTGTAGCACCAGTTCTGCTGCATGTGGATCTCTGTATTGGCGCCAATGGTGGCTAGTGTCGAAGAGCTGTCCCCATGTGGGAGGACCAATCCGGCGCTTGGGAGCATCTTGGAGAGCTTGCATGTATCCGCGGACTGGGCCTGCTTGCATGGTTGAGGGTTGCTTCACTGCAAGCTGGAATCTGACTTGAAGTTGTTCCCAAAAGGCTGGCTTTCCTTTTTTCCACGCGGTGGTGATCTTGGTGGACACCAGTGGTTTGATGATCACCCTCAGGCTGGCACCCCGGCCCTGAGCCGCCCAGGGATGCTCTTGGAGCAGGTACTGCTCAGTGCATGAGATCCAGTCTGCCCATTTCTGCGCTTGGCCATTGGGTGGAACGCCGTACGGCTCAATCTCGAAGGCCTGAGATTGGTACGAGGTCCATGGCCGGAAGTCGATGTCTGGTGTTGCTGGCAGGGGTGGAAAGTATTGCGCCTGTCTGTATTCCTTGGTGGCTGCTTCAATGTTGAGTTGTAGTGTCAAAAGTGCATGCGGCCTCCAAGGAACTGCCCAGTCAGTGGTGAGAGCCGTGGTGGAGGCCAACGTGTTGCGCAGCAATGCATAGTCAATCACATTGCCTGAGAGGATGCTGTGGTCTGGGGCTTTGATGTCAAAGTGGAACTTGGACGGGAGCACGGTGCTAGTGAAGCTGCCAGGGTTGTTCTGCCAGTCCCCTAGGAGGGTGTAGGGTGCTTGGTGGCCTCAACCAGCGCCAGGAGCTTGGCTATTATCGTGGCATTGGTGTCCGATTGGATGCCTTCCCTGGTTTTCAAGTAAACTCCCGCAATGAGGATGGTGCAGTTGGTGGCCTGCCACAGAAAGGCTTGGTACCCGCAGCCGTGACAGGTGTAGGACTCGAGTGGTGTGAGTCCACTGGCTTGGTCACCCAGGATAAGGATGCCACCATGTGTGCCTGTTCCTTCCTCGTTGGCTTGAGCTGGAGCTCCAAAAGCTGTCCTGCCTCTAATGCTGAAGTACTGGCAGGTTTGCTGGTGCCTTTGTGGATCAAGGTGAGTCTCAACAAAGATGTGCACCTCACTTTGTCGTGCTCAGTACCAGTCCAGTACTTGTTTGCCGAATGTCGTGATGTTGGCAAAGTGTATCTGGTTGTGTGCTTGTTCCAGTCGTGGTCTCTTGTCTGGGCTTGGGTGAAGAGGTGGTTCAGTCAGGCTCCTCAGGTGGTGGGAGTGACCGAATGACCTGCTGGGTCGATCGAAAGGTGTCGATGTGTAGAGCTGAGACTTGAGTGACCTGGCTGGCCAGTTGTGGCGTCAGGTGCTCCAGGTGGACGGGCGGTTTGCCGTCATCTGCAAGCCACATCAGGTCTCTGTAGATGAGGATGGCGAAATAGTGGCCAGTATTGTGGCTGGGTCCTCGGTGGCAGATGAGGGCTGCCGGCGCAAATTCCGAGGATGTCCTTGCAAAGCCATCCAACGATCTTGGCACCGTGAACGCGCCGTAGGGGTTGAGGATCTTTGCATGCTTGGTCATCGTCCCTTCCACACAGGTGTTACGGGTGATGTGAGTGATCAGCACCGGCTTGTCGTCCAGCAAGTATTGCCCAAGCCCTGTGTTGAACCATCCGTTGTAGAGGTCTTGAAGCCTGGTGTTTTCAGGCCAGTCATCTGGGAAGTTCACAAGGATGGGCTGCTGGATGTGATCTTTCAAGTAGCCACCTTCTTGGATTTCAGCAAACCTGTAGTGAAAGGCTCTCGTTTGGGAGAGGTTCCAGAGTGGTTGACGAAGTGATTTGCATCTCCTTGGATGTTTAGATCATGCTTCTTCCGCAGTGGGTAGGCCCGGTAGCTCATGGATGTCTACCGCTTCAGCCAGTTTAAGGGATTCCTGAACAGCTGCTTGGAGGTTGCCCCAAGGTTGCGTATTCGTTTCCTGGAGCAAGGCGCATGTCCAGGTGAAAGCTCGCCAGGGCGCGTTGGCGTAGCAGCGAGCGCTTGGATTTCCAACCGTCATGGTCAGGTTCTGCAAGATGCATTCCGTAGTCGAAGCAAAAGTGCTCTGCATGGGCGCTTTGCCTCTTTGGGAGGTCTTGGGAGATCGATGTCCAAAGGATGGTCCATCGCTGGCTGAGGTGTGAGGTAGTTGCGCAAAAGTATTCTCCTGCGATGGAGCCATGTCCTCATGAACAAGCGTGAACGTCCCTGCACTCTTGTTTGAGGGTTCCCCTGAGTTCAAAGTGTTTTGTAAAAGGTGTTGCAAATGGTGCTGTGAACTGTCCCCTGCACAGTGTTCCATTTGCTGTGTCCCCGCCGGTGCTGAGTTTGAGGCAGCGCGGCAAACCGAATCTGGAGTTGGTGCCTTTTCAAAATCGTCAGAGGGAACCGGCGCCTGGAGCCCTTGAAACCCTTGAGGCAACATGGTCATGTTACCCGCACGACCCTGGTGGTGTTGCAGTTGCAGGGCTGTCTGTTTTCCTGCGCTTGGAGAGGTCACCATCCGTGTCATTGGGTCGCTTGAGCAACCCATGAAGCTGGGTCTTCTGTTCATCAGATAGTGAGACTCCAAGGTTGGCTACAAAGGTTTCCACAGCTGCTGCAGGTCCATGCTGGATTCCAGGTCAGCTGGCTTAGTTTCCTTGTTCACCGCCTTCATGTAGTCTTCCGAAAGCAGCTTGAGCGTCTGTTGACCATCGTTGAGTTTCTGTTGAAGCTCTTGCATCTCTGTGAGGAGGGTCTGGTACTGTGCTTTGGTTTGATCCAGCTTCTCCTGGAGATGGGTTTTCTTCGTGGACAGGTTTTTCAAGTCTGTCACCTGTCCCTTCAGCTTGATGGCAATGTCCTGCTCAGAAGCCGGTGCTGGTGTGGTGAGGCGTGTGACTGCCTCTTGGACTTGAGCTGGAAGTGATGCCATGTGTGTTTTGAGCATTTCATGGGGGTCCGGTTCTGGAGGTTTTTTGGGTCCAATGCCAAGGTGCTGAAGCTTGTCCTGGAGTTCGTTGGACATTCATTGCACTGCATGCTGGTTCCAGTAGGTCTGTGGCCTTTTTTTGAAGCTTGTTCTTCTTCAGCGGTTTCAGCTTGCCCAGTCCCGGCGGCGTGTCGATCCAGGTTGTCAGTCTGGATGTCTCTGGCTTCGATGGTCTCCCTTGTCCTTTTCCTTTGCCTGTGCCTCCCTGGTTGGCTTTGATGACATGCAGGCCACCAGGTGCCACACATGCGGCATCTCGTATATGGTCTGAGCTCGTCCTGCCAGATCCAGTTAGTGCACTGTGTGTGGCGGCAGGTGACATAGCTCCGGCGCCGTGAGGTAGTTCTGGAGGTCGTCATCGATCAGGATGAGAGACACCTCAGGTGTTGCCAAGAAGCAGATGATGTGGGCGCGGAACAGGGCACAGTTCACGATCAGGCCAAAGAGGTCGGCAGTTTAGAAGTGCCAGTCAGATTCACAGTGTCCCGGAGGTTGAGGCGCCGTGCACAAAGTTGAGGGGAAAACAGATCACCTCTATTGGGACAGTCTCAATCGCGGGCAAAGACCAGCGCAATCGAGGAGTGCCGTGAGGATGTGGTTCCCTTCAGGTAGCCGGGTGATATGATCGTAGCGAGTTGAGAGTTCCGCACCAGGGCGGTTTCAGGGGACGCCCTTGAGCACTCGTGTCTTGAGCCATGTATGTATGTATGTCTGTCTGTCTGTCTGTATGTATGTATGTATACGCATATGTATCTTCACTGAGCATCTTTCTCGCCCTTCCAGCCTGGATCTTTTGAATTTCATGGGAGGTCCGGAAGCCGTCAAAAGCATGCACAAATGGAATCCGGCTCCGGAGGGTGGCAATATGTGAAGCCAAAGCAAAGTCGAGGGCCTGCATTGTCTCTGCTAAAACCACGACGTCATTATGACCGATATTCCATGATCCACTTACTAAGTCGAGGGTCATGCGTGGGATGCCATTGATTTGTCTCAAACTTGGCACGTCCCTGTCCTGCTGCACGCTGCTTCCAAAAAGGATTGCAAAACCTGTGGACCTCGGCAGTGTGCTCTACTGGGTATCATGCATCGGCAGTACCGCAAACATCTTTACACCGCACACATTTGCGGTGCGAATGCCAGGTAAAATTAAGTGGAATCGGATCAAATACGTCTGCGTTCCTGACCTAATTGGCCATACCAGCTTTTCTTCTCAGTCTCATTGACTCGTGTTGAGTTGGAGTGTCAGTCTGCACACACTACATGAATTATACAACCGAATGCGCATCAATTTTTGTGCCTTTGTCATTGTCTGTGCATGTGTGCGTTGACTTGTTTCAATCTATTTCCCTTGCTTCTCGGAGTTTGAAGCAAACAAGAAGTGACGAGAAACGCAAACTGCCAAAAACATGTGTGTGTGTAACCCTTGGAATCATAGGGATCCTTTTGGATTTTTCAGGTTTGCCTTTCTGTTTTGTTTCACAGCAGGGGGTGCCAGGGACCATGCAAGTCTGGCACCGCCGCTATGCAGCTCTCTCCTACCGGCCTCGCCGCCTTCACCTTGCCACACGCAGGCCTTCAACCTTTCCTTTCCCTTCCTTACGCCGGGGTCTACACCCTACCGGATAACAGCGTGCAGGGGTGCCTGGGCCTTTCAGTGTGCAGCTGGCAACCGCACCAACCATCCTTCCTCCAGTTTACAAGAAACGGTCACTTCTTTTCCGTTTCTTGCTCTTCCTCTTCCTGCGCCTCCACACACCTTTCCTGTCCCTTCCCTACGCCGGGGTTTACACCCTACTGGATAACCGCGTGCAGGGGTGCCTGGGCCTTTTACTGTGCAGCTGGCAACCGCACCAACCATCCTCACTGAAATCTCACCCCACCTTTGGCGCGGAGCTTAAAATCTTGCCTCCCTTCGGGGAGGCGTGTGTGTGTGTGTAGCCCTTGGAATCATAGGGATCCTTTTGGGTTTTTCAGGTTTGCCTTTCTGTTTTGTTTCACAGCAGGGGGCGCCAGGGACCATGCAAGTCTGGCACTAACAAAGACGCTTGCATTGGTCTGTGAAATCGATTTGGGACGCCAAATCGACGTACCTGCCATTTTCCACTTTTCGAATGGCGAGAGGCTAAGCCAAGAACCTCACGACACGGTATTGCTTAGGGCTTTGGTTCACTTTCTGCAGATGTGCACGAGCCGCCGTCATCTTGTTCGACCCGCGATCGTCGTTCGTTTCCTTTCCTTTTGGGCCACCTCTCCGTTTGAAGACCCCCAGGATTCGCTGGTTCCCTACTGGTACTCTTAGGAAATGGAACCCTAGGCCGGCGTGTGGCATTGCTTTCAGTTCAGTACACCCTATCCTAAGTGTGTGCCTTTTTATGCTACATACGCACATAAGTTGCCGCGATGCTCTACAAACAGCTTTGAACCAACCACCTCTCTGACAAATGCCAAATAAAGTCTCCTCACCAAAGCAGTGCTGACGAAGGCGCCGAACTGCCTGGATATCATTTTGGTCCCCAAAAATGCTCAGAGCTTGTCCAGCTACAGCGCGTGCTGCCACATGCATCACGCAGGGAATGAGCTCTCCTGCAATCTTGTACCTTGGAAGAATGAGCATTCTCAGGCACAGAAAACAGTGATTCGCTGGTGACTGTTGGATTTTGGAAGTTTGCCTGACTTCGCATTCAAGCTACACTTATGAAACCAGCGAACACTTTAGCTAGAGAGCAAAAAGACCAAAGGAAGCTTGGATTCCAATGCGCACATTGTGGTTTGGCAAAGAACAGCATCTGGGGGGAGCCTTGAGTACCCCCGCTAAATCCAAAGGACAAGCACAGCTGCAAGATGAAACGAGGCAGCTAAGCTATACAAATTCGCTTGTTGTCGCCAAGCGCAAGATGTGAGCTGAACGGACAACCCCGAAGTACCTTCTCCAGTGAAACCACACAGAATCCTTTGCCTGTGTTGTACAATTTCAAGCAGAAAGCAGGGAAAAGGATGCAAGTACGCAGCATGCATGGTTCTGTTGAGCGTGTCACGAGAATCGAGCTGGCAGGCAGCACTGCAACCCCCAGTTCCCATCAACACCCACAAGGGTGCCATAGGTGTGTTTGACGCTGTCGGTTCTAGTGCTGGGAGCACCCTCAAATCAGCAGAGGCATCAAGATCAGAAACTAGACGACAGGGTGGGCCGAAAGCACAGTGGGAGATGACACAAGGTAACGATGATGTTGATGGCAAAAATGATGACGATTGTGATATATATTATATATAGATATTATATATATATATAATGATGATGAGCACAATGGGGCTTATGCTAAGTAGATGTGATAGTCTCAACATATCCCTGTGGGGCATTCGCGTCAACACTCTTGCAAGGACAGTCTTGTTCTTCGCAGCCTCAAATCGTTACAATCAAGAACACAGTTTCAAGCATGCCACTAATTCTCTAGCAGCCTTGAAGAAGCTATGCAAGCAAATCGTGACTGATCCTATGGAGTTAAGGTTTTGGGTGCAATCGTGATATTCATCAGTGAACAAAGAAACGAGAAACAGAACCCCGCCAGAGGTTCACTCATCTTTTTTGGGGTCCTCCAAGATCAAGAGAACGCCCTGTCTACAACTGGGGCTTGATCAAGGACATCGCAAGCTATGTCATTGACATTCACATACGAACTGACGCCAACTGCACTACACCTGTCCCTCAGCAACAATAGACCATACACAATACCCAGATTGAAGGAAGGATGTTCAGGCGCTAGGCTGATTGTCATACGAAAATGTCTGCTGGTCCTCAAGCATGAACAGATGCAACGCATTTGTTTCTTGAAGAAAGTTGATGCACATCAACTTTTTGGAGCTCCTGTTAGTAAGGCTTACACGTGTGGATGGCTTCCAACTGTATGCACACGTGTTGATTTTCCACCCGCTGTGTCATGTCTTGCTGAGGCTGTGCAAGGAGGCTGAGACGCGAGTGAACCCAATGCATGCGCATGTTTGATTGAAATAATTTCATTGTTGTTTGACTTTGTGGCTGCGGCTTAAATAGCTTAGCAGGGACAGCGCTAAGAGTTAGAGACTTTGTGCCTCGCTTTGCTCTGTCATCTATGTACATATATATATATATCATATCTATATCTATATATACCATCGACATCGAGTACTTCTACAAGTATAACTTGTTGGCTGGCCACTCCTGGTCAATGTGCTCCCTGCCCAACCATAATTACTCACACCGGCTACCAGGCTGAGGAAGCCTAGGTCATGCGTGGAAGTGGAGAGGTAGACCATCGCGCTAACGCCAAATATCAAGGCCACCATGTGACAACCAAACACGTATCAGAATCATATCTAAACATACTCGTTCCTGACCGTCTTCTGCGGAATCGCCTTGTTTCCAAGCTGGCCAAACATGTCAGTCACCACCTGTCAGCCCAGCCAATGCTACAAACATGCGATGTCTCGCAGTACTGCCATGTGTGTATGTGTGCATGGTATGTGGTTTGCGCGGTTCAAAAGGCTGTTAGAAGAGACATTAGCAGTTTTCTGAAAGAGGTTGATTTTGTATACCTTTTGTGAAGGCTATGCAGGCAAGGAGACGGTGTGGTATATCCTTCAGCCTCGCATGCTGCGTGCTCAAGTTTGCCCAAGCTAACAATCCTCCCGGCCTTTGACACATGGAAGTTGAGCTGCATGTTCTAAGCCAGGTAGCGTAGTTGAGACTAAATACATACACTAGCAGCCAGCTCCAGATCAGTAGTTGCGGGTTGGAGACGGCGATCCACAAAAGACACAACAAAATGCTGCTAGAAAGCACTCTCCTACAGCTCTTGATGGCACAGACGCATGTGGCACGCGAACTGGCCAGAACAGGGTACGCTTTCAGCCGGCGGTTTGAGCTTTGCTTGGCGCTCGCTTGCCCACCTTTGCGGTGGCAATTTTTCCACTGTTGAAAGACAGGCATTTGCTGCTGGGAACTCTTTACATAAAATGCTGCCCCCCCACGCCCGGGCCCCTGTCTTACACAGGGAGGGGTTGGTTTGCGTCGGCCCCCTACCGACAACCACCCACCACCGCCACCACAACAACGACAACTACTACTACCCCCTACTGATACTGCTGCTACTGCTGCTGCTGCTCCTACTACTACTACTACTACCACTACTACTACTACTACTACTACCACTACGACTACGACTACAACTACAACTACGACTACGACTACGACTACTACTACTACTACTACTACTACTACTACTACTATAGTCACGGACAGCCAGTAGGCAGAAAAAATTCTGCTTACCACAGCTGCTCGAGGCTGTTTTTTTAGGGTTTTTGAGCGGACCTATATGTAAGCCTAGATTTGGTCAGCCAGGCTCAAGGGGTAGTAAGCAGAAAATGTGTGTCTATCAAACATGTTGGGTGCTATCTTGTGAAAGCCTTTATCGAGATATGTATATTATATATATACATACATACACATTCAAAGAAATGGGACAAGACTATGACGTCGGGATTAAATGATTTGAGGACACATCTTATTTTGTCTTTGATTCTAGCACCCGCCATGGGTGATCCCTCGGATCCTATACTACAAGCCCACCAGTGGGCACACTGCGCAGTTGCTCATGTAAACGGGACGCGATATATGGGGACCGGGATTGAATGAAAACAGCCGTTGGACTCACGTCTGATACTTTGCAGTGTAGTAGGCATGAATGCTTGCTGCTTACTACTGCACCACGTGCTGGACGAGACGACAAATGCATTGATAAATTACAATTCCTTCTCCTTTTCCTTTCTTCTCCTTTTATTTGCCAGTAGCAGGACAGGTAGTAGGTCAGGACCCAAAGGACTTAGGAAACTTAGTAAGGAACAAGGATTAAGGAACATTTGTCAAAGCAAAGCAATAGCAAACATGAAGCAAACAAATATATACATCTTGAGTGAGGAGCTCTAGTAAGCAGAGGATTTGAGGTGAGGGGGTTTTTAAATTTACCGCCCGGTGAAATTATCTGCTTAATTGTTGGCTAGGTTCCGTTCCTGCCTACTAGTTGTCCTTGACTATACTACTACTACTACTATTACTACTACGACGACTACGACTACGACTACGACTACGACTACGATTAGGACTATACGACTATACGACTACTGCTACTACTCCTACTTCTTCTACTACCACTACCACTACCACTACCACTCAGAAAGTCCGCCTTTGTCAGGCTAGTCTGTCAATGCATGCGCCCTGCCTTCTTCCAAATGGCCTCTCAGGATAGGGATCACTCGAAGTAGGGCAATTCTTTTCATTGCTCACTGGGAATTTTCTTGTGCGGTTCTATTCTTTTTTTGATCCCCATTCTGCAAGCAGTCACAACCAAGACACATGTTCGGAACCATCAGCAAGAGTCCTGGCTTCAGGCATCTGCTAAACATGAAGGCGCAAACACCTTCCACGCTTCTACCGGGCAGTCCTTGAGAAGCAGTGAACGTAGTGGCCAAGCCGCCGACAGAAAGTGCACCATGCATACTGCCTTCTCAGAGGAATGAAGAAGGGAGAAACATGACATTAAATTCGTATGACACTAGAAAGCGGACTCTTGAGAGAATTTCTGACTTCTGTGATGCACTTGGAAACTGAAAAACTCTTGGAAAGGACAACCAAAGAAAGTATTCAAAGCAGCAGATCGGTTCTAAACAATCTTGCGCAGCGCCTGCTGCTCCAGCCTCTGATTGCAGCTGAGTGATCTTCGTCACTTGTTCAAAAGCATTCTGAACTCCACCTGTGTCAACAGCAATCAAGCAAATACAAAGAGAGTCAGACGGATTGAAGCCATCCAACTTGCTCCACCAACCATGCGAAATCAGCTTCGACAAACAGCCACACTTTGTAGAACAATTGGATCTCTCAAAATGCATCGCATAGGAATCGGAATCAGTATGTACAAGGTTTGTATGAAGGCTGAATCTACCTAGACATTTGCCTTGATGTGTTCTTTTCATAAGCAGCCACAAAGCAGAAGGGAATGCGCTGCTACCAAGCAGTGCAAACAAAAAAGAAAAAACACAAAGTAGATACGCACTATTCCTGAAACGTTCCACAATTCCAGAGCAAAGAAGCGGGAAACCAACCTCCTACACAGAAGAAACCGACTGTAGGCAGGTCGGAACTTGGTATTGAAATTCCCTGACATCAACCTTCTTGCGGATAGCTGCAGCAGGGTTTGTGTTGAGCGTTGAAGGGGGGAAAGTTAGAAGGTAGGCCAGGTAGTGTGGATTCTGTTAGACTGCTAAATGTTAAAGGTCAAGAGATGAGAAGCTTCGTTTGCCAGAAAAGCTGAAAGCTTTGTTTGCTAAGGCAAGGATGTTTGCACACAACATTCAGGGTCAACGGGGGTTTGGCCCGAAAGTAAACCTTACCAACGACTCAACATGGTTTTCGGGTGGAGGGGCGGGGGGCGGGACAGTTTCGTTCGTGTTGCTACTGGCGTAAATCGACATTTGCGTTGCGCTTTCGGCTTCGCGACGTTTCGCTCGGGTTGTACTCGCGTAAATCGTTGATGACCTCGCAGTATTCGATTCAGCCAACATCCAGGCTTGGACTCAATGCTGCAGGCTGTGAAAAAACATTGAGAGGCGGCGCAAAACACTTGTCCGCCAGCTCAAACGTACAGTGACCTGTCATGGCTCGAAGGGGCAGAGGTCTGATGTTTGTTGCGAAAAAGAAGTGGCAAGATCCTGGGGCGCAGATGACTGGAGAGGTTGGAGGGTGGGAGAGACTGGAGAGCAGACCTGGTCTTATTTGATCTTGAACATCACCTCAAGTCATCATCTTGAGACGATAAGTTGAGTAAAAGCGGGCAACTCGCCACAGCCACCAAACAAGGAAAGGGCCTTGCGAAGGAGCAAGCCTCACAGCAACCCTGTCAGATTGGAGAAAGCCCGGCTTCGAAATTTGCACAACGGCGGTTTCAATGGCAGCACTTTGGTTTACGGTACCAACCGTTGGAGGAGGTCAAGCAATTCACTAAAAGCAGTTACTGTAAGAGGCGACTATATACAGTAGTACCTTTTGCGCCTTTTCTTACCGTTTATCAATCTTTTTTGCACTTTCTGGACTTGCCTTCTTTGATCTTTTTCTCCTTTTCTTTTTCTGATGAGTTGTTCCTGTGAAAACATAAGCATTTGGGCTAACATATTTTCAGGTAGGTCGACATCTCATTCTAGGGCTAGGGAGAAAGCGTTGCTGGATTGCTCACTTTGCACCTCCTGCCCAACTACTGACTGATGAAGGCAGAGGCTGGTTGTCGGACGATTTCACCAAGTTCACCGACGAGCGCTCCATCCAGCACACTGTTGCGTCTTGAAAGTTCCAAGGGCTTCGAAGAGGAACTGCAAAAGAGGGCAACCGCCCGAATGGCCATCATCCAGACCGATGTTGATCGTCTACTTCGTCGCTACTTTGGCAACAGCGTTCAGTTTCAACCAGGACAGCTATTATACGCTTCCTTTGGAGGGACGTCAAAGCCTCCGACCTCGTCAAGATTCGCTGGAAGGGACTGGCTCGTGTTCTGATGAGAGAAGATGACGGTGAAGGCCGACCCCAATAGTACTGGATCAGCCACAACTCCCAGCTGCTTCGATGCGCGCCTCACCACTTATGAACAGCCATCGGGCAAGACACCAGCACCCTCGTCGAGGGACTCCAGCACGCCAAGCAAGACATGGCTGCACTCCGAAGCCGTGGTGTGACACGTACGTTGGACTTTACCCCTGCCAACCGCCAGCGACTTGAACATGTGGAATCGGAGGAGGAAGGCGAAGACTTGGAACACGACGATGAGGAGGAGGACACGCAGCCGCCACTACAGCGTCGTCGACTGGATGCCCCAGCCGGCGCACTGCAGGCTGCACCTTCACAACCAGTAGGTGAGATTGTGGTTGAGGACGAGATGGAACACACGGCAGGTACGACAATCTGCACCTTTGGCAGAAACCCCGAACACCGAGCTGCTGCCAGCGCTACCAATTGGATGTCCTATCTCAGAGTGAACCCTCTGAGGAACGACCGGCTATAGCCGCCCTGTACCAACCAGCACAACCAGTGTGTCACTGTGTCATTTCAGCTTCTTCGCAGCAGGAAACTATCTCGTTTGGCAACCGCCGCGCGCGAGCCTTCATTCCCCACCTGGCTGGCACGTTGAGGACGTCTACATCACACATGACACCCAGGATCAAAACTACTAGGAACTCCACGCCGGTTGCTTGATCAGACACCACCTGATCCCTGGAAGGACCAAGTTTTTGTCCTCACCTTCTTGCCAAACATGAACTGCAACACCTACCACTTCCACTGGGCCGATTGGACTCAGCTCGCATCACCGTTCAGCGCACTGGCAACTTTGCCAGGGGGTCCGACTTCACCCAATTCGGGTGTGGCAAGCCTTCACAGCAGAGCTGGACTGGCATGACCATCTTTCAGGTTAATGGTGAAAGCAGGAAGGAGATGAGCATGACCTCACACGCCGTTCAACATGCTCGACAACTTGGTCGAAAGCAAAGAACCGTAGCCAACAAGAAGATCCAAAAGAACAAGGGCGAGATCAAAGAAAGAGAACTGTCCTTGCAGCACCGCCTTTTGTTTCAAGCCGCAAAACGGAAAGAGCTATCCTCCTTTTTCCAAAACGGTGTTTGGTCGTTCCAGACCACCAAAGAGGCTGCGTGGAGCAAGAACGCTGACGGTGCCCATGGCCAAAGCTCGACTTGTTGTTCGAGGCTAACGCGGATGCCCTCGCAGGTTCCTTCAAAACTTCATCACCGGCTGCCACGAGACTTGGCAAGACCCTGTTTTTGAGCCTCAGCAGTTGTTTGGGCTGGTGTCTCAACAGCCTCCTTGCAAGGGCTGCGACAGGAGAGAAAGCTTTGGGTAAAACTGCTACCATGTGTTTTGAAATGGAAATCCTTCAAGTTGCCTCGCGTTGCCCGCAGCTCCCTCGCCGCTGAAGCTCAGGCTGCAGGAGCTGCAGCTGACAGCGTTGAGTTCATGGTCCGGTTCTGGAATGAGTTGCCAATCTGGCCATGGACACTTCTTCGCTTCAGCTGGCGCTTATCACCGACGCAAAGGCCCTCTACGACGCCTATCAGCGTGATGCCTGGTCCAATGACAAACGGACCACCTTGGAGGTGAAAGTCACTCGACAGCACGTCGAGAGCTTTGGTGGCAAGTTGAAGTGATTTTGCGGCGATGTCTTGACCAATTTTGGCCGCCAGACAACTCCTGGCAGATCGCCTTCGTCACATGGCCATCAAATACACCTGGGATCGAGACTATGTGCCCGCCAAGAAGAAATCGGTGGAGAACAGATGGAGCAGTCAACACAAGTTCACAAACACGCAACAACCACATGACAAGCGCCAAACCTACACACAAGATCCACTACAATCAACAACGGCCGGAACACCGCCCATGGACATGGGACTCGACACTGAGGCCCGGCACGAGGGACTTGATGAGTTTGCCTTTGCCGCTTGCGAAGCGACCAAAGCAACAGCCCCTCAGCCCGGTATAGGACCTCGGCTCGCGCCCAAGCCATGGCCACGGATTCCTAGCGATGATGTCGCTGCTCTGGACGCCTGGCTGAGTCACTGACCCCGACTTCAACTGCTGAAGGCTGGTGGCTGCTTCAACTGCAGGGTGATGGTTCTAGCCGAGAGCTACGGGGAGCTCAAGATTTCCTGCAGGAAGAGCTTGACTTCACCAGGGCTCAACTTGAAGAACTAGGGGCACTTCAGGCCCGACAAGCTGTCCTGCCGCTGACGCCAGAAGAAGAAGACTGGCAGGCGACTGGCAATGGAATCCGAGACAAGAGAAGCCTTCATCGACGCAAAGGCCATCCTCAGCAGAGCCTTGGAAGAGATGACAGCCCATGCCAGGACGTGCCTCATCAGAGATGAAATTTTCATCGCGCCAAGGGCAGAGTTTGGCACCTCCGACCAGATTGCAGAGTTCTGGTCAAGCAAGCCTCTGACGAGAGGATCTACCAATGGTGCACCACTTGCCTGTCGATGGATCCACCCGAACACCAGAAGAACCTTGGCCGACGACATCGGCATGTTCCTGACCCACCACGGCAACGTGCCATATGATGCTCGGACTCGAAACGAGCTCTTTTTTGCTGCCATGGATGCATGGCTGGTACGGGCAGGGTGGGTACTTGACCGGCCGTGGCGAAAAGGTCGACTTCGTGTGCGACTTCCGTTCGTCGAGTCAGAACCTCGTGCGTCCGCACTTCGTGCTACCATAGCGTTTGCTACCATAGCATCTGATGGTCTTTTTGAGCTTGACCTTACAGATTCTATAGGGTTAATTCGGCACGGGATTATATATGTGTTCATTGCCTGCAAGTTCTTTGGGGGAAGTTTGTAATAAACCCTTTAGCCTGCCACTTTGATTGATGTGCTATTCAACTCCTGACCTGAAACCTCTGCGTCTCAGCAAACAAATATTGCCCGCCTTAATATGTGCTCGGCTCTTTACACTGATGCAAATTTGAGCAAAATAGTACAGTAATTGTAGACTCGTAGACTATAGATGGAAGTCCATGGGTACTCTGCTGCTTCAAGCTGCAAAATAGCTGCAAGCCCAATTCACTCTCCTCCCTGCCTGCCGACCAGGTATCACACATCCTTTAATGTCAAGCCGCAGCCGAATCAAAACAAATCTGAAGTACTAAGCCACCTTTCGATCTATATATTTCAACCAAGGATCTCAGACAGCAGCGTAGAAGGTGTGATTGGGAAAATAAACGCGTTGTCCGACATCCTGGCTCAGGGCACGGACACGGTCGCAGCTTTTGGCAAGCCAAGATGCTGTTTCTCTCATGCTACGCAGGACGTGTGGAGCAGGCAAATCAGGCTCTATCTCTGTGACTGTGACTTTCAAACGCCGACATCGGTTCAAGACTGGGTGTTCACATCGGTTCAACACCTTTCAACCCAAACAGCATGGCATGGTGAAGGAGTAGACTACGCCCTTGCCTACAAACTGTGAGTTAGAATTGCCGAGCTGCTGGTATGCCACCCAGGAAGTGGCTGTGGCACCGTCATCTGGGCCCCACTTGCCATCGCCACATTCTCGCCTGGCAGCCTGACGAGGTTGCTTGAACGACGAGTAGGAAAAAAGAACAGCTTCAGTCAGCTTCCGCAAGGCCCAGTTTCAAGTTTGAACCAGACTCCCAATTGTATCCGGTTTTGTGCCTCCAAGGCTGCTGCAATACCTGAATGCACCACAAACACCCAATGGAGTTTTGTGCCGCTAGTATAAAAACTGCAAATGTCTTGTACGCAAACACTTCAATCAAACAAAAATTCCGTTTGCACTGGAATGCAGCTGGGATCTTCACGTGGTTCCAGATCGAATTTTTTCGGCTTTTCAATGCGTGCTGACACCTGTCCGCTTGCTACTTCAAACAATGCTGAGAAACTGCCCTGTAAATATGTGGTGAAGTCAAGTCAAGAGAGCAGCTTGTGGAACAGCGCGATGCACCTTTTGCTGAATTGCCAGGGCCAAAGCTGCACCAGCCGCAGCACTGACTCCCACAACGGCGGCCTGCGCATCGACAAGGAGAAAAGCCAACGCATCAAGGTGAAACTCGGCAAAACTGGTTTTACTCAACTCGAAACCAACTAGTCCATTGGTCCATAAACAAGAAAAATGTCAAAAATGCAAAAGAATGCGGTTGGAATCCTTAAAAAACGGCCCCATTTATATAAAGATTGTTAATCTTTCCCCACTCCCCCTCTCGGCCCTGCCGGCCCTCTTGCCCTCTCGCTCTCTCCAGCTGTTGCCGTGCTTTGTTGACCCACACGTTTGAACACGCCTTTGCAATGGTGTCTTTGCTTGACATGGCCAGGAACAAAGACTCAACGGTCTCAAAACAGGTTGGAGACAACTTGTGACTGAGCAAAAGCTGCGCGGGTACCATCAATTTCTTGGGCAATCTCTTTGTCATGTCTGGAAGCATGAATGAGGCCTGACGAATCATAGTGCTTCAGAAATCTCCTTTATTGAACAATGTGAAGCAAGATTCTTTTAACTTCTCGGCCTGCTCCTTTCAAAAGATGTTTGCAAGCGAAGCTTCCAGGTAAAGAAACTTCTGCGTCACACAAAAACAAATTGACACTCCCGTTTGTGCGCGCTGATGCTGCAACTCAGGCTTTGGGAAATTTTGAGACCTCTTCTGCGACCGATTTGTGGCCCCTACATGGAAAACCACTGCCCATGCGTCTGAGAAGGTGCTCAGCTTCCTTTCTAGAATCAGTTTTGGTTTTGATAGCGACACTGTCACATGAGGCTGACTCATCGAGCTCGAACTGGGTTGAGGATGTGTGTCGAGCTGTAGAATGTGGTCCAAAAAGGCCCTGTGTTTGGGCCTTTAGTTGAACATTGAGTCTAGAGTCTAAGAAGTTGTTGTCAGAGCATGTCATTTCCTGCAGCAGCATCAGCACTGGAGAAATGACGCACAGCACCAAAACAGTGATTGACTGGATCCAATGATCGACCAGTGTCTTAAGGAGTATGGAGCTGTGCTGACAATCGAAGGAAAAGGTACTAGGCTTGAGCGAGCCCTTTAAATATCAGGACTTGCACTAGAGCTGTCATGGGATAGCTTCTGGTACCTGCATTGACTCACAGCAGCAGTACATTGAGAAACAAACCGCAAATACAAAAGTTTGCTAGCCTAAAAACTGTTCCAGAATGATTGATTCAGTAGGCGTGATGTTTGGAACAATTTGCCGAGTTGATTCGTTGCACATCATTGCGCTGCATTTTTCCTTAAGGGACAACCATCTTCCCTGCGTTCAAGGGATGACCGAGGAACGATTTGCCGGGGCCAGAGTGCATCCGAAGCCGCTGTTTCAAAGACGCCCGAAACCAGGGCTTTTTCTACCGCATTCTGAAAACACTTGCATTTTCGCATTTAGCATCATCCGTAGTATTCAGTGGCAGCGAGTGTTCTCATCCTGCAAACGATTTGAGCTCAGTCGAGTTCCCGCAAGCTTGCGCTGCCTTGGCATCAAAAAAAGCAACAATCATTGGAAGAGCGCAACCACGGAAAGCATCTCAGCTCAGGTCCTTGAAGTAATCAGAGTCGGCTTGCGGTCTTCACGATTGCGCGACCTGCTCTCTGCATCTTTGCCAAGAAGTGCTGCTCGCACATTTGGAAATGAAACTTGCATGACTTACATAACTGGTCCTTGTGCAAGCCAGGCTACATTGAGTACCTAAATGGTGCTACATTTGCTCATAGCCTGGAGATCTAATTTAGCCAGGGAGTGATCAAGCCAAATGGCCTGACAGAGGTCATACTCTGCATACGAGGAAGCTGGTTGCGTGGCTCCTCCCGCCCAGCGCTTTGCTTATTCCCGCTTAGATTTGTTCCAGCCACTGGCCCAGTCAGTTTGAGCACCCGTAGTGAGCTTGAGATGCTTATTTGGAGCTTCACCCACATTCCCTTGCTAGCACTACCTGGCTCAAGGATTTACTAAAAAAAGATAAACGCCATGTCAATGCAGCTTTACTTGGCATCGCAGTTGTCTGATGGGTGGTACCTGGGTCCTTCGTTCTATTGCACTGGACTCATGACTCTTTCATGCCATGCTTGACATTCAACCCTCATGACTCAGGATCACCTTCTTCCATCACATGAGCTTAGCCCCAAATAGCGGTGTGATGAGCAAGAATTTTACTCCCTTTGGATGTTTCACCGATCCAAAACTGAGTGCTGCACTTACGCTGTGACAAGGCCCTTCAGTCTGTTTGCACACCTGCGGCCGGTGAAGGACACAGACCAAGGTGTGGCCATTCTTCATTTGAGCATCTAATCAAGGCCTCTCTTTAAGCTTGGGATCGTCGCACTTCTCATAGTACTTCTTGCACTCCTGGAAGCCACACAGTTTGATTCAATCAATCGTCGAGTAACGATGCTGTTCCATTCCTCCACGTCGTCTTTTGATCCCAGAATAATCGGCACCCGCTGGTGCACAGAGACTGGTGGGATGTCCATGACACGGCTGTGCCTTGCCAGAAACTAACTATGGTCCTGTTTTCTCTGATGTATTCTTAGCAGCAAAGCAGCTCGAGACATGATGCATCTGCATGTCTAAGTTCCTGGCCCAGTTATCGCCAAGCCACCAGCCTGCAACCAGGTAGGTAGGCCGTTGCCAGGCAATTTACTTCACGCCTACACACTTCGACCTCGACTCTATGGTGTTGCCATTCCAGTTGCTGCTCAAGGTGTTCTGATTTCTAGAAACAAAAAGCAAAGCTTGTAATGAGACCTCGCCAAGGTGTTGAGCATGGTATGAGTTCACAGTGGACTGCAAAACAACAGAAAACCGCCAAGTCCAGCGGTCAAGCAGCAGAAGTTGATAAAGAGGGTCACAGAAAAGAAGCAGCCCCAGGCTAAACCAGGAAAGGGAGAGTGTGCAGGGGTTTCCAAACAATGAGCTCGAGGCTCCACCTTGCAGAAGATTGCTTGCTTGTCCAGAAACAAAATTCATCGTAAAACACGATGTCGCTGCGGACAGTCAATTCGATAGGAGATGTCATGGACATATACACATTGTGTCTGTCGTTGTACTCTGCCCAGAACTTGATGCATAGCATCTCAGACACGAAGCAGCTAAGGAGACAAAACCTTGTATTATGCAATCCAAGTGTGCCTAGGTCTGCGCGCTATCTACCCCGTCACAATGACATTTGAAGTGAGAAGCTGAAACGATCAATTTTTGAGAAAACCCGCTTGAAGACAACTGGGATTAGAAAGAAACGTCTGTGAATCTAGTTTCTCAAACTCAGATTTGATGAGGCCGGGTGAGTTGGATGTTGGGCGGGTCACTAGATACAGCCAACAACTGGTCCAACTGATGAGCACCTGGACCCACCGGTACTGATCCCCATCGCTTGTCGTCTCTCCATTTGTACGTACGGCGTTGAGCCAATACAAGGACAAAAATTATCAGTTAGAAGTGCTGGTGCGCACTCTCGTCATATCACTTCGGGGCATGGCAATGCTAGCTTGTGCTTCGGGGTCTCGGCTTTCTGCACATGCCAAGGCATCCAAATAGTATGTTTGTCAGAGTCGGCTTGGCACGCCCTCACAAGAAAAAGAATTACACCACCGTAGACCCCAAACAGTTTGTGTTTTTCGAATCGGAACACTCTGCAACTAGAGCCTGCGACGTCCAGAGCTGGGAGACAAAGGATTGCAAGGCAGAGGCGGCCACAGCAGTCCAGAGCTGGGAGACAAATGTAGACACAGGGAGACAAATGTGCAAGCGAGATGGAGACAAATGCAAAGGCTTGCGAGGACACATGTAAAGGATTGCAAGGCAGAGGCGGACACAGCAGTCAGAGCTGGGAGACACATGTAAAATTAAGGATTGCAAGGGAGAGGCGGACACAGCAGCCCAGAGCTGGGAGACAAATGTAAAGGATTGCAAGGCAGAGGCGGACACAGCAGTCCAGAGCTGTGAAGAAGAGGAGACAAATAAAAGGAAGTGGGAGACAAGCCAGCCGGGAACCCGACCAGAAGCACCCAGCCTGGGAGACAAATGAAAAGAACTCGGAGACAAGTGAAAAGAAGTGGGAAACAAATTAGCCCAGCTGGAGACCCCAATAGCAAGATACAAACCGGGACAAAAAGAAAAATCTGGAAACAGCTGCTGTTTTCAACACATCGACCATCTCTTCCTTGGACACCATCATCACATAACCGCGACACCATCACAAAATGACCAGGGCACCATCAAAACATGACCGAGACAGCGTCACAACATGATTGGGACACCATCACAACATAACCAGGACACCATCACAAGGTGACCGGGACACCAGCATGACATGACGGGCACACCATCACAACATGACCGGGACACTATCACAACATGACCGGGACACCGTCACATGACCCGAACACCATCAAAACATAACCGGCACACCGCCAAAACATGACCAGGACACCATCACAACATGACCGGGACACCATCAAAACATGACCGGGACACCGTCACAACATGAGCGAGACACCATCACAACATGACTGGGACACCGTCACAACACGACTGGGACACAATCACAACATGACCGGGACACCATCACAAGGTGACCGGGACACCAACATGACATGACGGGAAAACCATCACAAGATGACCAGGACACCATCACAACATGACCGGGACACCGTCACATGACCCGGACACCATCAAAACATAACCGGCACACCGCCAAAACATGACCAGGACACCATCACAACAGGACCGGGACACCATCAAAACATGACCGGGACACCGTCACAACACGACCGGGACACCATCAAAACATGACCGGGACACCATCACAACATGACCGGGACACCATCAAAACATGACCGGGACACCATCAAAACAGGACCGGGACACCATCACAACATGATTGGGTCACAATCAAAACATGATCGGGACACCGGGACACCAGCATCACATGAGCCGGACGCCATCAAAACATGACCGGGACACCATCCGCCCACCAGCTCTGACGGTGACCCGATGGCGCCCGTCCGCCTATTAGTTTTGCAAGACCCCATAGCATGGCTATTGGGGTATGAAAGGAAGTGAGAGACAAGCCAGCCGGGAAGCAACCCGACCACAAGCACCCCGCCTGGGAGACAAATGAAAAGAACTGGGAGACAAATGAAAATAAAAGAAATGGGAGACAAGCCAGCCGGGAACCCGACCACAAGCACCCAGCCTGGGAGACAAATGAGCCTGGGAGACAAATGAAAAGAAGTGGGAGACAAATGATTACACCACCGTAGACCCCAAACAGTTTGTGTTTTTCAAAATCGAAACTAGAGCTTGCGACGTCCAGAGCTGGGAGACAAATGTAAAGGATTGCAAGGCAGAGACGGACACAGCAGTACAGAGCGGGCGGACACATCTTAAGAAAGAAGTGAGAAGCCCTAACAGTAAACCTTTTGGGGAATTATTCTTCAAGCGCGAACATGATGCTGGTCATGCTGCTCAGTCAGCGGGGTGCTGACCACGTGAGGACAAGAAACAAAAGCATGAGGAGCGAAGGGTGTGACATGAAATTGATTTCTGGTGCCTGACGTATGCCCTCCGCCCCAACTGAACAGAGAGATCGCTGCCACGCCGCCAAAATCCAATCCGGCATTCATCCAACGGTTGCCCGAAAAGGAAAACAAAGCTGAGAGAGTTACACAGTGTGGCAGGAATGCAATCCCGGAGACAGTCACGCACCCCTTGCAAAGGAGCAAGAACCTTTCACAGGCGAACCTGTTCCAGCGGACAGGGCAGAAAACAGCAGCGCAGGCACCAAACCTGAAAGACAAAAAGAAAGAAATCACATGGGAGACAAATGAATAGAAATGCTACATGGCCAGCGGAAAAGGGCGGCAGCACCAGTGACAGACCCGGGAAACAAATGAATAGAAATGCTGCATGCCCAGCGGAAAAGGGCGGACACCAGCAGTGACAGACCTGGAAAACAAATGAATAGAAATGCTGCATCGCCACCAGAAAAGGGCGGACACCAGCAGTGACAGACCTGGGAGACCAAACACTCACAGTCAGACCTGAAAGACAAATGAATAGAAATGCTACATGGCCAACGGAAAAGGGCGGACACCAGCCGTGACAGACCTGGGAGACACATGAATAGAAACAGCGGAAAAGGGCGGACACCGCGAGTGACAAGCCTGAAGGACAAATGAATAGAAATCCAGCGGAAAAGGGCGGAAATTAGCAGTGACAGACATGGGAGACAAATGAATAGAAACAGCAGAAAAGGGCGGCAGCACCAGTGACAGACCCGGGAAACAAATGAATAGAAATGCTGCATGCCCGGCGGACACCACCAGTGACAGACCTGAAAAACAAATGAGTAGAAATGCTACATGGCACCAGCAGTGACGGACCTGGGAGACAAATGAATAGAAATGCTTCATGGCCAATAGACAAGGACATACAAGCACCCAGCCTGGGAGACAAATGAAAAGAACCGGGAGACAAATGAAAGCAAGTGGGAGACAAGCCGGCCGGGAACCCGACCACAAGCACCCAGCCTGGGAGACAAATGAAAAGAACTGGGAGACAAATGAAAAGAAGTGGGAGACAAATGAAAGGAAGTGGGAGACAAGCCAGCCGGGAACCCTGGGAGACAATGAAAAGAAGTGGGAGACAAATGAAAAGAAGTGGGAGACAAATGACAGGAAGTAGGA